>NW_026844086.1:165000-362339 GCF_029531705.1 Pantherophis guttatus | reverse complement strand
TCCTATCCTATCCTATCCTATCCTATCCTATCCTATCCTATCCTACTATTCCATTCCATTCCATTCATATGGCAGTCAAGACCCATCTGATGGTAGGCTTGGGATCATAACCGCTCTTCTTACCACGCAAGACTGCTGTGCAACGAACTTGCTCTTCCCTGTTCAGCACTTGGCCAAAATGCAACCAGCAGGAGGCCAGGGTGGTGTGGTCCACAGCAGAGGCCAGGTGGAGGTCCAGGCGAGAAGTGGCCCCATGCAAGTATTGCATGAAGAAAGGGTCCACCCGGACCACATATTGGGAAGTGAATTCGTAGCGGGGCCGAACGCCATGGGCCAGAGGCGTGCAGTGGGTCTCGAAGTCGTAGAAAGCGTAGGTGCAAAAGGTGAGAAGCTCGGGGTCTCCCAGAAGTTGGACGGCCTCGGCCGACAAGATTGCCCCAGAGATGTGCAACTCAAAGAGGTTCTCCCCGTGTTGCAATTTCAGAAGTTTGTTAGGGACTCCTTCGTCGTCAACGTCACAGTCGGGGGGCCGTAGTCTGACGACTCTTGTTCCATATGCCATGTCCTTCAACTTCTCTGGGAGAAGAGACACAGAAAACCTTAGAACTCCCCACAAACATTCACCTATATTTAACGGATCTTTTTAAGAAGGAATTCTCAAGAAAACCCAACTCATGTCTGGTGGAAGTCATTAGGTATTGGCATCAGATCCAATGGAGCAGAAGGTGTTGTGACGCCGATCCCCGAGGCCAAATTATCAGAGGGAGAAGGCTCCGAACATGAAGGAGAGGAGTTGGCCAGGCCTCCCTCTCCAGGACCCTCCTCTCTGGCAATGCCTCAGGTGTCTCCCGAAGGAGAAGAGATTGGCCAGGAGCCAGGTATCTCCTCGCAGTCGGACAGTGACAGAGATAAGTCTTGGCTGGATCCACGCCAGTGTCGGAGAGACAGACGCACGCAGCAGAAAAGGAGGCGTGCCAGAGATTAAGCTGAGTCACTGGACCACACCCCACAGGGAATAAAAGGGGGTGAGATGGCCATTCAGACTCTGTGACGGACAAAACTAACTACTAGCGAGTCACATTGTATCTTTGAAACAACGTTATCTGCCTTGGATTTAATATGGACTGGACTTGACAATTCTTGAACTGTGTGTATCTTGTTTGGGTTTATCTGTCGGAGGAACAACCCCTCCCTCTATGAGTAAAGTTCTTGGCAAGCAGCTACTGGGTTGCTGCCAATCCTTTTATCGAAAGAATTTGTTGTCTGCCAGTTTTATTTAACCCCTGGCTATCTATTTGTGTGCGTGTGTGAGACGGGGACAGAACAGAAGGCCACCCTACTGACAGATATGTTATTCTGATCATGTGGGGGTTGACAAGGAAGGGAGCTTCCACATTCACAAAACATCAAGACACACAAAGCATGCACCCTTTTTTAATGTGAGAGGGCAAGAAGGTTGACTAAACCAAGGGAGATGTCTACAGACAAGCTAGTACTTCTGGATCATCACATTGACTAGGGCAGGCATCGGCATCCTCAAACACTCAAAGAGCCTGAACAGGTTCTTTGGACTTGTTTCCCACAGAAAAGAAAACACCGGGAGCCACAAAATCAGTTTGACATCTAAAATGAAGATAACACTACATATATCGTTTTTTACCTTTATGCTGTGTATAAAAAAAACTATAGTGTGTTGCATTTATGAAATCAATGAACTGCTCCAGAGAAAACACATTTTTATTTCTGCATGCAACAAAAAAACATTTTGAACTCCAAAAAAACAAAAAACAAAAAGATGCTGGGTTGAAGGTTACTTTCAAATAAAATACTCAATGTCTATCTGAGTCCTCCTCATATTTATGAAATAAAAAGCTGAACTTAAATTATCCACCTGCAGCAAACCAAAAATTCTGTCTGCTTCTATGTGCCGTCATCCTTTTATCGCGTGTACTGGAGGGTTAATGGGATTTTTGCTCCTGAACCTTTGGGTCATTTTATCCACCTTGGAAGAATGGAAGCCTGAGTCAACCTTGAGCCTGGTGAGATTTGAACTGCCAAATTGCAGGCAGCCAGCAGTCAACAGAAGTGACCTGCAGTACTGCATTCTAACCACTGCGCCACCGTGCTTGAATGCTTGGATTTCAATCTCAAAGCCAAGGTTGTATACCTCAACATTTACACCTTTCCTTCTTGAGATGCGGAACAATACTTTCAATTTGGAGAGATTCTCAGCCATCCAGGTCATGATTGTCCCAAAGATGCTTTTTCAGCAGGCAACTGGACATGTTTTTCAGTTGCCTCCTGAAAAAAAAGCACCTTTGGGACAACCTGTGGTGGTCCACCAGCAGCCTGCGGAGTTGGCAGTGGAGTCCAACAGTAAGGAGGCTGGGGAGGACAATGGGCCAGTCCTGGAGTCTGGGGAAGGCCCGGATGAGGGCTCTGCGTCAGAGGCAGAGATGGGGCCAGGGCCATCTGGAAGCAATGAACGGATTCCGGAGCCTCCAGAGTCGGACAGCAGAGAGGCAGAGGTACAGGAGGAGCCTGTTCCTAGTGCACGCATGCGCAGAGCTGCCAGAAGGCAAGAACAGCTAAAGCAAAAAGGACAACTCAGGAGTAAGGCCACGAGATGATTGGCCCCTCCCATAAGGCTTAAAAGAGCAGCAAAGGCTCTTGGGCTCTTTGTAGGAAAGCAACATTGCTAAATCTGTTTCCAGTCGGCGTCTCTTGTTTCTGAACTTTGTGGGGCTTTGCCAAGAAAGGCCTGTCAGCACTCCAAACTACATTCGTTCCAGTGCTGACATAAGGAGGAGAAGAGGGGACAGCTGGCAAGAGGACGCTTGAATTTTCACCTACTTATTTTCCCTGAAGATAATATCCCCTAGGAGATGGGATGGGAGGGGGGGACATCCTGGGAGCTGAAGTAGTAGATATGGGGAGAGTGATTTGGAAGATGGCCAATGAAACGCAGAGAATTGGGGAACAGAAAGGGAAGGTTTGGGGTCAGGAAGTCAGTGTTGGCTACGATGGAGTCGGGGACAGATTGTCGTGCTTAATAAATGAAAGATTTAATCAAAGACTATTTGTTTGGAAATGCAATTTATTGCATTTATTGCATTGACACCAAAACCTGACAAGGCCTTTGGCAGGGTGCCAAAGAAGATAAAGGTTTGTGATAAGACCGAAGGACTTTTTCTGAAGGACTTGTTTTGGAATTAATTTGGACTAAGCTGGTAATGCAGTAATTCCCAGCTGTTATAATAAAATATGTTTGTTTAAGACTAATTGTCTCTTTTAATGACTAAGTGAGCTATACAATTCGGGATGAACATCCTTGGAATGGAGTGGGAGTAGGAATGGATTTCCAGAGGAGGAAAAATAGCAGACTACAGGAACCATTTGCAGCACTCAGGTGACCCTGAAGACACAGATAAACCTCCAAGTGCTTCAACGACCCTCTAAAAAGGATGCAAATGACCAGCTGTCTGCAAGGAGTATAAATCCTTCCATTCCCCACTATCCTGTCAGAGCTGAAGATGCTTCTTGGATGAGAAGCGAAACGTCTTCAAAAGAAAAAAAACGAGAAAGTCCAGTTGCCTCCTGAAAAAGCACCTTTGGGACAATGTTTTCAGTCCTTCTTGATCTGTGGAATACCGAAAAATGAGCAGTGGAAGAGAATGTACATACCTTCCAGCTGATGAATACGGGCATTGCGCAGATCCAGAAGTTGGTCCATCTGCTTCTGCTGGTCCTCATGTTCCTGTTTCTCCTGTCTGGACTGCGTCAGCACCTTCTCCAGCTCCACCTCCAACCAAAAGAGCAGTCAAGAGTCTCAATTACAACTCATACCAGCGTCTTCATCATTCCACCCCTATTTGCCTTGTAGACTAGACAACGGTCTCTATTAATTCATCAGCTGGTGTCCTCTGACAATTGTTATCCTTCCAACTGGTCTGGTCATTGGCCAGGGAAGATACCAGATGCGGAGAGGTCATGAGAGTTGGTGATATCATGGACCTTAGCAAATCCTTCCGCATCCTAAGTGTTAGTCCATAAGTCCTATGTATAGTAGTGGCCAAAACTGTGGAAACCTTTTGGGGAAAGTGTATTTTCTAAAACTAGCTAATAACACCATTATTATTTTTTGGAGTAGTACCATACAATTCTATATCAATGGAAAGATAATTTAATCAAGAATGTAATGCAATGACTTTTAGGAAGGATTTGCTATTAGAATAGCAGTTACGGTATAAAGCAGAAAAGTGAAACATGTAGAAAAAACTAGATATACAAAAATGATCACCATAGAAAAAACGAGATATACAAAAACGATCACCATGTCAATTAATACTTAGTTGGGTAACTTTAGCATGAATTACGGCCTTACGACATCTTCCCATGGAGTGAACCAAGTCTTTCAGTTCTGCAGCTGTTGTAATATGAAACCAAGATTGAATGATTGCTTCTATGAACTGGGTTTTATTGCTGAGTCGCTTCTGACTAACAAGTTTCTTTAGTCGGCTCCATAGATTTTTAATTTGGGTTAAGGTCTGGGCTATTCCCAGGCCATTTCAGCAGTGGAATATGATTATCTTAAAACTCCCACCCAAAAAAGTGGTGTTATTTAGCTATCAAACCATCAACACTTTTCCCAAAAGGTCTCCACAATTTTGGCCACTACTATATACTGCTGTATATACCAATTGTTGTGCCTCTTCCTGACATGCAAATTTGCAAAATTGGATTCTATCCAAGCTTAACCTTGGATGGAACATTGTTCATCTAACTAGGAACTTGTAAATATACCCTTAGAAATGTCAGGGCATTGATTAATCCCATGTTTGGCTCTGGGACAAATCACCCTGCTTAATTAGAGGATGGATCGTGGCTCCTCCTTGTTGCAATATTCTGAAAAGAAACGCGAAGAAAAGTTCTCTAATAAAACTCATTTATTTGTTACAAAGAAAATAAAACACCTCACTAACTAAGAAAAGTAATTGCTACATTTTTGAAAAGTAATTCGGGCCGGCTGCTTTCCAGCAGTCGACACCCCCGTGGCATGAGAACAAAGGAAAAAGTGTGTGAAGCAAGTGAAGGAATGCGGACATGCGTAGTAAAATACTGATAAGGAACTTGGCAAACTACAGTAAGTCTATTAGTCCAAAAATAATGAAGCTCAGCTGGGAAATAAAAAAAAAAGCTGTGACAAGAATGACTTTGTTGCTCATGTCATAGTTTATTTTGTATGTATTGCTAATCCTCAAGGTCCCCCATTTTAGGTGTTGGATAGATTTTGGTTGCACCTGATAATCCCGATTGATGCGATGCTGCAAAATGACCATGTTGCGTGTCTTCTCCAGTTCGAACACTGTCTCTGCATGGGCAGCCTCAGCCTCGTGAAGTTGTCGCTGTAGGCTGTCCTGGATGAAGATTTCAAACTTTTCCTGATCTCTTTCTGGAACTTCTGCTGACAGGCTCTGGGAGGGGGGTAGGGAGGGAAGAAGAGAGGGAGGGAGGGAGGAGGAAAGGAGGGAGGGAGGGAGGAAGAAAGGGAGGGAGGGAGGGAGGGAAGGAAGGAAGGAAGGAAGGGGAAGAAAGGGAGGAAAGGAAGGAAGGAGGGAGGAAGAGAGGGATGGAGGGAGGAAAGGAAGGAAGGGGAAGGAAGGGAGGGAAGGAAGGAAGGGAGGAAGAGAGGGAGGGAAGGAAGGAAGGAAGGGGGAAGAAAGGGAGGAAAGGAAGGAGGGAAGGAAGGAGGGAGGAAGGGAGAGAGGGAGGGAGGGAAGGAAGGGAGGAAGGGGGAAGAAAGGGAGGCAGGAGGGGGGAAGGAGGAAGAAATGGAGGAAAGGAAGGAAGCGAGGGAGGAAAGGAGAGAGGGAGGAAAGGAAGGAGGGAGGGAGAGAAGGAAGGAAGGAAGAAGAGAGGGAGGAAAGGAAGGAAGGAAGGAGCAGGGGAGGAAGGGAGAGGAAGGAAGCAAGGAGAGAGGGAGGGAGGAAAGGAAGGAAGGAGCGAGAGGGAGAGAGAGGAAGGAAGGAGCAGGGGAGGAAGGGAGAGAGGGAGAAAGAGGAAGGAAGGAAGGAAAGAAGAGGGAGGAAGGGAAGGGAAGGAAGGAAGGGGGAAGGAAAGATGGAAGGGGCAGAAACCAAAAGAAAACAAAATATGGATTTTCAAATGCTTGGAACTGTCAAAACAACTCAATGTGACACTCTACCACTCGGGAAACACAATCACTTATTCACTACCCCCTCTATTATCTTGATATTGTCTGCTTTCCTATTCTGCATTGAAATGTTTTTGCAAGGTTTCAAGCACGTTCGCTTCTTGCTTGTTCAGACACGAGCACCTTCAAAGAACCCTTTTCCGATTGAATTAAGACAAACTGGCTTCAAAACCACTAATCCCTTTGCTCAAACTTTGTTATCCTTTGCTGCCTGACCTGGATTCATAACAACCTACCTGAGTTGGGTTGGATTGAGGTGGTTCCTTCAGCGCCTGGGTTTCCAAGATGGCCACCCTCTCCTGAAAAGAGTCGACTTCCTGCTTCAGCGCATCATTCTGAGCTTGTCGAACAAAGCAAAAGAATTAGGCTATTTTAAAAGCATTTAAAAATCTAGTCAAAAGCTGGAAATTAGCCAAACCATAGAAGTATGTATGGAGGAGAACATGCTAGTAATTAGTTTAAATAAAATCTTTGGGATGAATCTGTGTAATTTGAAATGTGTAAAAGCAATGATAAAATTTAAGATATCAAGATTTGATGGAATGGGTCAAGAGTCCAAGAAATGTAGTTAGAATTTTGTTGTATAAATGGTAAGAAAAATGGAAATGTATTGAGTTTGAAATTAAGATTCGAGGTGATAAAATCGTGGTTAATAATTAGAATAAGAGATTAGAATATTGTTAAAAAGTATTTTGCAAATGATGGTAAAAGAGATGATAAAGACAATGTGGAGAAGAACCAGATACTGTATAAGCAGGATTAATACTTAGATATAAATGAGCTAAAGTAAATATGAAATTAAAATTGTATTGATACAATAGATATATATAGATAAGGATGTTAGAATTTATGTTAAAATTTATTCTTCTTATGTTTTGAATATTCACCTTTTAAAGATGTAATGGGAAATTGTGAATGGAGTTTGTTAAAGGAATGTAAGCGTGGTAACCATCTATGACCAGATCGAGTTTTTGCTCTTGAAAGTTATATTTTATGTTTATGTTTGAAAAATAATAAAAAATATTTACAAAAAAAAAAAAATCCAGTCAAAAGTGTTGATTCGATTTGGCCAAATCAATAAACTCTTCATTGAGGATGCTGCGTTCTCATTACTCTTGTGTTTTATCCATTAGGATTTTATTTGTTGTGAGTCACCTTGAGCGTTGTATAGAAAAAGGTTGTGCGTGGGTGTGTTTGTGCGTCAGGCCTGGAAGCCATCTTTTACGTTTGGGCCTTCAGACCTGCTACATCTTCTTCTGTGGGAAAACGGGAGGGGGGATTGCATAGAATGTGGATGATATGTAGTCAAAATAACATTCCTTTCTCAGAGAGTCAAGGACGCATTGCCCTGGCACCTGGAGTCGGATGACTGGGAAAGTGTCTCCAGTTTGGACGGTGGATGATTGGACCATGTGATGGACATGAGGATGCTGGGCAGGGATTTGAACTTTCACTTGGATGGAGAAAACCTGGAAACTTTCAGATTCGGGTTTTCCCAGATGTGCCAATATGTCAGCTTCAATAAAAAGGAACTTTGAGACGACTCAAGCCTCAGAGTCTTCTTTTGTTGGGGATGTTACAATGTGTTAGGATATGGTTTGAGCCTAACAAGTTGTCCAGGCAATATATGTGTTCTGTGACTTTAATATGAATATGTATTGTGTGACTTTAAAGTTTTACTGCTGATTCATTGTAATGCTGAGTCATGCTGTAATTAGATAATCACTGGTTGTGAACATATTTAAGGAAGGTACTGTAACTTATTCAGTTGATGATAAGCTACCATTGTGTGAGGAGTTGCTATCCATTGTGCTATCATCGGTTGGATGGATCTGCTACCATCGTATATGCGTATACATGTGTGTGCATCTGTGTTGGACTTCGAAGAAGCAGATGGAAAGAGTATTGATAGTCTTCAACTGTGGTGTTGGGGAAGACTTTTGAGAATAGGATGAATAGTCGAGAAAACAGCCAAATTGAACAAATCAACTCAAATTCTCACTTGAGGAACTAATGACCAGACTCAATCTACTTGTGTTTCCCTGAAAATAAGACCGGTTCTTATATTAATTTTTGCTCCAAAAGACGCATTAGGGCTTATTTTCAGGTGATGTCTTATTTGGGGGGAAAATACGGTACTTAATGCGTCCATCTGGCTGACGATCTAACTGGGGCTTATTTTTGGGGTAGGGCTTATATTACAAGCAGCCTGAAAAAATCGTGCTAGGGCTTATTTTCAGGAAAATGCGGTATGGTCCACCCTGAAGTTGGTTGAATGGTGGCCGTTTTCTTTTTTTGTAGTTTTCTAGGGAGGTTTCTCTTCTCACGGCTTCAGGGCTGACACAGCCTGGAGCGAGAGGACACTGCAACCATCATAAATACGTGTCAGTTGCCAAGCATTTGAATTCTGATCACATGATCACGAGGATGAGGCAATGGTCATAAGTATTTCAATGCCCCTGTAACTAAATGAACGTTTATTTGACAATGTTTCTCAACTTTGCCTACTCTAGAAATCTTTTCACTTTTCCAATATTGTGCAAATACAATTCTAGCTGCTGTTAATACATGAAAGATTAAATATATATTTTCTTCGTTATAAGTTTCAGGTAAGATTCCTACTGAAGAGAAGGTGATTAGGAAAATATTAGAATGTGCAGAAATGAATAGATTAACACTAGCGATTAAAGAGAAAGAACAAACTGATTATTATATGATATGGCAAGCATTTTATCAATGGTTAGAGGGAAAAAAAGGAAATTGGAAGTAAAGGAAGAAGACAATAAGAATAGAAAATATATTAAGATAGAGATAAGAATAAAATGGCAATTGATAATATGAGTATGATGAGAATAAATGTTTAATGTTATTATTGTATTTTTATTAGAAGATACATTATGAAGGAAATGAAGAGATATAATTGTTCAATGTATATAATTTGTGGAAGGATATTGTACAGAAATATTTGTACCCAGACGACACATTGCTTAAGGAGAGATGAAATGTTTATTTTTTTTTTAAATGGAAAATAAATACAAAACTTATAAAAAAAAAAACTTTGCCTACTCTAAAGATGTGTGAACTTCAACTCCCAGAATTCCCCTACCAGCCATAACTGGCTAGGGAATTCTGGGAGTTGAAGTCCACACATCTTAAAGATTGAGAAACAATATCATCTGGGAAAGCTGAATGATCCCAATCCTTACTGTGATATGAACCATGATTGCCCATAATCAGTGCCTAGAATTTTCCTGTTGAAACAAAGTAGGTATGTTTAGATTCCTTTAATCCAAAATTTACCTAGTTCTGCCCTGCATTTTGCCCAACGATTCTGCAAGCTCCTAATGTCAATTGATCCCTTACCTTTTTCTTTTTTTAGTTGTTCCTCTAGAATCTCCTTCTCGGCCAAGGCTGAGTTGAGTTGATCTTCCAAAGAAGAAGCATTGTCCTTCTGGGGCACCTGGTCCAGATTTTGTGGTGGAGCATTGATGCAACTGTTGGCATAAGGATGATAGAAAATCAAAGAAAAGTAAGATAGAATTAGAGAATAACACAGTTGGAAGGGAAGTTGGAGGTCTTGGCCTGCCTTTTTAAGGTATCCCCAAGCTCTTAGAGAAGAGCTGAATATGAACGTGTGACATATTTCATGTTGCAAAAGATCCGCTTAATTACTGTTAAAATGAATAGAGTAGAGTAGAGTAGAGTAGGGTAGAGAAGAGTAGGGTAGAATAGAATAGGAATAGAGTAATATATCATAGGAATAGAAGAGAGAAGAGCAGAATAGGAACAGGGGTAGTAGAGTAGAGTAGAGTCGAGTATGGTAGGGTAGGGTAGAATAGAATAGGAATAGAGTAAAATATAATAGGAATAGAGTAAAGTAGAACAGAGCAGAATAGGAATAGAGTAGAGTAGAGTAGAGTAGAATAGGGTAGAGTAAGGTAGAATAGAATAGGAATAGAGTAATATATCATAGGAATAGAAGAGAGAAGAGCAGAATAGGAACAGGGTAGAGTAGAGTGGAGTAGAGTACGGTAGGGTAGGGTAGAATAGAATAGGAATAGAGTAAAATATAATAGGAATAGAGTAAAGTAGAACAGAGCAGAATAAGAATAGAGTAGAGTAGAGTAGAGTAGAATAGAATAGAATAGAATAGAATAGAATAGAATAGAATAGAATAGAATAGAATAGAATAGAATAGAATAGAATAGAATAACAGAATTGGAAGGGACCTTGGAGGTCTTCTAATCCAACTCCCTGCTCAAGCAGGAAACCCTATACCAGACAAATGGTTGTCCAATCTCTTCTTAAAAACATCCAGTGGTGGAGCATTCTCAACTTCTGGAGGCAAGTTGCACCACTGATTGTGTGATACCTGTCCCACAATCGGTCATAATCTGTCTTCAACGAATCTCGCTCTGCTTCCAGGTCTTGAATTCTCTCCTGGAACTGAAAAGATAATAGATGGAATTCTGTTCTGTCCCTATCCCATACACGCACCCCCACAGATGGCCCAGAGTTAATAAGCCACACGACAAAATCTTTGAAGATAAAGCTGGCAGCAACCCAGTGGCTAGCTGCCAATTCAGACTTTACTCACACAAAACAAAGATTAGACTGCAAGCATTCCGATAAAGCAGGCAGTTTCAACAATACAAGGATTAGTCCAAATGCAGTCTGACAAGGCAGGCAGAAGTCCAGTAACGCAGAGATCATGGATTATTTCTAGTTTTTGCTCATCACAAACTGAACCGGCCACCACACCCACATTTATACCCTGTGGGGTGTGGTCCAGTGACTCAGCTAATCTCTAGCACGCCTTCCCCTCTGCTGCGCACGCTTCTCCCTGCGCTGCTGCCGAGGATCCAGCCAGCACTTATCTACTTCATCGCTGTCCACCTGTGGCTGCGGGGACGTGCTTGGCTCTGGGCCTATCTCTTGGCCTTCGGTGTCCTCCAGAGGCATTGCCAGAGAGGAGGGTCCTGGAGAGGGAGGCCTTGCCAACCCCTTTCCCTCACTCTCAGAGTCTGCATCTGTCGATAGCCCAGGCTCAGGCAACGGAGCCACAACAGAATTCTAAGTCAGCCTGGGACTTCAGATCAGATAGGAAGAGGCCAATTAAAAGTACAAAGAGGCCAATTAAAATTAACCTCTGGTCCCAGAGACTGGCCCAGATTGGATCCTAAAAGCAAAGTATCCATCGGAAACTGGCTGGCTGGGGGAATTCTGGGAGTAGATGTACACGCATCTTAATGTTACCAAGTTTAAAAAATACTGGGTTGGAACATCAAAAGCAGGGGTGAAATGCTACTGGTTCGGACAGGTTCGCCCAAAACGGTAATAATAAATGCTAGCGGTTTGGGAGAACGGGTAGTAAAAAAAAAATGCTACCGGTTCGGGCAAACTGGTATTTCCGACAATGAGCTATGCTGTGCTATTTATATTCGCTAGAAAGCAGGAAATCCTGCTTTCTAGCTAATCAAAATCGCGTGGCACAGCTGTTCCCCCCCATCGCTGTTCTACTTACCAGAAAAGTCCTCTTAATCCTCCTTTTTCAGCATTGCGCGTGAAGCAAAACGGTAGCGAAGTGAACCAGTAGCAGATTTCAGAGCATTTCACCCCTGATCAAAAAGTAAGATACTTTTGCACCAGCTAAGGTACTCCTTTTACTTCAGCTGAAGTGAGGACACTTCTGGATTCCTCCATGTAGAAACACACGGAGCAGAACAGATTTGGTGGAGAAAGATGATTCTAGAGATACAGGTAGTCCTCGAGCTACGACCACAATTGAGCCCAAAGTTTATGTTGCTAAGTGAAAGATCTGTTAAGCAAGTTTGGCCCCATTTTACAACTTCTCTTGCCACAATCGTTCAGTAAATCATTGCATTTGTTCAGTTAGTAACACGGTGCTTAAGTGAGTCTGGCTTCCCTGTGGACTTTGCTCGTTGGAAGGGTTGCAAAAACAGATCACGTGACACACACACCCAAGGGTAGGGATGCTGACAATGGTCATAAGTGTGAAAGGGTAGGGGTGCTGACAATGGTCGTAAGTGTGAAAAAAAGGGTAGGAGTGCTGACAACGGTCGTAAGTGTGAAAAAAAGGGTCACAAGTTCCTTTTTGCAGAGCCGTTGTCACTGGAATGGTCACTAAATGAACCGGTCATAAGTCGAGGGGGAACAACCAGCATTTGAATTGGACCTCGGAACAAATCAGGATTTACTGCAGCAGTCATAAAATAGGCATTACATGGTTTCATCTAGCACACGGGTGTCAAACTCGCCACGTCATGTTGCCATCACGTGACATATCGCAATGTTTTTCCCTATGCGGAGCTGGGGTGGGCATGGCCTGTGCGTGCATGCAGCCTGCGTACTGCCAGTTTAACACCCCTGATCTAGCAGAAAAACCCCAGCACTGTTGTGGCCTTTCAGCTGCTGGCCCCTCCAGCAACCGAATCAGAGGAGGAGGAGGAAATGTGGGAGTCAGGGTTGGCATTGGGGCAACCTGGGAGCTCCGATTGGGAAGAGGGAATGGAGCTGGCAGAGATAGAGAGACAGACGAAGAGCCTGGGCCATCCGTCAGCGCTCAGATGGAGAGTCAACAGCACCCAGGTCTGGAGGTGGCTGATGAGGAAGAGGAGGAATAGCTGGGTCCAGTGCCTGACACACAGATGCGCAGAAGGCAGAGGAGAGGAGAGCAGTGGAAATCTATGGGCTGATCCTTGGGATGGAAGAGCCACCGCTGTTAGCGAAGCCCCACCTTAGCTCTGGGGATAAAAGGCAAGAGGTGGAGATGAATAGATGTGGCAGACAACTATTTATCTTTCAGTCGGATGGACTTGTTAGCCGGCATTGAGAGAGAAACTTTTTGCCGGGGCTGCCGGCGCTCCTAATAAAGGAATCTTATTAGGAGTTAACGGAGTTAACTTTAGAGGGTTTGTCGTGTTTGGAGACCTGCGTTAGAACAAGCACTTTGAATCAACTGAAGCTTCCCAGGGATCTTCACAGGCAGCCCCACAGAGAATGTGGGGCAGTAGTCAATCCACAGTTCCTCACCTCGTCCAGCGTTCCCCGCAAGGGTAAAAGGATTTCCAGTCGGCTTTCCAGCAGGGTCACCTTCTGGGCCTTCTCCTTGAGGTTGGCATTCAGATCATCCAGCTGAGTCAGCAAGGCTTCGCTGGCTGACCTCAAGGCCTCTTGGTTCTGGTGTAGACAAGACGAAAAGAAAGGAGACTCATAAGAGCTAGGATTGGCCTAGGAGCTCCATTCTTAGATCTACGGCTCAAAAAATAATGACTGAGAAAGATCTTTGCTGGAGGTGAACCTCAGAAGCCTAGACTTCAAGCAGTTTATAAGTTAAAGAGGACAAGAAGAACTGACTTTCTTCTGTACATCTCCTAGTGTCAAATCCAGCATTTCTTACAAGAATAAGAATCCTGTTGCTATGAAAAGGTGGATAACACATCTCTGTGTGTGTGTGTGTGTGTCTCTGTGTGTGTCTGTCTCTCTCTGTTTCTCTCTGTCTCTGTCTCTCTCTGTGTCTGTGTCTGTCTCTCTCTGTTTCTCTCTGTCTGTCTGTCTGTCTCTCTCTTTCTCTCTGTTTCTCTTCCTCACCTCGTCCAGCGTTCCCCGCAAGGGTAAAAGGATTTCCAGTCGGCTTTCCAGCAGGGTCACCTTCTGGGCCTTCTCCTTGAGGTTGGCATTCAGATCATCCAGCTGAGTCAGCAAGGCTTCGCTGGCTGACCTCAAGGCCTCTTGGTTCTGGTGTAGACAAGACGAAAAGAAAGGAGACTCATAAGAGCTAGGATTGGCCTAGGAGCTCCATTCTTAGATCTACGGCTCAAAAAATAATGACTGAGAAAGATCTTTGCTGGAGGTGAACCTCAGAAGCCTAGACTTCAAGCAGTTTATAAGTTAAAGAGGACAAGAAGAACTGACTTTCTTCTGTACATCTCCTAGTGTCAAATCCAGCATTTCTTACAAGAATAAGAATCCTGTTGCTATGAAAAGGTGGATAACACATCTCTGTGTGTGTGTGTGTGTGTCTCTGTGTGTGTCTGTCTCTCTCTGTTTCTCTCTGTCTCTGTCTCTCTCTGTGTCTGTGTCTGTCTCTCTCTGTTTCTCTCTGTCTGTCTGTCTGTCTCTCTCTTTCTCTCTGTTTCTCACTCTCTGTGTCTCTCTCTCTATTTCTCTCTGTCTGTCTCTCTCTGTCTCTCTCTCTGTGTCTGTCTCTGTTTCTCTCTGTCTTTCTCTCTGTGTCTGTCTCTCTCTTTCTCTGTCTCTCTCTGTCCCTCTCTGTCTCTCTGTGTGTGTCTGTCTCTCTCTTTTTTTCTCTGTCTGTCTGTCTGTCTGTCTCTCTCTCTCTCTCTCTCTCTGTCTGTCTCTGTCTCTCTCTCTCTCTGTGTCTGTCTCTCTGTTTCTCTCTGTCTCTCTCTGGGTCTCTCTCTCTCTGTTTCTCTCTGTCTCTCTCTCTGTCTGTCTGTCTCTCTCTTTCTCTCTGTTTCTCACTCTCTGTGTCTCTCTCTCTCTATTTCTCTCTGTCTCTCTCTGTGTGTCTGTCTGTTTCTCTCTGTCTTTCTCTCTGTGTCTGCCTCTCTGTTTCTCTGTCTCTGTCTCTCTCTGTCCCTCTCTGTCTCTCTGTGTGTGTCTGTCTCTCTCTTTTTTTCTGTGTCTGTCTGTCTGTCTGTCTGTCTGTCTCTCTCTCTCTCTCTCTCTCTCTCTGTGTGTCTGACTCTCTGTTTCTCTCTGTCTCTCTCTGGGTCTCTCTCTCTCTGTTTCTCTGTCTCTGTCTGTCTCTGTCTCTCTCTGTACCTCTCTCTGTGTGTCACTCTCTCCCTGTGTCTGTCTGCTTTTGGCTGGATGCAAGGGAAGCAGCAGAAGCAGCAGAAGTCTTTTTTCTCTCCCCCAAACTCTGCCTCTGCGGCTTCCAAACCCCAGCCAGGGCACTGCCCGCTCTGGGAGTGTGCGTCCCACTCTATGATGACAGCTGGAGCTGGAGCCTGCAGGGAGAGCTGGCCAAGGCCATGGCTTCCACACAGGTGCTGGTGGTGGGTGCCGGCGGCATTGGCTACAATCTCAAGAACCTGGTGCTCACTGGCTTTGCCCACATCGATGTGGCGCACAAGCGGGGGGTGGGGACAGGCACTCGTGCGGCTTGGTGCCTTCAGGCCACTCGCGTACTACACACACACCCCGCGGGAGAGGCTTGATGGTGGCGTGTGAAGGGAGTCTTTCTCTGCCAGACTCCCGACTGTGAGTGCGCAGGCTGCCCGGGGCCTCCTGCACCCACAAAATAATAAGACATCCCCCCCCGATAATAAGGCCAAGCTCTTATTTTGAAGTTCAAAAGAAAATAAGACCCTGTCTTATTTTTGGGGAAACTGTTCTGCCCCAGCTACTGACCCCAAAGAACGCAGCACACACAAAGTCCGTTCAAACCTTAGTATGCTGAATAAACCAGTCTTTTGCAACAACGGCTGTTAATTAATTAACAGCCGCCAAGAATTCAAACAATAATAACTGAAAGCTTACTATGGTTGGCAGAATGCCCAGAAGCAATTTGGAGGAAGCTGATAAGATAAGCAAGACAAGACACGAAGGTATGTGAACTAAGTTGTTCTCTGCAAATTGCTTCAGTCGGCGTTCCTCCTTAAATAGGCTAAGGGAGTGGCCAATTAGCCCCAAGCCTTACTCTTGAGGAGACCTCCTCTTGAGAGCCACTCCTGTCTTTTGGCAGCTCTGTGCACCCGTGCATCGAGAAGAGGCTCCTCCTCTTCATCCTCTTCACTTAAGTGAGTTTCTGGAGGTTCTGAAGGCCCTGGCTGAATCCCTACCTCTGGGATTCTTCTCCAGCCTCCTCATTGTCCGACTCGAGTGCCAGCTGCACAGGCTGCTGGCGCAGCACCACACCAGCCTCCTCACTGTCTGAATCAGCTATTAGCTGCACAGGCCACGTATGGGCCACAACAGAAACATTGTAGTAGGATAATGAAACGTCTGCAAGAAAACAACTGATCTCAGAGACAACTGAGGACTCCACCCCACTCTATGAAAGCACCAGGATTTACCTCTTGCAAGACAGTAATCTGAGCTTTGGAGATCACCAGCTCTGAATTCTTCTCCCATAACAGCTTCTGCAGCCGAATCAGCTCCACGTTCTTCTGGATGGCGGCTCTGTTGAGCGAGGGGAACAAGTTGGCATCGCTCAGTGAGTTCTTCCCACCGCACAAACGCACAACCAGCCCCATCTGTGCAAAATCAATAGCTTGAGAAAAGATTTCTTACTGACCAGGTACTAAAACTGTGAGGTAAAATAATCTCAAGGAATGTCCTGCTAACTTACACCGGCCTGAAGGAATTTGATATTATATAGGTAATCCTCAACATGATCACAATTGAAAGTTTCTGTTGCTAAGTCAGACAGATGTTAAGTGAATTTGGCCCCATTTTACGACCTTTCTTGCCACAGTTGTTAAGCGAATCACTGCAGTTGTTAAGTTAGTAAATTGGTTGTTAAGTGAATCTGGCTTCCCCATTGACTTTGCTTGTCCGAAGGTCGTAAAAGGGGATCGCATGACCCCGGGACACTGCACAACGGTCGTAAGTGTGAACCAGTTGCCAAGCCTCCGAATTTTGATCACATGATCATGGGGATAGGGTTGCCAGGTCTGCTTCCAAAAAATAGCGGACAAGCGGGGGGGGGGGGGGTTTAAGTAGTAAAAAAAATTTAAAAAAAATTTACAATTAAATTATATATTTTCTTACAAACATTTTAACACGTATTAAAATAATCACTTCAAAACTTTACTTAAAATTCAAAACATCAAATATATTATAATAATATGTAAAATATTAAATTACATTTTACTTTGCTGTCGTGTGTATTTTTTATTTGACTGCGCAGCTTTGATCAATTCTTTGTGTTTAAGGAATAATTCTTTAATTTCAGTACAACGTTGAGAAATATTAAAAAATATACAAAGTTTTGAATAAAAAAAATGTCCACTATTTTGTGAAAAAAAATAGTGAACATAATGTGAAAAAAGTGGACTGTCCGCTCAAATAGTGGACACCTGGCAACCCTACATAAGGATGCTGCAAATGTCATAACTGAGGAAACCGGTCATAAGTCACATTTTTTTCAGCGCCGTTGTAACTTTGAACGGTCCCTAAATGAATTTGGCAACGCCAAAGCGATCAAAATGGCTTCGGTCAGGCCATCTTCAGGGTTATAAGGTTCCTCTTATAAGTTGAACTCCTGCATTTCTTTGTTCCAATTCAAAAAAATCTATAATGCCTCCAATGTTTAAACACCTGCCTACCCTTGAGATGTGAATTTCACTCCTCTAAAATCAAACTCCAGGAATTACAACCACATCCAACTTTGAAATTCTGCTTCAGTTGAATTTATCGATGAAAGCAGAAGAAGAATCAAAAGCACCATAGAAAACAAGGTTTCGGAAGATTTAATTTATGTGTGATATTAATCAGAATAATGGAATAATAGAATAGCAAATTACAGGGGTGAAATGTAAAATGTGTTACTACCGGTTCTGTGGGCGTGGCTTGGTGGTGGTGGTGGGTAATGTGACTGGGTTGGTGTGGCCAACTTTTTTTTTTTTTTAACTTTTCAAAGCATTTTTTCTAATGCTTTGAAAAGCCTCTGGCGATCAGGCAACTCAGCTGGGATCGTCAGAGAGGCTTTTGTAAAAATGCTTTGAAAAGCCTCTCTGCCGATTAGGCAACTTAGCTAGGATCGTCAGAGAGGCTTTTTAAAAAATACTTTGAAAAGCCTCTCTGCCGATCAGGCAACTCAGCTGGGATCGTCAGAGACTTTTCAAAGCATTTTTTTTACCACCTCTTCGGCCAAGAGGTTGCAGAAAAAAATGCTTTGAAAAGCCTCTGAGGATCCCAGCTGAGCCGCGTGATCATCAGAGGCTTTTTTTTTTACTTTTAAAAGCATTTTTTCATCGGAAGAGGTTGTAGAAAAAATGCTTTTAAAAGAAAAAAAAAGCCTCTGATGATCGTGCGACTCAGATGAGCATGGTGGGGGTGGCGCAGGGATTTTTGCTACCGGTTCTCCGAACCGCCCGCTGCCATCGCTACCGGATCGGGCGATCTGGTCCGAATCGGGAGCATTTCACCCCTGGCAAATTAACAGAATAAGAGTTGGAAGGGATCTCGGAGGTCTTCTAGTCCAACCCCTTGATTAAGCAGGAAACCCTATACCCATGATGGCGAACCTATGGCATATGTGCCAGAGGTGGTATGCAGCACCCTTTCTGTGGGCACGCGAGCCATCGCCCCAGTTCAGCTCTGCCGCGCAAGTATGTGCGCCTCCCGCTGGCCAGCTGGTCTTTGGGTCTCTGCCACCCATGTGTGGTGAATGGGATGGACATGTGTGTATGCTTAGGGGGTGGGGCACACTGGCCAGCTGATTTTCAGCTGGCCCCGCCCACACCGCCCCTGCCAGGAGTCTCCACGCAGCCTGTTTTGGATGCCAGGTAAATACAGGCCTCACCTGGAGGCTCTGGGAGGGCGTTTTCAGCCTCCAAGGGGGGGAGGCTGTTTTCGCCCTCCCCAGGCTCCAGGAAAGCTTCTTGAGCCTGGGGAGGGCGAAAAATGGGTCTCCCGGGCCCACCGGAAGTCAGGAAACCAACCATTTGCAGCCTCCAGAGGTGTCAGGTTGGCCTGCTAGGCCCAAAACGGGGCGCAGGGGGCATCGCGTGCACATGCATAGGAGGCAAGGCGCAGGGGACATTGAATTATGGGTGTGGGCATGAACGTGTGCGAACCCCCCACCCACTTTTGGCACGTGACAGCAAAAAGGTTAGCCATCGCTGCCCTATACCATTTCAGACAAATGGTTGTCCAATCTCTTCTTAAAAACCTCCAGTGTTGGAGCACCCACTACCTCTGGAGGCAAGTCGTTCCACTGATTGATTGTTCTAACTATTATAGGTGTAATCCCAGCAGTCATGGGTTCCTCCCGGTTCGGTCCAGTTCGGCCGAGCCGGTAGCGGTGACAATATGACGTCACCAAACCGGTTCTCCCACCCCCCCTCCCACATTATTCTCACCTTTTATTTGGTCCCACCCCCAATCTATTGCTGCCTCCTGAGTCCCAGCTGATGACTAGAGGGAAAAAAACTGTTTAAACTCTTGCCGCGGGGCTTCAAAGGGCCGTCCTACAGCTGATCAGTGTTAAAAGCAAACAAATGAGTCGGGTCGTAAGTGCGAGGACTGGTCGTAAGTGCGAGGACCTTCCAGAAATGACTCTGACCAGCTAGCCACGCCCACCTAGTCACATGATCTCCAAGCCACACCCACAAAATAAGCCACACCCACAGAACCGGTAGTAAAAAAAATTTAGAACTCACCCCTGAATCCCAGGTGTGGGATTCAGCATGTTCGGACCGGTTCGGGCGAACCGGATGGTAATTTTACATCCGGGCAGAGAATCGGTTGCTAAAATTTTTGAAACCCACTCCCTGTGTAATCCTAGATCAAATCCCTTGAGGGAGACGAGAACCAAACAAACTTTACCGGTATTCCTGCAAGTTTAGATAGCTTTTCTGAGATTGAATGTATTCCAGATCAATTTCTTTATCAGGTGTGAAGCTCAACAATTCATGATCCTTGTCTAACTCAGCCAGCACCAGACTGTGGGTTCTGAAAGAAGAATCAAAGCAGAAATATACATTTGTTTTTCATGAATTAATAGGAAGGAGTTTTAAAGATTGACCTTTTTTCTTGCAGGTTAAAAAGAATCTTTTTTAAAAAAATATCTCACCTTTATTAAGGGAGCAAAGGTACCTAATATTCCTTCCTTTCTTATTTTCCCCAGAATAACAGCACTGTACAGCGAGCTTGGTTGAGAGAGAGTGATTGGCTTAAAGTCATCCAAGAGTCTTTCATGCCGAAGGTGGGACTAGAACTCACCATCTCCTGGTGATTGGCCCAAAGATACGCAGTCAACTTTCATGCCTAAAATGGGACTAGAATTTACAGTCTCCATATGATTGGCTCAAAGATACCCAGTTGACTTTCATGCCGAAGGCGGGACTAGAACTCAACATCTCCTGGTGATTGGCCCAAAGATACCCAGTCTACTTTCATGCCTAAGATGGGACTAGAATTTACAGTCTCCTGATGATTGGCTCAAAGATACCTAGTTGACTTTCATGCCGAAGGCAGGACTAGAACTCACCATCTCCTGGTGATTGGCCCAAAGATACCCAGTCAACTTTCATGCCTAAAATGGGACTAGAACTTACAGTCTCCTGATGATTGGCTCAAAGACACCCAGTTGACTTTCATGCCGAAGGCGGGACTAGAACTCACTGTCATCTGACGATTGGTCCAAAGGCATATTTAATGACTAAGGCAAGACTAGAAATCACAGTCTCCCAGTGACTGACCCACAATCAGCTTTCGTACTTAAGGTGGGACTAGAACTCACAATCTTTCGGTTTCTGCTTGCAACCTTTCCAGAACATCATCACCATATCTGGGAGAGATTGGCCTGGTTGTCATTCTTGATATCTGCATCTCTGTCACCCAAAAACAGAAACAAAGAGAAAAGGAAGGACTGACCGCCATGTCCTTGAATCTCTTTAGACTTCCCCTCATTCGACAAAGGCATAGCGTCCATAAAAAGTCGACTTGATGACTTCCAATCGAGTGCATAATTTCAACCTAGAACCTGTTGGGGCCTGTCGGCCGCCAGCCCCTCCAGCAACCGAATCAGAGGAGGAGGAAGAGGAGTGGGAGTCAGGATCAGCATCAAGGCAACCTGAGAGCTCTGAGGGGGGAAAAGAGGGAATGGAGCTGGCAGAGAGAGAGAGAGAGAGAGAGAGACAGAGGTGGAGCCTGGGTCGTCTGTCAACCCTCAGGTGGAGAGTCAACAGCCCCCAGAGGTCTGGAGGTGGCTGATGAGGAAGAGGAGGAACAGCTGGGTCCAGTGCCTGACGCGCGGATGCGCAGAAGGCAGAGGAGAGGAGAGCAGTGGAAATCTATGGGCTGGTCCTTGGGATGGAAAAGCCACCACTGCTAGCGAAGCCCCACTCTAGCTCTGGGAAGAAAAGGAAGCAGAGATGAATAGATGCTCGACAGACTTGTTAGCCTGCTGTGAAAGAAAGAAAGAGAGATTTTTTTCGGGGCTGCTGGCGCTCATAATTAAGTTAAGTTTACTTTATTGTCATTGCACCTCGTACAACGAAATTAAATTCCATCTTCAGTGTACATCATACATAAGAAAACTAAAAAAAAAAAAAATGAAACAAAAACACACACCTTCACATTCTACACAATTGAATTGAAAACCCTGATATTGCATTAATCTTGCACTATATAGTAGAATTCAACATAGTTACTGGTCTGGAGATAGAAGCTGTTTTTCAGCCTATTTGCTCTTGTTTTTAATTATCCTGTACCGTCTGCCAGATGGTAATAGTTCAAAAAAAAAAAAAGTGGTGCCCAGGATGAGATGGATCTTTAAGGATGTTTTGAACTTTCTTAAGGCAGCGGGAGCTATAAAGAGGGGAGAGGGCAACCGATGATCCTCTGGGCAATGACGTTGACCCTCTGGAGCGCTGTCCCACCTGCCACTGTGCAATTGGCAAATCATACACAGGGGCGGTAAGTTAAGATACTCTCTATGGCGCAGCGATAGAAGGTCACCAGCAATTTTTCATTCAGTTGTTTCCAGAGATCAATAAAGGAATCGTCGATTGATTACAGAAGGTTTGTCGTGTTTGGGGAGCAGAACCTTCCCAGCGATGAACGCCTCAAGCTCTCCAACCTTCTTACCTTTGTGTGACTTCTTGGGCCCTTGTCTAGGAGAGGTGTGTGGCCGACGAAAGCCCGTGTTGACCTTGGCTGTGACGTGGCCATAGGGACAGTGACGGCTGCAGCCCTGCAGTTGTAGCTGTTGCTTGTAGAAGAGCAGGTGACTCCTCAAACGCTGGTTGAGACGTTCCAGATCCCAAACCCGTTCCTGCATCTCTTCCAGACCCTCTTCCAAGTCCAGGTGCCGCACAGAGTTTTGAATGTAGCTTCCGGGTCTCCTATTCCGGGTTTCCTGTTGTGCTCGGTCATGATTCAGTCTTGAGAGTTTGGTGCCCATCCTGGTTAGGAATAAGGAAAGAACATCCAATCTCGGTCTTCCCAGAGAGTGATGTTGTTGTAGGAGGACCCGTACAGATTCACAGAGTTGAAAGGGGCCTTGTAGGCAGTGGTGAAATCCAAATGTTTTTACTACCGGTTCTGTGGGTGTGGCTTGGTGGATGTGGCAGGGGAAGGATACTGCAAAATCTTCATTCCCTCCCCACTCCTGGGAGAAGGACATTGCAAAATCTCCATTCCCATCCCACTCTGGGGCCAGCCAGAGGTGGTATTTGCCGGTTCTCCAAACTCCAAATTTCCGTTACCGGTTCTCCAGAACCTGTCAGAACCTGCTGGATTTCACCCCTGCTTGTAGGTCATCTAGTCCAACCCCCCACCACCCAAACAAGAGACCCTACCCTGTGATGGTGAACCTATGGCACGGGTGCCACAGGTGGCACATGGAGCCATATCTGTGGGCACGTGAGCATTGCCCTACCTCAATCCAGCACGCATGTGTGTGCTGGCCAACTGATTTTTGGGCCTTCCGGGCCCACTGGAAGTTGGGAAATGGGCTGTTTCCAGGCCTCCGGATGGCCTCCAGGGAGGGGGGAGTGGGGAAGGCCATTTTTGCCCTCCCCAGGCTCCTAGAAAGCCTCTGGAGCCTGGGAAGGGCAAAAAATGGGCCTACTCGGCCCACCATGCCATCGTGTGCGAAAAGCAGGGGGGGAGTCACACGTGCATGCATGAGGGGGACGGGGCACATTGAATTATGGGTGTGGGCACGCACATGCGCAATCCCCCCCACTCCCCCCCTTTTGGCACGCGATGGCAAAAAGGTTAGCCATCACTGCCCTACACCATTTCTGACAAATGGCAGTCCAAACTCTTCTTGAAGGGATGAAGGTCCCACAACTTCCGAAGGCAACATCTCTTCCACTGGTTGTTTGTCCTCACTGTCAGAACATCTCTCCTTATTTCTAGGTTGAATCTCTCCTTGATCAGTTTCCATCCATTATTCTTTTTGTCTGGCCTTCGGGTGCCTTGGAAAATAGCATGACCCCCTCTCCTCTCTGTGGCAGCCCCTCAAATATTGGAAGACTGCTATCCTGTCTCCCTAGTCCTTCTCTTCACTAGACTAGCCATGCCCAGTTCCTGCAACCATTCTTCTTATGCTTTGGTCTCCTTGTTTTGGTTCTCCTAAAGCAGAACCCTTGTTTGGCTTTCTGATTTAGGAGCTCAACCATTACCATTGTTTAAGGTTGTCATGGGTGACACAAGCCAGAGAAGTCCCAAAGGTGCTTTTTCGAGAGGCAACCAGGCTTTCTGGTCCAGAAAGTCTGGTTGCCTCTTGAAAAAGCACTTTTGGGGACAACCATGAGATGGATGACCGAGAATCTCCACAGACAAAAGCCAAAGAATTGTGTAGGGAAAGATAGAAGAACTGAGTAACCTTGAACAAATGAAATTAACAGAATAATAGAATTGGAAGGGATCTTGGAGATCTTCTAGTCCAATCCCTGTCCCATTTTAGACTAGTGGTTGTCCAATCTGGTCTTAAAATCCTCCAATGATGGAGCACCCACAACTTCTGGAGGCAAGTTGTTCCACTGACTAATTGTTCTGCGAGGACATTTCTCTTTAGTTCTAGGTTGCTTCGCTCTTCGATTAGTTTCCACCCATTGCTTCTTGTCCTAACCTCAGGTGCTTTGGAGAATAGCTTGACTCCCGCTTCTTTGTGGAAGCCCCTGAGATATTGGAACATTGCTATCATGTCTCCCCTAGTCCTTCTTTTCATCAAACTAGACATACCCAGGTCCTGCATAGTCTCAAAGGATGTCCTGTTAATTTACAGCGGCCTGAGGAATTTGATGTTAATACAGGTAATCCTCAGATTATCATCACAACTGAGTCAAAAAAAACTGTTGCTAACTCAGACAGATGTTAAGTGCATTTTGCCCCATTTTATGATTTTTTGCCACCGTTATTAAGTGAATCACTGCAGTTGTTAAGTTAGTAATGTGGCATGGCCCTGGGATGCTGCAACGGTCATGAGCCTAACCCCTCAAATATTGCAAGACTGCTATCACATCACCCAAGTCCTTTTCATTAGACTAGACACACTCAAAATATTGCCCAGTGAAATTATTGTGATGTGTTTTTGTGTATCACTCTAAACAACATGAGTTTCACATTTCTCATCATCAAAATATGTCTTTAAATAATCTTGGGAACGAACACCTTC
Organism: Pantherophis guttatus; assembly: GCF_029531705.1. Next base: position 337,779 of record NW_026844086.1, on the reverse strand, counting down.
CTCTTTTCCTTAGTTGTTAACTTCTTTAGGTGTCAATGCTACGTTGCAATTCTGGTGTCCTAAGAGGTCATTAGAGCTATAAGTGCAGTGAACATGACAGCATCTGTAGGAGTTTGCATACGTGCAGGAATTTTCCTAATCTCGAAGGCAAACCTCAGATAAGGAAGGTTACATGCACGTAAGCGCCAGGAAATGACATTAGAAAATAAGACCCTAGATCTGTAAATAAGAGGAGACGAAGTGGGATGTATGTTAGACTTTAACTATAGCCAAACATTATAAGTGCTTAAGCAAAGCAGTAATGATTAACCTATGATTTAAGTTACCTGGAAGATTCTGTGAGCCAATGATATTCTGCCAAGTACACTGTAACTTGAAAGTAACAAACTATATAATGTCACTATGTAAGGCAATAAACTACCACATTTATCCTCAACCTTTGTGTGTGTGGTCACTCAACAAGCAACATCTCCTCCCACTTGCAAAGAGCTATTAAACATCTGTCATTCATTCTTTTTTAATAGAATAGAATAGAATTAAGTGTTGTACCTTATGATTCTTGATGAACGTATCTTTTCTTTTATGTACACTGAGAGCGTATGCACCAAGGCAAATTCCTTGTGTGTCCAATCACACTTGGCCAATAAAGAATTCTATTCTATTTTATTTTTTTTAAAAATGCTTAAAATGTGCCATTGTCAAGAGGTCCCCAAAGTGCTTTTTCAGGACGCAACTGGACTTTCTTGTTTTTTTTCTTTTGAAGATGTTTCGCTTCTCATCCAAGAAGCCTCTTCAGCTCTGACTGGATGGTCGGGAATAGAAGGATTTACATTCCTTGCAGACAGCTGGTCATTTGCATCCTTTCAGAGGGTCGTTGAAGCACTTGTAGGTTTATCTGTGTCCTCAGGGAACACCGATGGTTCCTGTAGTCTACAATTTTTCCCCCCTCTGGAAATCCATTCCTACTTCCACATCATTCCAAGGTGTTCATCCCAAATTGGATAGCTACCCTTTAAATGGCGTGGGAGTATGAATGGATTTTCAGAGAAAAAACTGCCAGGAACCACTGGCACTACTCAGGTGACCCTGAAAACACAGATCAATTTCCAAGTGGCCTCAACGACTCTCTAAAAAGGATGCAAATGACCAGCTTTATACAAGGAGTATAAATCCTTCCATTCCCCACCATCCGGTCAGAGCTGAAGAAGCTGTCAGGTTTCGAGGTCTTCTCAAATAAATTGCATTTCAAAAAAAGTCTTTGAAGAAAAACTCCCATTTATTAAGCACGACATTCTAGCTCCGACTCATCGCAGCCAACTCTGACTTCCAGACCCAAAACCCTCCCTTTCCGTTCCCCACTCCCCTGGACTCATTGGCCATCTTCCAAGTCACTCTACCCCTAATCTACTGCTCCAGCTCAAAGGAATTTCCCCCCTCCCATCCCTAGGGGATATTAGGTGAAAAGTCAAACATCCCTTTTCAGATGCCTCCACTTCTCCTTCTTATGTCAGCACTAGAGTAAATGAAGCTTGAAGTGCTGACAGAAGCTTCTTGGATGAGAAGCGAAACGTCTTTGAAGAAAAAACCAGAAAGTCCTGTTGTCTCTTGAAAAAGCAACTTTGGGACTCCAAGTGGCCTCAACGACTCACTAAAAAGGATGCAAATGACCAGCTGTCTGCAAGGAGTATAAATCCTTCCATTCCCCACCATCCAATCAGAGCTGATGAAGCTTCTTGGATGAGAAGCGAAACGTCTTTGAAGAAAAAAACCAGAAAGTCCAGTTGCCTCTTGAAAAAGCACCTTTGGGACTCCAAGTGGCCTCAACGACTCACTAAAAAGGATGCAAATGACCAGCTATCTGCAAGGAGTATAAATCCTTCCATTCCCCACCATCCGGTCAGAGCTGAAGAAGCTTTTTGGATGAGAAACGAAACGTCTTCGAGGAAAAAACAGGAAAGTCCAGTTGCCTCCTGAAAAAAGCACCTTTAGGACCACAAGCGAATTAATGAACATACCATCAATGGTTATGTACCTTAGTCTATCAGAAAGATCCCCAGGGTTTTATCCAATGGATAACCACGTTTTTAATAAATTTGCGGGTTACCTTTTGATCTTGTTCTCCTGCTTTTGAGTGAGCTCTTTGAGCAGCAAATGTTCATCACGAAGCCGTAGAAAATTGTCAGCCAACTCTGCCCGACTCACTCGGCTGATCTGGTGACGAGTCTTTGCTAACAAGCTCGATCCTGGATGAGGAAAGAAAGACCAGGTGAGAATTACTCTGTTTCCCCAAAAATAAGACATTTTATTTATTTATTTATTTATTTATTTATTTATTTATTTATTTATTTATTTATTTATTGCCCTTCTCCCAAAGGGACTCAAGGCGGTGTACAGTCAGCATAAAACACACAAATATAAAATTTAAAAACAATTTAAAAAATATTAAATAGTTTGGCCCATATCTAAGTAAAATAAAACTACCCAATTTAGACATTTAGAAATTAAGAATTGACAATTAAAAAATTTAAAAATTAGGCCAGCCCAGCTTCTTGAAATAAAAGCATCTTGAGGGCCCGGCGGAAGGTGCTTAAGTCGGGAATCCTCTGTATCTCAGGGGGGCAATTCGTTCCAGAGGGCAGGAGCCCCCACAGAGAAGGCTCTCTCCCTGGGGGTCGCCAGCCGACATTGCTTGGCCATTGGCACCCGGAGGAGCCCCTCTCTGTGGGAGCGAATTGGCTGGTGGGAGGCTATTGGTAGCAGCAAATGGTCTTGTAAATACCCAGGTCCTAAGCCATGGAGCACTCTGAAGGTGGTAACCAATACCTTGAATCGCACCCGGAGGACCACCGGGAGCCAGTGCAGCTCATGCAGGAGAAGTGTTACATGGGAGCACCATGACGCTCCCATAACCACCCACGCGGCCGCATTCTGGACCAGTTGGAGCCTCCGAGTGCTCTTCAAGGGGAGCCCCATGTAGAGAGCATTACAGTAGTCCAGGCGGGAAGTAATGAGGGCATGAGTGACCGTGCGTAGGGAGTCCCGATCCAGAAAGGGACGCAACTGGCGGATCAGGCGAACCTGATAAAAAGCCCCCCTGGCCATGGCCATCACATGTTCTTCTAAGGACAGCTTTGCATCCAGGAGGACACCTAAGTTGCAAGCCCTCTCCGTGGGGGCCAATGACTCACCCCCAATAGTCAGAGATGGCACCAACTGACTATATCGGACGCCGAAAGCCACAGCCACCCAGTCTTGGACAGGTTGAGCTTGAGCCTGTTTCTCCCCATCCAGATCTGCACGGCCTCCAGACACTGGTACATCACGTCAAGTGCATCATTGAGGTGGTCCGGGGTAGAGATGTACAGCTGGGTGTCATCAGCGTACTGGTGGAACTGCACCTCGAAACCACAGATGATCTCACCCAGCGGCTTCACATAAATGTTGAACAGAAGGGGCGAGAGGACTGACCTTTGTGGCACCCCACACATGAGGCGCCTCGAGGTCGACCTCTGGCCCCCTGTCAACACAAACTGCGACCGATCAGAGAGAAAGGAGGAGAACCACCGCAGCACGGTGCCTCCCACTACTAACCCCTCTAACCGGTGCAGCATGATACCATGGTTGATGGTATCAAAAGCAGCTGAGAGATCTAATAGGACCAGGACAGAGGAAAAACCCCTGTCCTGAGCCCTCCAGAGATCATCAACCAATGCGATCAATGCCGTTTCCGTGCTGTACCCAGGTCTAAAACCCGACTGGAATGGGTCAAGATAGACCGCTTCATCCAGGTACTGGGGGAACTGTCGCACCACCACATTCTCAACAACTTTCGCCACAAAGCGGAGGTTGGAGACTGGACGATAATTCGCTAAAACAGCCGGGTCCAGAGAGGGCTTCTTGAGGAGGGGCCTCACCACCACTTCTTTCAAGGCAGTGGGAAAGCAACCGTCACTCAAAGAAGCGTTGATAATCCTCTGGAGCCAGCCTCGTGTAACCTCCACCAACCAGGAGGGACACGGGTCCAATAAACATGTGGCTATGCTAAGTCTACCAAGAATCCTGTCCACGTCTTCGGGAGTCACCGGGTCAAACTCCTCCCAGATAACACTCTCAGGACCTTCCTCCATCACCCCATCTGAACCTATCCTGTCAGAGTCCAAGCCTTCCCGAATTTCAGCGATTTTGTCATGCAGATACTGTACAAAATCATCAGCTCTACCCTCCAAGGGGTCTTCCCGCGCTCCCAGATGGAGCAGGGAGCGGGTCACCCTAAACAGGGCAGCTGGGCAGTTATCTGCAGACACGATAAGAGCGGAAAAGTAGTGAGACTTTGCCACTTTTATCACCACTAGGTAGGTGTTAATATGAGACCTCACTAGTGTTCGATCAGATTCGGACCGGCTGGCCCTCCAACCGCTCTCTAGGCGTCTTTTCCGGCACTTCATTTCCCTCAGCTCCTTGGAAAACCAGGGAGCCACCTGGGATCGGCACCAGGTCAGAGGCCGCAAAGACACGACATGGTCCAAAGCTCCAGCAGCCGCCCTATACCAGGCGGCCACCAGATCTTCAGCCGCGTCATGAGCCAGAACCTCAGGGAATGGCCCAAGCTCCGTCTGGAACCTATCAGGGTCCATCAGGCGCCTGGGGCGGAACCACCTGATCAGTTCCACCTCCCTGCGGCGAGGTGTAGCGGTTTGAAGGTCAAGTCGAAGGAGAGAATGATCTGACCATGACAAGGGCTCGATCACAATATCCCCTATATCAAAATCATTCAGCCACTGGCCAGAGACAAAAACCAGGTCCAGAGTGTGTCCCCCCCATGTGAGTGGGGCCATGAACTAACTGGGTCAGGTCCATGGCTGCAATGGAAGCCATGAACTCCCGAGCCGCCTCAGACATTTCATCAATAGATGGCAGGTTGAAATCCCCCATGACCATAAGTCTGGGGGTATCAACCGCCACCTCAGCTATCATGTTGAGCAGCTCAGGCAAAAATCGGGCTTTTGAGTGCATGCTCTAAAATAAACCTCCCCCGAAAATAAGCCCTCCCTGAAAATATTTAAACGCAGAGCTAAAAATCAGGTAAGATGGCAAGAGGAGCCTCATCTTGCTCTATGCTCCCCAAAATAATAAGACCTCCCCGAAAATAAGGCCAAGCGCTTATTTCGGGGTTCAAAAAAATATAAGACAGGGTCTTATTGTCGGGGAAACAAGGTGCATCTGGACTGGAAACCAAGGGGAAGAAATGTAAAATTAGGGCGTATCTGGCATTTCCTCCTCAGCTCACATCTGATTTCTCCAAGTATATAGAATTCCTATTCTTGTTTCTCACTGGATTTATCTGAACTCTGGTTGCGTGAGGTGCACCCGTCCACCGAATCTGTCAGTGGATCAAGAAGGTTGGCTTTTAATTAAGAACTCTTCATTGCCCACCTTTCATTTGGATTTTCAGCCTTTCAGGTTTGGCAGGGATCAGGGCTGAAGAAGACACACCTAGAGAAAGAAGAAGTGAAGAGAGAAACTTGGGTGAATGAACTATTACCATATAATGAGATCTATCTACCTACCTACCTATCTATCTACCTACCTATCTATCATCTATATCATTTATCTCTCATCTCTGTCTGTCTCTGTATATCTATCATCTCTATATCTATCTATCTATCTATCTATCTATCTATCTATCTATCTATCTATCTATCATCTGTATATTTATCATCTATCTATCTATCTACCTATCATCTCTCTCTCTTTCTATCATCTATCTATCCACCTATCATCTATCTATTTATCTATCTATCATCTCTATGTATATCTATCATTCTATCTCTATCTATCTACCTATCATCTCTCTCTCTCTCTATTTATCATCTATATCATTTATCTCTCATCTCTATCTCTGTCTGTTTATCTATCATCTCTATATCTATCTATCTATCTATCTATCTATCTATCTATCTATCTATCATCAGATAGATGATGGATCATCATCTGATAATCATCTCTATCTCTATCTATCTACCTATCTTCTCTCTCTCTCTCTCTCTCATCTATCTATCTATCTATCTGTCTATCTATCATCTATCTATCTATCTATCTATCTATCTATCTATCTATCTATCTATCTATCTATCTTATATACATGCCCATCTGGCATATATGACTCTGAATACCGTTCAATAAACACTTCAAGAGATTTTCATCAAAATATTGCAGCATTCTCCCACAAATATTGTTTATAAATTGCTGTCTTTTATTCCCCTTGTGGTTCCTTGGGTTATACTATATAAAGATCAGGTTGAGGCTTGGACACATGGGGAAATACAGAATGGCTTTGCTGCCTTCCTTGCCAAATCAGCCCTTATATGAAGGCAAAGACTAGAAGCAAAAATTTGAAGCAGTTTCACAGCCACTTCTGTCATGTTGAGGGGACATAGAGGAGTGGGAGATAAGCCACGTTTCAGTGTTTTGCAGAGTAGACATCTCCGCTTCAGAGATTCAAAGTCAATTCATAAAATCGGTATGGAATTGCATTACATTTATCTGGATAGTACTTTTCTACTTGTCTTGAGAAAGAGCTAGTGTAATGACGGGACATGGCACGAAGGCAACACAGCCAGAGAACCGGTATGAGTCCCTTTATTGGCACCAACATCCCGTTTACTCTCCGGTCTGGAGAAAAACTCTCCCACAAACCTGTAGCAGCTTCTGACTGCAGATACTCCAGTCCAAACGGTGTAGGCAGAATGACTGCAATCAATCACTCAAGATAATGAATCCCAGATGGGAAGAATAATTCCAGCAAGACAAGATAGGCACACAGTAGCATGGCAGTAATTCAAACAGTCAGGAGGGAATGCCAGGAACGCAGGCCACAACTCTCAACACCAGATTAATTCAGCATTTGTTCCCGACAAATGCCCCTCCCAACTGCCTCTCCTTTAAACTCCATCCCCAGGTGTGCCCTGTGAAGGGAATCAGGGCCGTTTCCTTCCTCGTAAGCCATGCAACCCACGTTGCTCTCTTCTGCGTTCTTCCCTGCGTGCACTCGGATGAGGAGGGGTTGGGCCTTGGTCTTCATCTCGACTCCCTCTCCCTTGTTCTACCTCTCACCTGCTCTGTCCAGCCTGACTTTGCCCTTCCCCAGTTTCCTCCACAGCTAACGGAGCCGCTCTCTCGCTCTCTGTCAGCTGTTCAACTTCCGTCTCAGATTCAGACTCCGACGGGGGCATGACAGCTAGCTAGATTCTTTACCCGTTACAATCAGTTCTACAAGTAATCATATCATGGTTGACATGTCGTCATCTCAGCAGGTGGCAGCATCAAACCAGCTTTGGCTGATCCTTGGGAAAGCTAAACAGGGTCAGACATAATAACCTGTACATGAATAGGAGACCACCAAGAAATTCCAAGCCGATAGAGACTTCATAAAACATCCCAAAATTGCTCTGTACTATTGCAAGACAACAACACAAATGTACTCAATGAGCCCCTAGGAGTCAGGCTTACTTTAAAGAAGGCTCTGTGTCTGACTCTTGGGTCTCAAAGCTAATGACTGAGATCCTGTGTAGAGAAGCAAGACATTAAGGATTCCCGCTCCCAGTGGTGGTATTCAGCCGGTTCGTACTGGTTCAGGCGAACTGGTAGTGGCGACCTGCCACCCACCCACCCTGGCGCTATGCCATCCTATTTAGCCACATTTTCTAAGCTGCTGTTGTGACCTAGGCTCAATTAGGCATTACCAGACACAATTAGTCTTAAACAAACCTATTTTATTATAACAGCTGGAAATTACTTCATTCTCATCTTAGTCCAAATTAATTCCAAAACAAGTCCTTCAGAAAAAGTCCTTTGGCTTATCACAAACCTTTATCTTCTTCGGCGCCCTGCCAAAGGCCTTTCTTGGCAAAGCCCCACAAAGTTCAGAAACAAGAGACACCAACTGGAAAACAGATTTAGCAACGTTGCTTTCCTACAAAGTGGCCAAGAGCCTTTGATGCTCTTTTAAACCTTATGGGAGGGGCCAATCATCTCCTGGCCTTACTCCCGAGTCGTCCTTTTTGCTTTAGCTGCTCCTGCCTTCTGGCAGCTCTTCGCATGCGTGCACTAGGAACAGGCTCCTCCTGTTCCTCTGCCTCTCTGATGTCATCCTCTGGAGGCTCTGGAGTCCGCACATCACTCCCAGATGGTCCTGGCCCCCTCTCTGCCTCCGATGCAGAGCCCTCATCCGGGCCTTCCCCAGACTCCAGGACTGGCCCATTGTCCTCCGCAGCCTCCTCACTGTCCGACTCCATTGCTAGCTCTGCGGACTGCTGGCGGATAACAACAGCCACATGCATGCATGCAAGCTGCACGCATGATCAAAGTGCACACACGGAAGGTTGAACATATGTGTGCTCACATTTTCGGTGCGCAGGAAACCGGTGGTAAAATTATGTGAAACCCACCTCTGCCCCCACCCCCCACGATAATGGGATCCCAAACTGGTTCAGCATTGCAGTTCCAGACATCAGGAGAATACCAGCGTCGAACTCTTAATCTTGAAGGCTAACCTTGAAGGGCTGCTAGTATCGAGGGTTTCTGATCCATCTCTTGCACAGTCAGGTTTCCTGCAATTTCACCCAGCAAAACCGACATAGCTTGGGACAGATGAGAAGTGGCTGTAGTAAAGACAAAAACAACAAAGAGGCTAAAGTACAAGCAAACAAACATTATTAGCCCAACAATAACATCTCTGCTCAAGGGACGTGGTGGCTCAATGGCTAAGATTTTGAGCTTGTTGATCGAAAGGTCGACAGTTCAGCGGTTCGAATCCCTAGTGCCGCATAATAGGGTGAGCTCCCATTACTTGTCCCAGCTTCTGCCAACCTAGCAGTTCGAAAGCACGTAAAAAAATGGAAGTAGAAAAAATAGGGACCACCTTTGGTGGGAAGGTAACAGCGTTCCGTGCACCTTTGGCATTTAGTCATGCCGGCCACATGACCACGGAAATGTCTTCGGACAGCGCTGGCTCTTCGGCTTTGAAACGGAGATGAGCACCACCGCCTAGAGTCGGGAACGACTAGCACATATGTGCCAGGGGAACCTTTACCTTTTACCTTTTATTGCTATTAAGAACTAAAATATAGGTTCAGAAGAACATCTCTGCGAGAAACGGAATGAAGTTGGAAATTTGTATTTATTCCCAAGCTCCCGTTGAGGGATTGTTTATTCCATAGTGTTCACTTATTGCAGGGCATATCTATATCACATGCCAAAACAATTAGACACAGAAACAGTTTTTTCCCTTGTGCCATCATTCTGCAGAACACCTAATTCCCACAGTGCTGTCTGATGTCTAACTATATTTACCCATGCAGTGTAGCTGTATTGCTTTTATCCTTCTCATTTGTTCCTCTACTCTCTCTTATTGGCATTATGATGATATTTTATATATTATGACGATTATTACGTTGATATAATGGTTATTATTACTTTGTTGATTTGCACGTACACTGAGAGCTTATGCACTGGAGACAAATTGCTTTTGTGTATATATCACACGGCCAATAAATTATTCTATTCTTTTCTATTCTATTCTATTCTATTCTAGTCTAGTCTAGTCTAGTCTAGTCTAGTCTAGTCTAGTCTAGTCTATTCTAGTCTAGTCTAGTCTATTCTAGTCTAGTCTAGTCTAGTCTAGTCCAGTCCAGTCCAGTCCAGTCCAGTCCAGTCCAGTCTATTCTATATGCTGTTGCGTCCCATCCCACTCTTCTATTCTATTCTATTCTATTCTAGTCTAGTCTAGTCTAGTCCAGTCCAGTCCAGTCCAGTCCAGTCCATTCTATATGCTGTTCCATCCCATCCCATCTCATCCCATCCCACTCTCTATTCTATTCTATTCTATTCTGTTCTGTTCTGTTCTGTTCTGTTCTGTTCTATTCTATTCTATTCTATTCTATTCTATTCTATTCTATTCTATTCCTATTCCTATTCCTATTCCTATTCCATCCCATCCCATCCTATCCCATCCCTTCCTATCCTATCCCTCTCCATATTACATATTACCCAATTTGTATCTACTTTGGTGACTGCAATTCAAAGTAGTTATGTGGATCTTTGAAGCCTTGAATGTTTGTCTCAAAGGGACCTGAAGGACTGGCAATATCTTGCAGGGAATTAAGATAATTTTTATAAGAGTTTGAGTTAAGAGAGAAGAGAAAGAGAGAGAGGGAGGGAGGGAGGATAGAGATAGATAGATAGATAGATAGATAGATAGATAGATAGATAGATAGATAGATAGATAGAGTCCAGTCCAGTCCAGTCCAGTCCATTCTATATGCTGTTCCGTCCCATCCCACTCTCCTATTCTATTCTATTCTATTCTATTCTATTCTATTCTATTCTATTCTAGTCTAGTCTAGTCTAGTCTAGTCTAGTCTAGTCTAGTCCAGTCCAGTCCAGTCCAGTCCAGTCCAGTCCAGTCCAGTCCATTCTATATGCTGTTCCGTCCCATCCCACTCTCCTATTCTATTCTATTCTATTCTATTCTATTCTATTCTATTCTATTCTATTCTATTCTATTCTATTCCAGTCCAGTCCAGTCCAGTCCAGTCCAGTCCAGTCCATTCTATATGCTGTTCCATCCCATCCCATCTCATCCCGTCCCACTCTCTATTCTATTCTATTCTATTCTATTCTATTCTATTCTATTCTATTCTATTCTATTCTATTCTAGTCCAGTCCAGTCCAGTCCAGTCCAGTCCAGTCCAGTCCATTCTATATGCTGTTCCGTCCCATCCCACTCTCCTATTCTATTCTACTCTACTCTATTCTATTCTATTCTATTCTATTCTATTCTATTCTATTCTATTCTATTCTATTCTATTCTATTCCAGTCCAGTCCAGTCCAGTCCAGTCCAGTCCAGTCCAGTCCATTCTATATGCTGTTCCATCCCATCCCATCTCATCCCGTCCCACTCTCTATTCTATTCTATTCTATTCTATTCTATTCTATTCTATTCTATTCTATTCTATTCTATTCTAGTCCAGTCCAGTCCAGTCCAGTCCAGTCCAGTCCAGTCCATTCTATATGCTGTTCCATCCCATCCCATCTCATCCCATCCCACTCTCTATTCTATTCTATTCTATTCTCTCCTATTCTATTCTATTCTATTCTATTCTATTCTATTCTAGTCCAGTCCAGTCCAGTCCAGTCCAGTCCAGTCCATTCTATATGCTGTTCCGTCCCATCCCACTCTCCTATTCTATTCTATTCTACTCTACTCTATTCTATTCTATTCTATTCTACTCTATTCTACTCTATTCTATTCTATTCTATTCTATTCTATTCTATTCTATTCTATTCTATTCTATTCTATTCTATTCTATTCCTATTCCTATTCCTATTCCTATTCCTATTCCATCCCATCCCATCCTATCCCATCCCTTCCTATCCTATCCCTCTCCATATTACATATTACCCAATTTGTATCTACTTTGGTGACTGCAATTCAAAGTAGTTATGTGGATCTTTGAAGCCTTGGATGTTTGTCTCAAAGGGACCTGAAGGACTGGCAATATCTTGCAGGGAATTAAGATAATTTTTATAAGAGTTTGAGTTAAGAGAGAAGAGAAAGAGAGAGAGGGAGGGAGGGAGGATAGAGATAGATAGATAGATAGATAGATAGATAGATAGATAGATAGATAGATAGATAGATAGATAGACAGTCAGATAGATAGGCAGGCAGGCAGACAGACAGACAGATAGATAGGAAGGCAGGCAGGCAGGTAGGTAGGTAGGTAGGTAGGTAGACAGGCAGGCAGACAGACAGACAGACAGACAGACAGACAGGAAGGCTGGTAGGTAGGTAGGTAGATAGACAGACAGACAGGCAGGCAGGCAGGCAGGCAGACAGACAGACAGACAGACAGATAGATATAGATAGGAAGGCAGGTAGGTAGGTAGGTAGGTAGGTAAGTAGATAGACAGACAGACAGGCAGGCAGGCAGGCAGACAGACAGACAGACAGACAGATAGATAGATATAGATAGGAAGGCAGGTAGGTAGGTAGGTAGATAGACAGGCAGGCAGGCAGGCAAACAGATGACAGACAGACAGACAGATAGATAGGAAGGCAGGTAGGTAGGTAGGTAGGTAGGTAGACAGGCAGGCAGGCAGGCAGGCAGGCAGACAGACAGACAGATAGATAAAGCTAGGAAGGCAGGCAGGCAGGTAGGTAGGTAGGTAGGTAGGTAGATAGACAGACAGGCAGGCAGGCAGGCAAACAGACGACAGACAGACAGACAGATAGATAGGAAGGCAGGTAGGTAGGTAGGTAGGTAGGTAGGTGGATGGATGGATAGATGGATGGACGGACGGACGGACGGACGGACGGACAGACAGACAGACAGACAGACAGACAGACAGACAGACAGACAGACAGAAAGACTCCTATCTCCAGCAGCTGCTCCATTCATTTTGATGATCAGGAAAGCTAAATGGGATCAACCTTATTGGTAATTGGAGCAGGCACATTTGGGAAGACGAAGGCTTTGCCTAGCCTAGCATATCAACAATAAATGTCCCCATTTATTTGTATCCTCATCCTGTATTCACAATCAGGTTTATACTTATATCTGTAATCTTATACGTGTTTGATAGATAGATAGATAGATAGATAGATAGATAGATAGATAGATAGATGAATGAATGAATAAATGAATGAATGAATGAATGTAAAAGTAAAGGTTCCCCTCGCACATATGTGAGGGGAACCTAGGGGGCGGTGCTCATCTCCATTTCAAAGCCGAAGAGCCAGTGCTGTCCGAAGACGTCTCCGTGGTCATGTGGCTGGCATGACTAAACACCAAAGGTGGATGAAGGCTGTTACCTTCCCACCAAAGGTGGTCCCTATTTTTTCTACTTGCATTTTTTACATGCTTTCAAAATGCTAGGTTGGCAGAAACTGGGACAAGGAACAGGAGCTCACTCCGTTATGCGGCACTAGGGATTCGAACCACTGAACTGCCGACCTTTCGACTGACAAGCTCAGAGTCTGACAAGCAGAGAGCCAGTGAGCCACCACATCCCTAAATAAGTAAATAAATTACTTGAACAGAAGGGCAAGACAAACCATGTCCTTCTTGTTCTTGAGAAAATCGACTTTTCCATGAGTTCAACAGGAAGTCAGCTCAGTTCAAAGGAAACCTGCCTTCAAAGATAAGATACTAGGGTGACGCAGTATTTCAGTTTCATTTGCAAAACCACGATGCTTTGGAATCGGTGGGAAGCTACGAGATCCTAGGAAAAGATACACTTGATTCAAAGATTGGACTGCCGTTTGTCAGAAATGGTGTTGGGCTGTGATGGTGAACCTATGGCACATGTGCTGGAAGTGGCACACAGAGCCATGTCTCTCGGCATGCCAGCAGCAAGTATCCACATGCGCGGGAGTGCCAGAAACCAGAAGAGCAGTTCTTCAGCACGAGCTTCCAGTTACCAGTGTGTGAATGTGCGCCGGCCGGCTGGTCGCGTGCGTGGGAGTGCCAGAAACTGGAAGAGCAGTTCCCCAGCACGAGCTTTTGGTTTCCGGCAGGCGCATGCGTGCCGGCCAGCTGGTCTCTGTGAACATGGGAGTGCCAGAAACTGGAAGAGCAGTTCCCCGGCACAAGCTTCCTGTTCCCGGTGTGTGCATGCGCACCGTCCAGCTGGTCTGTCTGTGTGTGGGAGCACCGAAAACCAGAAAACCAGTTCCCCAGTGTGAGCTTCCAGTTTCTGGTGTGCGCATGCACATCGGCCAACTGGTCTCTGCGCACATGGGTGCATCGGAAACTGGAAGAGCAGTTCCCCGGTGTGAGCTTCCAGTTTCTGGCCCTCCACATATGTGGGAGCACCGGAAATCAGAAGAACAGTTCCCCAGCGCAAGCTTCTGGTTTCTGGTGTGCGCATGCACTCCGGCCAGCTGGCCTCAACACGCATGGGAGCACCGGAAACCAGAAGAGCAGTTCCCTGGCAAGCTTCTGGTTTCCGACTTGTGCATGCACATCGGCCAGCTGGTCTCCGTATGCGTGGGAGCACTGGAAACCAGGAGAGCAGTTCCCTAGTGCAAGCTTCTGGTTTCCGGCATGTACATGGGTACCGGTCTGCTCTCCGCGCCGGGGGAAGCACCGGAAATTGTAAGAGCAGTTCCCCGACACAAGCTTCCGGTTTCCGGTGTGTGCATGTGCACCGGTCAGCTGGCCTGTGTGTGCGCGGGAGCACACTGGAAACCAGAAGAGCGGTTCCCTGCATGTGCTTACGGTTTCCGACATGCGCATGCGTGTTGGCCAGCTGGTCTCCAGAAGAGCAGTTCATCAGAGGAAGCGTCCAGTTTCTGGTGTGTGTATGCGCACCGGCCAGGTGGTCTTCATGTGCGCATGCGCGTGCACACCGGAAAACCGGAAGCTCTCACCGGAGAACTGGTTTTCTGGCTTCCGGTGCTCCCGCACACACATGTGCACACTCCCATTTCAGCACTCTGTGCTGAAAAGATTCACCAACATTGGTGTAGGGCAGTGATGGCTAACCTTTTTACCATCGCGTGCCAAAAGTGGGGGGAGCGTGGGGGTCGTGGGTGCCTGTGCCCACATCCATAATTCAATGCGCCCCACCTCCTGCGCATGCACACGTGACCCCCCCACACTTCCCCCTGCTTTTGGCACATGATGGCACAGTGGACCCAGTAGGCCCGTTTTTCCCTCTCTCCAGGCTCCAGATGCTTTCTAGGAGCCTGGGGAGGGCAAAAACAGCCTTCCCCATCCCCCGGGAGGCCTTCAGGAGGCTGGAAACAGCCAGTTTCCCGACTTCCGGTGGGATCGGAAGGCCTGAAAATCAGTTGGCTGGTGCGCGCATACACGCTGGAGCTGAGCTAGGGCAACACTCGCATGCCCACCAATATGTGGCACCCGTGCCATAGGTTTGCTATCATGGGTGTAGGGTCTCCTGTTTGGGCGGGGAGTTGGGCTAGATGACCTACAAGGTCCCTTCCAACTCGGTTAATCTGTATACAAAGAGTTGCAGACAAGGGCTATACATGTGTGCCATTTTCTCCAAAGCACCCAAAAGTGCTTTTTCAAAAGACAACTGGACTTCCTTTGTTTTTCCTCCGAAGATGCTTCAACGTCTCATCCAACACGTTCTGTTCTTCCGTTCGCCAATAACGCAGATGAACCGGAGAAGCTGAAGAAGAGGGTAGGACAAGAAGCAATGGGTGGAAACTAATCAAGGAGAGAAGCAACTTAGAACTAAGGAGAAATTTCCTGACAGTTAGAACAATTAATCAGTGGAACAACTTGCCTGCAGAAGTTGTGAATGCTCCAACACTGGAAATTTTTAAGAAGATGTTGGATAACCATTTGTCTGAAGTGGTGTAGGGTTTCCTGCCTTGGCAGGGGGTTGGACTAGAAGACCTCCAAGGTCCCTTCCAACTCTGTTATTCTATTCTATTCTTGTTGTGGCCCGCCAGCGGCCTGAGCGAATTGTTGCTGATCCCGACGACGAGGAGGCTGGTGTGCTGTCACACCAGCAGCCTGTGCAGCTGGTGCTTGAGTCGGACAGCGAGGAGGCTGGAGAAGATGTGGTGCCAGAGGCAGGGATTCAGCCAGGGCCTTCAGAACCTCCAGAGGCTCCTTTAAGGGCAGAGGATGAAGTGGAGGAGCCTCTTCTCAATGCACGAGCACGCAGAGCTGCCAAAAGGCAAGAGTGATTACTCAGGAGGAAGTCTCCTCGAGAGTAAGGCTTGGGGCTAATTGGTCACTCCCTTAGCCTATTTGAGTTTGCACACAGCTTATAAAAAACTGCAGGAAACAACATTCGTTCGTTCGCTGATCATTGAGTTTGGATTTTCTCTGCAAACCTGGCTTCTGGGCTTTCTGCCAACTCTTGTAAGACTCTATCTTATCTGTGGAATTTCTGGCAGGTTGTTAAGAATGTTTTATTAATGGCCTGCATTTGCGAAAGACTGTGTTTTGAAGTCAACTGAGTTTTGTTCGGAGTTTGTGTGTGCTACATTCTTTGCGATCCGTAGCTGGTTGCAGAACAATTCTACTCTAAGCTCCTTGGATGAGAGGTGAAATGTTTTAAAAGCCCAGTTGCGTTTTGAAAAAGCAGCTTCGGGACAATCACGACCTGGACGACTAAGAATCACCATATATATATATAATATATAGCAAAAATATATAACTTCTTATTAGATGGGGATAGGGCAGAGATTATAGCAAAAAATCAGCTAAATATTTGGGAAAAAAACCTAGGATACAGACTAAATTTTAATGACTGGGAGATGGCCTGGAATAGGAATTATAAAATGACGAAATCGGCAACATTTAGAGAAAATCATTATAAAATGCTACACAGGTGGTATCTAGCACCAGCTAGGTTAGTGAAAATGTTTCCCAATCTCTCAGCCACCTGTTGGAAATGTGGAAAAACGGTCGGCACCTTCTATCATCTATGGTGGACCTGTCCAGAGACCAAAAGATTTTGGTCAAAAATTCGATATTGGCTTTGTGAAATAACGGGACAGGAAATAGTTCTATCTCCAGAAATCTTCCTTCTGGGTATAACCGGAGACGGCTTCAATAACAACAAAACTCAACTTATAATCCAGATTACAACTGCGGCTAGACTAGCCTTTGCGAAACACTGGAAAAATAAATCCACACCCTCAGAAGAAATACTAATAAACAAAATCCTAGAGTGCGCAGAAATGGCAAAATTGACGAGTGAGATAAATAATGAGGAGAAATCTAAATATTATGAAGTATGGGGAAATTGGTATAATTGGTTGAAGAACAAGACAAAAACATGATTTTAGGATATGATTTGTTAAGTACTTGAAATATGAGCTATATCGCGTAGAATATGGAACAGCTAAGGATGAAGTTTATTTAACGTATGATTCCGTAAATTGTACAAACACTGTACCTCTGAAGGAAATAGAGATTGTATATTTTCTTTTATAATGGAAAAATTTAATAAAGTATACATAAAAAAAAAAAAAAATCACCACAGACCAGGGGTGTCAAACTCAAGGCCTGCAGGCCAGATTCAGGCCACAATGTGGTCGGATCTGGCCTGCAGGGCCATCTTGGTCTACCCAATGCGAAGAGGAAACATGCCAGCAGTTTGGGGAGTGGGATCGAGCTAGCCACACCCACCCAATTGGCCACGCCCACCCGGTCGGCCACACCCACCCAGTTGGCCACACCCACCTGCCCCCCCAGAGGTCAACCACAGCCCTGATGCGGTCCTCAATGAAATTGAGTTTGACACCTCTGCCATAGACATTTCTCCAAAGCACTTTTTAAAAAAAATTGGCCTTTAAAACCAAATTGCAGCCATTTCCTGATAGTTAGAGAGAGTCTAGTTGCCTATAACAAATCAAATTCCCCCAAAGTTGGTCCTGCTTGTCTTTTGCTAAAGGAACAGCAGCAAAAAGTTAAACAAACGAACCAAGAAAAATCTTAGCCTTGAAAATTAACATGAATTTGCACGGAGTGTCATTTGCAAATACAGGTTCTTTTTTGTGTGTGTGTGTGTGTGTTCTAGCAAATATAACGTCTTCCTAGAGACATGTCCACATTTGCATGATGAACTAAGGCAGATGTGACTGTCAGGTTGGTGGCCTCCGCTCCTATTTTGAAGTTCTCGCTGCGTGTAGTTAATTAAAGGAGAGAAATCGTGTCGATTCTCTTCTATTTCTGCTTCAACGGGCAAATTGAGGTCTCGTCTCTAACGCAAGAGAAGCCGAAAGAAGATCTGACGTTCCCGCCCCCCGCAGATTCCTGAGGGTCTCTGCGGATTTTCTTCACTGCTAATCCACTGCCATCTGTCCAAACAGGTTACTCTAAGTCCGTGATGGCGAACCTATGGCACGCGTGCCACAGGTGGCACGCGGAGCCATATCTGTGGGCATGCGAGCGTTGCCCTAGCTCAGCTCCAGCACACATGCGTGCGCCGGCCAGCTGATTTTTGGATCTTCCGGGCCTACCGGAAGTTTGGAAACGGCCATTTCCGGCCTCCGGGAGGGTGGGGGGAGGCCGTTTTCGCCCTCCCCAGGCTCCAAGAAAGCCTCTGGAGCCTGGGGAGGGCGAAAAATGGGCCTACCGGGCCCACTGGTAACCTTTTTGCTGTTGAATGCCAAAAGTGGGGGGAGTGCCGGAGTGGTGGTGTCACACGCACATGCATGGGGGTGCATTGAATTATGGGTGTGGGCACACACGCGCATGACCCCTTCACGCGCTCCCCCCGCTTTTGGTATGTGACTACAAAAAGATTAGCCATCATTGCTCTTAAGTTCACGCTACTATTCAAGGACGGCAACAAAACGAAATGAAACGAAACGGGAAGGGATCTTGGAGGTCTTCTAGCCCAACCCCCTGCTTAGGCAGGAAACCTTATACCAGGGGTGTCAAACTCGATTTCATTGAGGGCTGCATCAGGGTTGTGTTTGACCTCAGGGGGCCGGGGTGGGTGTGGCCATGGTGGGCGTCACTCATGTCGGGGACACTTTTGGTGGTGGCCCGAGTGCTCTGCCAGCGAAAACAGGCTCCTAAGCTGTGTTTTTGGCTGTGACAGCCTCCTGCAACCCTCTGCCACAGGGGTGAAATGTTCCCGGTTTGGACCGAATCGCCCAATCGAGTAGCAGGTGGTTCGGAGAACCAGTAGCAAAAATCCCTGCGCCCCCCGCCCACCATTCTCAGCTGAGTTGCGCGATCATCAGAGGCTTTTTTTTTTTTTTACTTTTAAAAGCATTTTTTCTACAACCTCTTCTGACGAAAAAATGCTTTTAAAAGTAAAAAAAAAAAGCCTCTGATGATCGCGCGGCTCAGCTGGGATCCTCAGAGGCTTTTCAAAGCATTTTTTTCTGCAACCTCTTGGTCGAAGAGGTGGTAACAAAAATGCTTTGAAAAGTCTCTGACGAGCCCAGCTGAGTTGCCTGATCGCCAGAGGCTTTTCAAAGCATTAGAAAAAATGTTTTGAAAAGTTAAAAAAAAAAAAAAAAAGTTGGCCACGCCCACCCAGTCACATTACCCACCCACCCACGAAGCCACACCCACAGAACCGGTAGTAACACATTGTTAAGGATATTGTTGTTGTGTTACCAACCAGCAGAGTGTAGAGCACAGAGAAACGTTGCTGAGAGCAATGAATAAGAGATGTGCAAACTGGTTTATCAAAAGTTTACTTTATAGTGAAAAAACAATCTCATAGTCTTTAAATCAATCCAAGTCTTTGCCAGTTAAATCAGTCCAGTGATACAGAAATCTTCTTACCACACAAACAGTAGTTGGTTAGAATAACAAGCTTACTCTGGTTCACAAACCACGATGGTAGCAGGTCCATCCAACGATGATAGCACAATGATAGCAACTCCTCACACTATCAACTGAATACGTTACAGTACCTTTCTTAAATACGTTTACAACCAGTGATTATCTAATTACAGCATGACTCAGCATTACAATGAATCAGCAGTAAAGCCTTAAAGTCACACAATACATATTCATATTAAAGTCACAGAACACATATATTGCCTGGACAACTTGTTAGGCTCAAACCATATCCTAACACACATTTTACATTTCACCCCTGCTCTGCCAGCGAAAACGGAGCTCGTGAGGGGCGACACATAGCCTTCCCAAGCTCTATTTTTGCTGGCAGAGGCACCGCAGGCTGGTCCTTCACTGTTTCTGGGGCGGCGCCATGGGCCAGATTTAAGCACCCCACGGACCAGATCCAGCCCCTGGGGCTTGAGTTTGACACCCTTGCCCTAAACCATTTCAGACAAATGGTTATCCAATCTCTTCTGTTATCCCATCTCTTCTTAAAAACTTCCAGTGTTGGAGCATTTGGAACTTCTGAGGTAAATTGTTCCACTGATTAATTGTTCTAACTGTCAGGAAATTTCTCCTTAGTTCTAAGTTGCTTCTCTCCTTGATTAGTTTCCACCCATTGCTTCTTGTCCTGCCTTCAGGTTCTTTGGAGAATAGCTTGACACCGTCTTCTTTGTGGCAGCCCCTGAGATATTGGAAGACTGCGATCATGTCACCCCAGTCCTTCTTTTCATCAGACTAGACAAACCCAGTTCCAGCAACTGTTCTTTATATGTTTTAGCCTCCAGTCCCCTAATCATCTTTGTTGCTCTTCTCTACATTCTTTCTAGAGACAGATGCTAAGCCTACATGTCCTCCAAAAGATTGAGAAAACTGTAATTTTTAGGATGCTTGAAAGGGAAATCGAATAACACCAACCAGTAATCAGAAGACATGATGAAATTCCTTAATTCCCCAACACATTGACAGACTTAACCATAGTTTCAGCTGGGAAACTGTGAGCATTCTGGACCAAGCCAAGTTCAAAAACATTGGAGAATTCCTGGGAATCTGGCACTCAGACAAATCTGCCATCAACAGGCACATAGAGATAAACAACATCTGCATACCATTCAAAGGAGACAATCAAAAAACCAAAAGGGAAGCAGAACTGAACACCTCCTCACTATCAATCAACACCCCGACGAGCAAAGATCAACACCAGGATTAACACTAGTTCAACAATCAAGAAACAATCAAACAAACAGACCCCCCTCCTGCGCGAGCTGCACTGGCTCCCGGTGGTCTTCCGGGTGCGCTTCAAGGTTTTGGTTACCACCTTTAGAGCGCTCCATGGCATCGGACCGGGGTATTTACGAGACCGCCTTCTGCTACCAATAGCCTCTCACCGACCAGTACGCTCCCATAGAGAGGGGCTCCTCAGGGTGCCGTCGGCCAAACAGTGTCGACTGGCGGCCCCCAGGGGGAGAGCCTTCTCTGTGGGGGCACCTATCATCTGGAACGAGCTCTCCCCAGAGATACGGAGGATCCCGGACCTGCGCACGTTTCGTCGTGCTCTCAAAACTTTTTTATTTCAGCAGGCTGGCCTGGCCTAACTCTCCTCTTTTAAATTTTTAATTTGCGATTTTATAAATTGGGTGTTTTAATCTGTGTTTCGGCCAAAATATTTAATAATTTTAAGGGATTTTTTAAATATTTGTATTATTTGTATTTTATCTTGGCTGTTCACCGCCCTGAGTCCTTCGGGAGTAGGGCGGTATAGACATTTGATTAATAAATAAATAAATAAATAAATAAATAAATAAATAAATAAATAAATAGATAATACCCCCAATCAATTCACACAAACAAGCTAACAATAGACAATTGCTTAATCATGGAACCACCAGGAACACTCCCATCAACACTGACAGGACAAGCCATTAGCATATAAAAAAAGAAAGAGCAAACCCCACTCCCTTCTAGCACTGAGGAGGTTACCTAGTTGGGTAATGAAACATCTGCAAGAAAGCAACAAGCTCAGAGAGCACCAAGGACTACACTGTTCACCCATCTTTTACATTGGGCCTTCAGGCCTGCCACATTTGCTGCTGTGGGAAACTGGGAGGGGGGATTGTATGGAACATGGGTGATATATAGTCAAAATAACATTCCTTTCTCAGAGGGTCAAGGACATTTTGCCCTGCACCAGGAGGGGTGTGACTGGGAGACATCTCCAGTTGGGATGATGCTTTGATTGACCATGTGATGGACATGTAGATGCTGGGCAGGGACCTGGACTTTCTTTTGGGTGGGGAAAACCTGGAAGCTTTCAGATTCGGGTTTTCCCAGATGTTCCAATATGATATCTCTAATAAAATGGAAGTTTGAGGAACTTCGAGCTTTGGAGTCTTCTTTCATTGGGGGTGTTACTCGGAACCCTCATTTCTCACCAATGTCAACTGGACGGATGTGTGTGCATCGATGAGTAGAAGCTACCTTCAAAAATTATTTCTCTTCTCTGATCAAATACTGCCTATGGATAATCTGCGGTGAACTGCTGAGATCTGTATTGAATTCCATAAATCTTCATTCATCTCATTTCCCTGGATATACAGATAGTCCTCGACTTACAACAATTCATTTAGTGAGCATTTGAAGTTGCGCCTTTAAAAAAAGCGACTTATGGCCCTTTTTCACACTTACGACCATTGCAACATCCCCATGCTCACATGATTAAAATTCGGGCAGTTGGCAACTGGCCTCTATTTATGACGGTCGCAGTGTCCTGGGGTCATGCGATCAACTTTTTATGATCTATGCAAAGTCTATGGAAAAACGAGATTCACTTAATAACCAGGTTACTAACTTAAACAACTGCGGTGATTCACTTCACAACTGTGGAGAGAGAGGTCGTAAAATGGGGCAAAACTCACTTAACAACTGTCTTCTTAGGAATAAAAAATTTAGGTTCAACTTGTGGTCATAAGTCAACGACTACCATAATGGCTTTCAACTTTCAACTCCCAAAACCACATTACGGAAATTCAGCAGAAAACCTTGGAATAACGGCAATACAATATTTTACTGTGAAATCTCCAGACAGCTGTTGCATCATCAGAGCTAAGGTTGACATCTCCTGTGTTCGGAGCGTGACTTCCCCATTTTATGGACCATCCTTGTAGTTTCCTGGGAAACAGGATGCGAATGGTTAGCTGTTGTGTTCTCTGAAATATATCTTGATTTTCCACCACGCTAGTAATCTCCTGTCCAAGTTCTAATCATGGTTGACCTGACCTTAGCCTGAGATCAATCAAAACTGGCTAGTTCTATGCACTAAAAGATGCTTTTCAAATCTCACTGGTATGGGTGGTGAAATCCTCCGTGGATTGCCACCCGTTCGCTGCCTGCACCTGTGCGGTGCGTGCCAAGGTAGTGGTGAGTTGCTCCCGGTTCGCACCGGTTCGCAAGAACCGGTAGTAAAAATTTCTAGTACTTTGGAGAACTGGTAATAACATTGGCTGGCCATGCTCCGGAACCGGTCCCCGGCCCAGTCACTTACCCTGTCCACCTCATCAGAGGCTTTTTTTTTTTTTTTACTTTTAAAAGCATTTTTTTCTAAAACCTCTTCAGCCAAACAAATGCTTTTAAAAGTAAAAAAAAAAGCCTCTGAGGATCACGCAGCTCAGCCGGAATCGTCAGAGGCTTTTAAAAGCATTTTTTCTACAACCTCTTCGGCTGAAGAGGCTGTAGGGAAAAAAATGCCTTTAAAAGCCTCTGACGATCCCAGCTGAGTTGCCGGATCGTCAGAGGCTTCTAAAAGCATTTTTTTCTGCCACCTCTTAAGGTTGTAGAAAAAATGCTTTTAAAAGTAAAAAAAAAAAAAGTTGGCCACACCCACCCAGTCACATTACCCCCCACCAAGCCACGTCCACAAAATAAGCCACACCCACAGAACCAGTAGTAAAAATTTTTAGAACCCACCCCTGTGCGAAGGGTGTGCTGCGTGTGTGCATGTGCATACACACGTGCACACACATGTTCACACACATGCGCACACACGTGTGCACACACATGCGCACACACGTGTGCTGCACACCAAAAGCATGCTGTGCACGCATACGCAGTGCACACCAAAAGCACGCTGAGCACACATGCAAAGTATACGCCAAATGCACACTGTGCATACACGCATGAACAGTGTATGCCAAGCACGCTCTTCGTGCAGAAAAAGGAGGTTTAACAAGATAAGTAGGACAGCGAAAGGGAGGGATTTGCATTTCCACTTTTGCCTGTAGAGCCAGCTATGATCCCTACATAACCCTTACTTGACCCCATATGAATCTGACAACAGCCAATAGAATACATGCTCTTGCTCAGGAACAGGAAGCTCAAGTGCACAGCCCAAAGAAGGTATAAAAAAAACCTCAACTCTCAACTCCATTTTGTCAGTTGCCCAGAATCACATGTGACTCTGCTTCATCGTTAAACCGTCTTTCCAATCAGCCTCCATGTTTCCAGGGTCTTTCTCCCAACTTGGAACTGAACCAGATGGATATTTCCTCCTCCCAGGTTCAAATGGGAAAAAGTGGACTGAAAATCTCATGGTTATCCTCTTTGATAAAAAAGAAATGTATCATTTATCTGAGTCTGAATGTCTTGACTGTCTCAAAAAAAAAAAAAATACAGTATTCCCAGGATCTTCTGATAGATGTTGGAAATGTGGGTCAGCCAAGGGTACTTTCCTCCATCAATGGTGGATTTGTCCGTCAACTAGATGCTATTGGGGGAAAATACAGCAGTGGTTGCTGGAAATAACAGGTGTGAGCTTTCCCCTTCACCCAGACCTCTACTTACTCGAAATAAGACCGGACCACATTGACAAGAAGGATTGGTATCTATTTGTCCATGTCTCAACAGCGGCGAGAATGGCATTTGCTCAACTGTGGAAAGATGCAGATACGCCCCCTGACCATCTGATAATAAATAAGATTCTCCGATGTGCTGAGATGGACAGGCTAACGTATATCTTAAAAGATAAGAAAGATTCAATATATAATAGAAGTTGGGACAGATGCTTTGTCTGGCTCAAAAGAAGGTTAAACCTAGAAGAAGGGTGATAAGATCGTCTAATTAGATTATAGATACTTAATAGGCCCGTGATGGCGAACCTATGGCACACGTGCCACAGGTGGCACGCGGAGCCATTTCTGTGGGCACGCAAGCCGTTGCCCTAGGTCAGCTCTACTGCACATGCGCTCGTCTCTCCCGTCAGCCAGCTGATTTTGGGTCTCTGCCGTGCATGCGGGAGATACGCATGCTTGCCCATGCCGCCCCGCCCATCCCAGAAGTCTCCATGCGGCCCATTTCGGATGCCAGGGAATTACAGGGCTCGCGTGGAGGCTCTGGGAGGGCGAAAAACAGGCGTCCCGAAAGTACCGGAGTCCAGAAATGGGCCATTTCCAGCCTACGGAGGGTCTCCGGAGGGCCATGGGAGGCTTTTTTTGCCCTCCTGGAGGCTCCAGAAAAGCCTCTGGAGCCTGGGGAGGGTGAAAAACGGGCCTAATGGAAGTCCAGAAACGGGCTGTTTCCTGCCTCCGGAGGCTTCAGGGAAATCTGCTAGGCCCAAAACAGGACGGGGGGGGTCGTGTGCGCCCATGCGCAGGGGGGGCAGTCGTCCATGGGGGGCATTGCATTATAGGTGTGGGCACGCACGGGCGTGCTATTGTGCGCACACACGCGTTTTTGGCACCCGAGGAAAAAAAAGTTAGCCATCACTGTAATAGGCTATATAATTCTTTATAATTTTGAAAAAAACAGGCCAATTGTTTTGTAGATAGTTAAAAGAACTTGATTGTATTGAAATGTTTGGTTAGGATGATATTAGTTAATATTAATTGGAGAGTGAGCTTAACTCTCGGTTAGTCATGTTTGTTGTTTCGTTTTAGTCTTGTGTTTATGTGTTTCTATATTTCACTTCTTATATTGTTTTCCAATCATTATTATGTGTTAATTTTACTGTAAATATTTAATAAAGATATTTAAAACAAATACAGTATTGAGCCACAGAATCCCAGTCTTCTTATATTACTTGCTTTTACAATATTCCAAAATTTTGCTTGCTTTTCTCCCCGGATTTGGAAAAATCTTTTTTTTTTTTTTAAATGATGCCTTTTTAACCAAGCAAGAATTGGATGTTTTTCGGTTTTGCATCCCTTTCCATCAGGAAAAGTGGTGAAGACAAATAGAACAGTTAACTGCGGCTATATACGTGGTAAGTTAACTCAAAAGATTTGCATTCGGGACGAAGAGTCTTAAAGAAATTTGCATCGCTAATGGGCTTTTTGCAAAACTAGCCGAGTGACTCAGTTGTTCCCCTGCTCCTCCCAAGCACGTTAGACTTTGTTATTGAAGCAGATGAAATCCCACATCATTTGATTTGGCAGGAGTACCTGCCAAGGGAGACATTCATAAACAAATAGTAGGCACCAAAAATACCTATTTGCTTTGGGGTATCTGGAAAGTAAAGATGGAAAGCTGCAGTGATCCCTTGGTATTCAACTGTTTTGAAACTCATCGAATTTGGTACTCAATTCATTTGAAGTGCTACCGGTTCGCTCCGGTTTGGGCAAACCAGTAGTAAAAAAAATGCTTTATAAAGGTAAAAAAAAGGTTCTGATGATCGTGCGGCACAGCTGATTGTCAATTGTCAATCAGCTGTGCTGCCTGATCATCGGAACCTTTTTTTTTTACTTTTTTAAAGCATTTTTTACTGCCTATTCGCTGGAACTGGTAGTAAAAAAATGCTTTAAAAAAGAAAAAGAAAGTTTCCAAGGATCACGCAGCACAGCTGATTGTCAATCAGCTGTGCCACCCGATCGGAACCTTTTTTTTTACTTTTTTAAAGCATTTTTTACTACCTATTCGCCCGAACAGGTAGTAAAAAAATGCTTTTACAAAGTAAAAAAAAAAAAAAGTTGGCCACACCCAGGGGTGGGTTCTACTTAGCTTTACTACCAGTTCGCAACGGGGTCGTGCGCGCAGATCGCTTCTGATGATGTCAGGGTCAGTGGGCGGAGCCTCCTGCCACTTTTACTACCGGTTCTATAGAACCGGTCCGAACCGGGGGCAACCCACCACTGGCCACACCCACCCAGTCACATGACACCTCCACCAAGCCACGCCCACCATGCCATGCCCACAGAACCAGTAGCAACAAATTTTACATTTCACCACTGATTTTGACATAAAAAGTTTGTCCCGGTACTTTTTTTTTCTTTTTTTTTTTTGCTTTAATTTATATGCCGCCTTTCTCCGGAGACTCAGGGCGGCTTACAATGCATTAAGCAATAGCCTTCATACTTTTGTATATTTATACAAAGTCAGCTTATTGCCCCCACAATCTGGGTCCTCATTTCACCTACCTTAGAAAGGATGGAAGGCTGAGTCAACCTTAAGCCTGGTGAGATTCGAACTTGCAGTAATTGCAAGCAGCAGTTGTTAATAACAGTGTTTAGTCCACTGTACTACAGGCTCTTACTTACTGTTTGTTTGGTACTCGACTCATAAGCTAGAACTTGTCAGCGTCGGCTGCCTTGTGAGTGACTACATTGTTCCTTATGGGAAAAAATTGTCTGGTAGTCATTGTTTTGGGTACTCAACATGCCTCCCGGAACCAATTAACAATGGATACCGAAGTACCAATATAGATGGAACTATGGTCCCATTCATTTTAAAGACATTTGCCCTCTTTTAATGCCAACATAATGTTTTTGGAAAATAGGTGCAGTGTGAAGTGAGAGAGACTACTCTAGATTGGGGTGTCAAACTCGTGTCGTCACATTGTTGTCACAAGACGTATCGTGACTTTTTCCCCCTTTGCTAAACCAGGGGTGGGCATGGCCAGTACATGGTGCATCTGGCCCACAGGCTGCAAGTTTGACACCCCTGTTCTGGATGCGTCTGTGATGCGTCAGTTGGACTGTCTCCAGATTGTAGCACTGATGATATTACCTAATTTGGTAATGAAACGTCTGCAAGAAAACCAAGCTCAGGGACCCCACAGTTCAATCCTGGGCTACAAATATTCTCTTCTATCCCGGTTGGACTACTGCAATGCTCTCTACATGGGGCTCCCCCTGAAGAGCACTCGGAGGCTCCAACTGGTCCAGAATGCGGCCGCGCGGGTGGTTATGGGTGCAACCCGTTGCGCCCACGTGACACCCCTCCTGCGTGAGCTACACTGGCTCCCAGTGGTCTTCCGGGTGCGATTCAAGGTGTTGGTTACCATCTTTAAAGCGCTCCATGGCATTGGATCCGGGTACCTTCGAGACCGTCTTCTGCCACCAATAGCCTCCCACCGACCAGTCCGCTCCCACAGAGAGGGTCTCCTCAGGGTGCCATCGGCCAAGTCATGTCGGCTGGCGACACCCAGGGGGAGGGCCTTCTCTGTGGGAGCCCCAGCCCTGTGGAATGAACTGCCCCCGGAAATTCGTAAGATTTCTGACCTCCGGTTATTTCGCTGTGCACTCAAGACCCTATTGTTCCGCCAGGCTGGGTTAGCAACATAATTTTAAATTGGATGTTTTAAATTTTTGGGGTTTTAAATTAAGCCAAATTTATTTAATATTTTTAAATAATTTTAAATTGATGTTTATTCTGTTTTTAATTAGGCTGTACACCGCCCTGAGTCCTTTGGGAGAAGGGCGGTATAGAAATAAAATTATTATTATTATTATTATTATTATTATTATTATTATTATTAGTAGTAGTAGTAGTAGTAGTAGTAGTAGTAGTAGTAGTAGTAGTTGGACTGTTTCTAAACATGGGTTTAGTGCAGTGGTGAAATCCAAATTTTTTTACTACCAGTTCTGTGGGTGTGGCTTGGTGAGTGTGGTGTGGCTTGGTGGGTGTGGCTTGGTGGGCATAGCAGGGGAAGGATATTGCAAAATCTCCATTCCCACCCCACTCCAGGGGAAGGATACTGCAAAATCCCCATTCCCACCCCACTCTGGGGCCAGCTAGAGGTGGTATTTGCTGGTTCTCCGAACTACTCAAAATTTCCGCTACCGGTTCTCCAGAACCTGTCAGAACCTGCTGGATTTCACCCCTGGTTTAGTGTTTTTTGAAAGAATTCTAAACCCACATTCAAATAAAGCTCCGTGGACAGGTATGAAAAAGACCATGGGATGAAACAGAAGGGAATGTGGTACAGGTAATCCTAACTTAATGACGGTAATTGGAACTCCGTCACTAACAGACGCACAATGTCAGATGACTGTGCCAGATTACAGTGGCAATTTCCATAGTTCCAATTACCGTTGTTTGACAAATCCCTCAGAGTTGTTAGGTGTGATGTCATGTGATTGCTATTTGCAACTATGTAGCAGCTTCACTATTGACTT
This sequence comes from Pantherophis guttatus, assembly GCF_029531705.1. The sequence goes on along the minus strand of NW_026844086.1, from coordinate 309,040 downwards.
TGCTTGTCGGAAGTCAAGAGTGAAAGTCGCAAATGGCCATACTGTGACTGCAAGTTCTGGCAATATGGTAATTATGAATCAGTTGCCAAACGCCCAAATCAGGATCACAAGACTGTGGGGGATGCCAGAACGGTCCTAAGCCTGCTCATACGGTACTATCATAACTTTGAACTTTGAACTCATTCGCTGAACGAATGATTGCTGAATGAGGACTACCTGCAGTTCTTTCTCCCACCACTAGGGGACACTTAGAGAGAAAAACAAAACCAGGGGAATCCACCAATCACCTTCCTTAACTCCTCCCGTAATGGAACTGTAAGGACGGCATCGCGGCATGAGCCACGTTGGCACAGTGGTGAGAGTGCAGTACTGCAGGCTACTTCTGCTGACTGCCGGCTGCCTGCGATTTGGCAGTTCGAGTCTCACCAGGCTCAAGGTTGACTCAGCCTTCCATCCTTCCGAGGTTGGTAAAATGAGGACCCGGATTGTCGGGGGCACAATATGCTGACTCTGTAACTCACTTAGAGAGGGCTATAAAAACAATATAAAGCAGTATATAAGTCTAAATGCTATTGCTTGTCAGCCATATTGTCCTTAAGATTCTCCCATAAGGACAGCACAGATTGGCTGGCTCAGTTTTCTGCCTGCTGACTAATCGTTGGGTTGTAATTTCACAAAGTCCGTAGGAATGCAGCTGAAAATAGACCTAAAACATTGCCCAAAACCGCCACTTCTGCTTTTTTACACAGTCTCACAAATGTATCTCATTATTATTAGTCTGTTTCCCCAAAAATAAGACATCCCCTGATAATAAGCCCAATTGGGCTTTTGAGCGCATACACTAAAATAACTCCTCCCCTGAAAATAAGCCCTCCCTCAAAATATTTAAATGCATACGCAACCGGTCCCTGCCATTTTATCTGGTTTCCTCCATGCACCCCAAAATAATAAGACCTCCCCGAAAATAAGGCCAAGTTCGGGATTCAAAAAAATTTAAGACAGGGTCTTATTTTCGGAGAAACACGGTACTATAGAGAGCTGAATAACTCAGACAGGCAAAAAAAAAAACACACCATACAAATTTGTACAGGTAGATCTTGATTTATGACAATAATTGAGTCCACCCTTTCTGTTGCTAACTCAGACAGTTCTTAAGTGAGCTTTATGCTCCGTTTTATGACCTTTCTTGCCACAGTTGTTAAGCGAACCCCAGCAGTTGTTAAATTAGCAACACGGTGGTTGAAGTGATCGTGGCTTCCGGATTGACTTTGCTTGTCAAAAGTGTCGACTGTCCAGCTGGCGAATCCAGAAAAAGAAACTCCTGGGACATTATTTGATCAAGAGTAAAATAAATCAATTTGAGTGAAGAGGCTCATGATTGGGATTTATAGCGAGCCCAAGGCAAACAGTCACTCTATCCTCAGTTCTTAAACAAAAGTCAATTTTCTAGAGAGAACTGAAATTTGGAAAGAAAGTTAAGTTTCCTCTAATGTAGTGGGTTCCCAACATTTTATTCACCTTTAAATATCTTTTGTGGGCATGGACCATGGCTATGGACCAGTGGTGAAATGTAAAATTTGTTACTACCGGTTCTATGGGCGTGGTTTGGTTTGGTGGGGTGGGGTGGGGTGGGGTAATATGATTGAGTGGGCGTGGCCAACTTTTTTTTTTTTTACTTTTAAAACCATTTTTCTACAACCTCTTTGGCTGAAGAGGTTGTAAAAAAAATTGTTTTTAAAGCCTCTGACGATCCCAGCTGACATGCCTGATCGGCAGAGGCTTTTTTTTCCTTTTAAAAAGCATTTTTTCTATAACCTCTTCGGCCGAAGAGGTTGTAGAAAAAATGCTTTTAAAAGCCTCTGATGATTCCAGCTGAGCCGCGCGATCATCAAAGGCTTTTTTTTTTTTACTTTTAAAAGCATTTTTTTCTGCCAAAGAGGTTGTAGAAAAAATGTTTTTTGTTTTTTTTTTAAAAAGCCTCTGATGATTGCGCGGCTCAGCTGGGCAATGTGGGGGGGGCAGGGATTTTTGCTACCGGTTCTCCGAACCACCCGCCTCCATCGCTACCGGATCGGGCGATCCGGTCCGAACCGGGAGCATTTCACCCCTGCTATGGACCCCCAAGACTTAACTCAAGATTTAAATCCCAGCATTTCTTCAAGCCTTCCCGTACCCCCTGTGACGATCACAGGTTAAGAATGCCTCCTAATTGGCTCACCTGAAACATTCATTCAATATATCGAAAGGAAATGTTCATTGGCTCACCTGCCATTTCCACGCAGACGGAGAGTGGATCCCTATCCAGTCTCTCGGGAATGTCGACTAATTCGCCTTCTTCTTCCTCCTCTTCTTCCTTCCTTTTGCTGGGCCCTCACAAGGGTTTTGGCCTTTTGCTTCCTCAAACTCGCTCCCGTTAAGATACTTCCTGGAACGAAATGAGAAAATCCATGTGTAATCCAGCCTCCGTTAAGCTCCTTAATGCATGAAGGAGGCAAGTTAACTTGGGGACTGAAAGAATCGGTTTGCCAGAGGGCTCGGTGGACAATGTGACATGGATGGATTCTCTGTCGTAGAACTTTCCTCCCTTTGAAGGAATACACATGAAGTATTAACGCTGCTTTATAAAGCCTCAGTAGGATGACGCTTAGGATACGGCATCCAGTTTTGGTCACCATATTAAAAAAAAAAAGATGTAGAGGCTCTGTAAAGAGTGCAGAGAAGAGCAACAAAGAAGATTAGGGGGCTGGAGGCTAAAACATACGAAGAATGGTTGCAGGAACTCGAATTGTCTAGTCTAGTGAAAAGGACTGGGGGCAGCAGTGTTCCAATACCTGAGGGGTTGCTACAAAGAAGAGAAGGTCAATCTATTCTCCGAAACACCAGAAGGCAGGACTAGAAACAATGGATGGCAAATAATCAAGGAGAGAAGCAACCTAGAACTATGGAGAAATTTCCTGAGAGTCAGAACATTTAATCAGTGGAACAACATGCCTCCAGAAGTTGTGGGTACTCCATCACTAGAGGCTTTGAAGAAGAGACTGGACACTTGTCTGGAATGGTACAGCTCTCCTGCTTGTGCAGAGGGTTGGACTTTAAGACCTCCAAGGTCCCTTCCAGCTCTATTCTATTCTATTCTATTCTGTTCTGTTCTGTTCTGTTCTGTTCTGTTCTGTTCTATTCTACACTACTCTACCCTATCCTTTTCTTTTCTTATTCTATTCTATTCTGTCCTGTCCTGTCCTGTCCTACCCTACCCTACCCTACCCTACTCTACTCTGTTCTGTTCTGTTCTGTTCTGTTCTATTCTACACTACACTACTCTACCCTATCCTTTTCTTTTTCTTTTTCTTTTTCTATTCTATTCTATTCTATTCTATTCTATTCTATTCTATTCTATTCTATTCTATTCTATTCTATTCTATTCTATTCTATTCTATTCTACTCTACTCTACTCTACTCTACCCTATCCTATCCTTTTCTTATTCTATTCTATTCTATTCTATTCTATTCTATTCTATTCTATTCTATTCTATTCTATTTTGTCCTGTCCTGTCCTGTCCTTTTCTTATTCGATTCTATTCTGTCCTGTCCTGTCCTGTCCTGTCCTACCCTACCCTACCCTACCCTACCCTACCCTACCCTACCCTACCCTACCCTACCCTACCCTACCCTACCCTACCCTACCCTACTCTATTCTATTCTATTCTATTCTATTCTATTCTATTCTATTCTATTCTATTCTATTCTACCCTACCCTACCCTACCCTACCCTACCCTTTTCTTTTTCTTTTTCTATTCTATTCTATTCTATTCTATTCTATTCTATTCTATTCTACTCTACTCTACTCTACTCTACCCTATCCTATCCTTTTCTTATTCTATTCTATTCTATTCTATTCTATTCTATTCTATTCTATTCTATTTTATTCTATTCTATTCTATTCTATTCTATTCTATTTTGTCCTGTCCTGTCCTGTCCTGTCCTTTTCTTATTCGATTCTATTCTGTCCTGTCCTGTCCTGTCCTGTCCTACCCTACCCTACCCTACCCTACCCTACCCTACCCTACCCTACCCTACTCTATTCTATTCTATTCTATTCTATTCTATTCTATTCTATTCTATTCTATTCTATTCTATTCTACTCCATTCCATTCCATTCCGTATTTTCTATTCTATTCTATTCTGTTCTGTTCTATTCTATTCTATTCTGTTCTGTTGTTCTGTTCTGTTCTGTTCTGTTCTGTTCTACTCTTCTCTACTCCACTCCACTCCACTCCACTCCACTCCACTCCACTCCACTCCACTCCATTCCATATATTCTATTCTATTCTATTCTATTCTATTCTATTCTATTCTATTCTATTCTATTCTATTCCATTCCATTCCATTCCATTCCATTCCATTCCATTCCATTCCATTCCGTATTTTCTATTCTGTTCTGTTCTGTTCTGTTCTATTCTATTCCACTCCATTCCATTCCATTCCGTATTTTCTATTCTATTCTATTCTATTCTATTCTATTCTATTCTATTCTATTCTATTCTATTCTATTCTATTCTATTCCATTCCATTCCATTCCATTCCATTCCATTCCGTATTTTCTATTCTATTCTATTCTATTCTATTCTATTCTATTCTATTCTATTCTACCCTACGCTATCCTTTTTTTTCTTATTCTATTCTATTCTATTCTATTCTATTCTATTCTATTCTATTCTATTCTATTCTACTCTACCCTACCCTACCCTACCCTATCCTTTTCTTATTCTATTCTATTCTATTCTATTCTATTCTATTCTATTCTATTCTATTCTATTCTATTCTATTCTATTCTATCCCATCCCATCCCATCCCATCCCATCCCATCCCATTCCCTTTCTTATATCTATTCTATTCTGTGCTGTGCTGTTCTGTGCTGTTCTGTGCTATTCTATGCTATTTCATGCTATTTCTATTCTAAACACTTCATGTGATCTTGATTCAACCCCCTTGTTAATACAACCCAGAACTGTGTTGGCTTTTTTTGACAGCTGCAACGCTGCAACAGACCTCCTGTGAAGCATCATCGGCTCGGTCTTTGAACCCTGGAAAATGCAAACAGGCAGCTGGTTTGAACTCCACTCCAACTTGATTGATAGGTGGAATGGGCCCATAGGTAGAATGCAAAACCCATTTGTGATGCTAGGTAAAACAGCCCGAGGAACTCCCCGCCGAGGATCAGAAAGCAGATGTGTCCTTTCATGAAAACAAAGAAACCTTGACCACTTCCATAAAACCCGGTTGTTAAATTACGAGGCCAGGAACTAGTCCTCTTGCACGCAATCGGCAAGTTCACATCGAAAAATCACTTCAGCTGAAAAACCACAGAGGGAGGACGTGACTCAGTATTTAGTAGAGACGAAGACGAGCAGGTTGGAAATTATTTTGGGGAGACAGCAAGTTCGGTGAGTGTCTCATTTTTATTTATGGATAGATGGTTTTTGTTGTTTTTAAAAAAAACCGAGCAGAAAAAAATGAAAACCATTCGGATTGACGCTGCAGCCCGTTTCTCTTTCTCTCTCGGATTGTTGAGTAAAACTCGACTCCGTTTCAAAGCCAATGGGAGAGGCCACCAAGTGTTGTCCTTTAGTGAAAATGGTAGGAAATATTAATTATTTGCTGCGACTGTTTCTCGGGCAGTGATTTTTTTTCTTTTGTGGCCTTTGAAAGGACAGTAGAAAGGAATCCTGCCTTTGTTACGCTTGCAGTGTAAATGTTGGTCTGTCTGCCTGCCTGCCTACCTGCCTGCCTATCTCTCCCTCTCCCTCTTCCTCTCCATCCATCCATCCATCTAGCATCTATTTAATCTACTTTCCCCCCTCTCATTTTCTATCTCATAATCATAAGTTTATTTGTCAAGCATGTATAAGATAATAGGTAAAAGTATAAACATAATTTGAATACATGAAAAGAGTAAGTAAAAAGGAATATTAGGACAGGGACGGTAAGCATGCTGGTGCACTTATGCACGCCCCTTACAGACCTCTTAGAAATGGGGTGAGGTCAACAGTAAACATTCTAAGGCAGTGGTAGGTTGCCCCCGGTTCGCACCGATTCTATAGAAAACCGGCGGGAGGCTCCGCCCACTGACCCTGACGTCATCAAAATGCTTCTGTGCTTGCGTACCCCTCCGTTGCGAACCGGTAGTAAAGTATAAGTAAGTATAAGTATAATTTTATTTCTATACTGCCCTTCTCCCGAAGGACTCAGGGCGGTGTACAGCCTATTTAAAAACACAAGACAAACATCAATTAAAAATTTAAAACTATTAAATAAATTCGGCTCAATTTAAAATGCCAGAAATTTAAAATACCCCAATTTAAAATTATTATGTTGATAGCCCGGCCTGGTGGAACAACAGGGTCTTCAGTGCACAGCGAAATACCCGGAGGTCGGAGATCTTACGTATTTCCGGGGGCAGTTCATTCCACAGGGGCTCCCACAGAGAAGGCCCTCCCCCTGGGTGTCTCACCAGCCGACATAACTTGGCCGATGGCACCCTGAGGAGACCCTCTCTGTGGGAGCGAACTGGCCGGTGGGAGGCTATTGGTGGCAGAAGTCAGTCTCGAAGGTACCCGGGTCCTATGCCATGGAGCGTTTTAAAGGTGGTGACCAACATATTGAATCGCACCCGAAAGACTACTGGGAGCCAGTGCAGCTCACCCAGGAGGGGTGTCACGTGGGCACAACGAGTTGCGCCCATAACCACCCGCGTGGCCACATTCTGGACCAGTTGGAGCCTCTGAGTGCTCTTCAAGGGGAGCCCCATGTAGAGAGCATTACAATAGTCCAGCCGGGAGGTGACAAGGGCATGAGTGACTGTGTGCAAGGCGTCCCGGTCCAGAAAGGGCTGCAACTGGCGAATCAGGTGAACCTGATAAAAGGCCCCCCTGGCTACGGCCGTCATATGCTCTTCTAAAGACAGCCGTGCATCCAGGAGGACACCCAGATTGCGAGCCCTCTCTGTGGGGGGCAAAGATTCACCCCCAATAGTCAGCGATGGCACCTGCTGACTATATCGGGACGCCGGAAGCCACAGCCATTCAGTCTTGGAAGAGTTGAGTCTGAGCCTGTTCCTCCCCATCCAGACCCGCACGGCCTCCAGGCAGTGAGACATCACATCAAGGGCATCGTTGGGGTGGTCTGGGGTGGAGATGTACAGCTGAGTATCATCAGCGTACAGATGACACTTCACCCCAAAACCATGGATGATCTCACCCAGCAGCTTCACATAAATGTTGAACAGGAGGGGCGAGTGGACCGACCCTTGCGGCACTCCCCATGAGACGTGCCTTGAGGTCGACCTCTGCCCTCCTGCCAACACAAACTGCGAGCAGTCGGAGAGGAAGGAGAAGAACCACTGCAAAACGGTGCCCCCTATTCCTAACCCCCTCAACCGCTGCAGCATGATACCATGGTTGATGGTATCAAAAGCCGCTGAGAGATCTAATAGGACTAGGACAGAGGAGCAACCTCTGTCCCGAGCCCTCCAGAGATCATCCACCAATGCGATCAGTGCCGTTTCTGTGCTGTACCCCTGCCTGAAGCCCGACTGGCACGGGTTCAGATAGATAGCTTCATCCAGGTGTCGGGGAAGCTGTCGTGCCACCACGCTCTCAACAACCTTCGCCACAAAACGAAGGTTGGAGACCGGACGGTAGTTGGCTAATTCAGCCGGGTCCAGGGAAGGCTTCTTGAGGAGGGGCCTCACTACTGCCTCTTTCAAGGCGGTAAGTAGAACCCACCCCTGGTCTAAGGTTAAAGTTTTGGGGGTTTGGGGAAGAAACTACAGAGTCAGGTAGTGCATTCCAGGCATTGACCACTCTGTTAACTGAAGTTGTATTTTCTGCAATCGAGTTTGGAGTGGTTTACCTTGAGTTTGTATCTATTATTTGCTCACGTATTGTTGTGGTTGAAGCTGAAGTAGTAGTTGACAGGAAGGACATTGTGGCAGATAATTTTATGTACTATGCTTAGGTCAGACTGAAGTCGGCGTAGTTCTAAGTTGTCTAAGCCCAAAATTTGGAGTCTGGTGGCATAAGGTATTTTATTGCAGGTAGAGGAATGGAGGACTCGTCTCGTAAAATATCTCTGGACTCTCTCGATTGTATTTATGTCTGATATGCAGTGCGGGTTCCAGACAGATGAATTGTATCTCTATCTCTATCTCTATCCCTATCTCCCTCCCTCTCTTTCTCTCTCTCTCTCTACCATCTAATGATCTATCTATATATGCATATATGTGTACGTGTGTTTGTGCGCACAGGTATGTGCGTGCGTGTGTGCAGAGAAGAGCAACCAGGATGATTAGGGGACTGGAGGCTAAAACATAAAGAATGGTTGCTGGAATAGGGTATGTCTAGTTTAATGAAAAGAAGGACTAGGGGAGACATGATAACAGTCTTCCAATATCTCAGGGGTTGACGCAAAGAAGAGGGAGTCAAGCTATTCTCCAAAGCACCCGAGGGTAGGACAAGAAGCAATGGGTGGAAACTAATCAAGGAGAGAAGCAACCTAGAACTAAGGAGAAATTTCCTGACAGTTAGAACAAGTAACCAATGGAACAACTTGCCTCCAGAAGTTGTGGGTACTCAATCACTAGAGGCTTTGAAGAAGAGACTGGACACTTGTCTGGAATGGTACGGCTCTCCTGCTTGTGCAAGGGGTTGGATTTGAAGACCTCCAAGGTCCCTTCCAACTCTGTTATTCTATTCTATTCTTGATATATATATCTCCCTATCCCCCTATCTCCATCTCTGTCTCTCTCTCTCTCTGTCTTTATGTCTCTATATCTATTTATTTCTCCCCTCTCATTTATCTTTATCTCTATTTAGATCTCTATCTCTATCTATCCTAATCTCCCTATCTTCCTCCCTCTCTCTCTCTACCATCTATGATCTATCTATATTTATCTCCATGTCCTCCTATCTCCATCTCTCTCTCCCGATCTCCCTCCGCCTCTCTCTCTCTCTCTCTCTCTGACACACACACAAACACACACATCTATTTTTCACATTTCTGAACTGCCCATCTTCCTCAAAGAGGAACCTTTTCGCCAAGTCCTCTACTGCTGAGTGATTTTGATCGCACCGCCTCCTGAACCACAACTTAAGTCAGCTACGGTTGTCAAGCAAACCAGACTTGCCTGGGTCACAGATCGGCCAACACAGATCCTTATTTCAAATGCTTTGGAGGCAAAGAATTTCAAATATGGTCTCGTTGTCATGTACAGAGCGTTTAGCCAAACCTTGAATTTAATGTTTAGCTCATGAAATTATGGGATGAAGTCATATATATATATATATATATATATATATATATATATATATATATATGTATATGTATATATATATATATATGTAGGTCTTTGGTTATTCGGGCCTTCTCCCACGTAAAATTGGAAGTGTCTTGGCGACGTTTCGACGAAGTCTCATTCGTCATCTTCAGGCTGGTGTTCTCGGCTTCGTGCTTCCAGGAGCAATGTTCCTGGATTGATACAAAATTGATACCCACAATTGATACAAAAAGCCCAGAAACTTGTGAATGAGATTTCACAGAACTAGGTCTGAAGAACAACTTAGCTTACATAGGTGGAACCTGGCTAGAAAGAATATGCATATATATATATATATATATATATACACATATATATATACATATACATATACATATACATATACATATACATATACATATACATACATACATACATACATCATACATACATACATACATACATACATACATACATACATATATATATATATATATATATATACATACACTGCTCAAAAAAATAAAGGGAACACAAGCAGAAGACATCCGAGATCTGAATGAATGAAATAGCCTTTATTAAATACTTTGTTCGTTACATACAGTAGTTTTGTGTTCCCTTTAGTTGTTTGATCAGGGCATAAACTACTGTATGTAAAGAACAAAGTATTTAATAAGGCTATTTCATTCATTTAGATCTCAGATGTCTTCTGCTTGTGTTCCCTTTATTTTTTTGAGCAGTGTATATTAAGTGTTTCTCTGTCGAAGCACCTGGTCTACCCCAATATGGGATGGAGCATACTGCTTCCCTTTCGCCTTTCAGCTCCAATCCAGGAGCCCTCAAGCAGTCGCATCCACGACAAACCATTTTATACCAAATGTATATTTGCTGATAAAGAAATAAAGGGAGACTAGTATAGATCTATTTCAAGCTATTTAGTGCTCATCATGCTCAATGCGACTGCTTGAGGGCTCCTGGATTGGAGCTGAAAGGCGAAAGGGAAGTAGTACGTTCCCTCCCATATTGGGGTAGAATAGAAAAACACTTAATCTCTCCCCTGGCTCAAGCTGATAAAGGGAGGAGAACTTGTGGCTCAGAGGTTAATACAACTGCCTTACATGCAGGCAGCCCAAGTTTGAATCCATGTAAAGGTATGGCTAGTTGATGAGAGCTAAATAGCTTGAAATAGCTTGTTCTGAGCAACTGTGCCACATAAATTTGCATAATATGTCAGAATTGCACCTGGATGGGTGGATCAATAGATTAGATAGATAGATAGATAGATAGATAGATAGATAGATAGATAGATAGATAGATGAGAAAGAGACACAGAGAGAGAACACCGAGAGAGATGGATGGATGGATGTGTGGATTGGTGGATCGATAGATGACAGACAGACAGACAGACAGACAAATAGATAAATAGATAGATGATAGATAGATAGATAGATAGATAGATGAGAAAGAGACACACAGAGAGAACACCGAGAGAGATGGATGGATGGATGTGTGGATTGGTGGATCGATAGATGACAGACAGACAGACAGACAGACAAATAGATAAATAGATAGATGATAGATAGATAGATAGATAGATAGATAGATAGATAAAGAGACCAAGAGAGATGGATGGGTGGGTGGATTGGTGGATCGATAGATGACGGATAGGTAGGTAGGTAGGTAGGTAGGTAGGTAGATAGATAAATAGACAGACAGACAGACTATTTATTTATTTATTTATTTATTTATTTATTTATTTATTTATTTATTTTATTAGATTTCTATACCGCCCTACTCCCGAAGGACTCAGGGCGGTGCACAGCCAAACAATAAAAACACATACATACAAAATTTAAAATAGAATAAAATCAAATTAGATAATTTTGGCCCCGACAAATTTAAAACCCCAAACTTTTAAAACCAATTTAAAATTGAATATATAAAATACTAAAAGATATTTAAAATTTTAAAAATCTTTTATAAAAGAGGGGGAAAATTAGGTCAGGCCGGCCTGGTGAAATAGTAAGGTCTTTAAGGCGCGGCGGAAGGTGCGCAGATCCGGGATCCTCCGTATCTCTGGGGGGAGCTCGTTCCAGATCGTAGGTGCCCCCACAGAGAAGGCTCTCCCCCTGGGGGCCGCCAGTCAGCATTGTTTGGCTGACGGCACCCGGAGGAGCCCCTCTCTATGGGAGCGTACCAGCCGGTGGGAGGCTATTGGTGGTAGTAGGCGGTCCCGCAAGTACCCAGGTCCTAAGCCATGGAGCGCTTTAAAGGTGGTAACCAGAACCTTGAAGCGCACCTGGAAGACCACCGGGAGCCAGTGCAGCTCGCGCAGGAGGGGTGTTACATGGGAATGCCATGTCGCTCCCATTACCACCTGCGCGGCCGCACTCTGCGCCAGTTGGAGCCTCCGGGTGCTCCTCAACGGGAGCCCCATGTAGAGAGCGTTGCAATAGTCCAGGCGGGAGGTGACAAGGGCATGAGTGACCGTGCGTAACAAGTCCCGATCCAGAAAGGGACGCAACTGGCGAATCAGGCGAACCTGATAAAAAGATTGATAGATAAATGAGAAAGAGACTGAGAGAGAGAAGATGGAGAGAGAGTGATGGATGGACATTGAGTGTAGAAGTGAGAGAGAGGGAGGGAGAGATAGAGAGAGATGGAGAGAGACAGAGACAGAGATAGAGACACAGAGAGAGAAACAGGGAGAGAGAGACACACACATACACATCGAGAGAGAGAGAGAGAGAGAGAGAGAGAGAGAGAGAGAGAGAGAGAAGATGGAGAGAGAGTGATGGATGGACATTGAGTGTAGAAGTGAGAGAGAGGGAGGGAGAGATAGAGAGAGATGGAGAGAGACAGAGACAGAGATAGAGACACAGAGAGAGAAACAGGGAGAGAGAGACACACACACATACACATCGAGAGAGAGAGAGAGAGAGAGAGAGAGAGAGAGAGAGAGAGAGAGAGAGAGAGAGAGAGAGAGAGAGAGAAAGAAATGTGTCACAATCTCCTGTTTATTTCAATTCCACCCTAAGGCTTCTGCCATTGATTATCTTTATCTACCAGTCAAGGAAAATCTGAATTTACGTTTGTATTTTTTTTTCCTTTTTCCTGGTTTCTTTGCGATAATGAAAACGTGGTTTGGATTAGAAGAGCGAGCCAACTGTCTTCACCAAGACAAGTGAAAGGAAGTGTGTTAAGGGCAGAACCTTAACACCAAGTCTGCAGACAAGCCGGAAGTTAAATGACATCCCACCCAACCTCTCCGTTTGGCGCCATGGACAATAGTAGCATGGACAACAGCAGCGACGATGAGTGTCCTTTTATGCCTCTGAATGCCACCAAGACCTTTAAAATCCCCATGTATTCCGTAATAGTGGCCTTCGGCCTGCCGCTGAACATCTTGGCGTTTTGGGCTTTGATCTACCAATTAAAGAAATCGGTGGTCCTTTCTGTTTATATTATGAACCTGGTGGTGGCTCACCTCTTGCAGATCTTAACCCTGCCTTTCTGGATGTATTACAGCCACAACAATCACGAGTGGAATTTGGGGAAAGAAGCCTGCCTGTTGATCGGCGTGGCCTTCCGTACAAATTTCTACGCCAAAAACACTTTTCTGTGCCTCATCGCCATGGAGAGGTACCTCGGCCTGGCGCACCCGCTCCGGTTTCACCGGGCGCAGACCGTGCCGGGCGCGGTGAAGATCAGCATCCTGGTTTGGCTTGTGGACTTGACTCTCTGCGCCGTCGGTGTCGGGTTGCAGATCCGTACTTTTGAACGAGGGAAGAAGAGCTGCGTGGACAGCTCCATCCTGAATCGCGATTACGCCAACTTCCGGGTCAGCATCATGGCTTTCTCTTTCGTCATCCCGCTCTTCCTCATGGCTTTCTTCCACATCACTGTCCTCTTCAAGATCCGGCAAGTGGTTTCCCTGGAGAAGAGAGTCAAAACGCAAATGTCTGGATTCATCTCGCTCCTCATTACGTTCTTCTTCCTCCTCTTCACACCTTACCAGGTCGTTTCGTACTATAGATACCTGCTGGAAGTCCGAACGCCTTCCACGGAGGTCTGCGACTCCCTGAGAGCCATCTTCGTCTACGAGCACGCAACTCTGTGCCTCTCCCTTTTGGACAACATCTTGGATCCCCTTTTCTATAACCTCCTCCTCAAAGATATTCAGACGGATTTCAGACGGTGCCTGTTTTCCAGGGCCAACAGGAAAGGCCTCTCGTCGGAAGCAAGGATCTCCTCAACATTTAGGCATTATGAAAACCCCAGACAGCTTCCAGATCCATAATCTTACGGGTGGAAAAATCTAATCACTGAGCCTATTTGTAGGGGTGGGAGGGTGGGGGAGAGAAAATTGGAATGCTACTTTGATTTCTGATCCTCTGTGAAATGAATGGAATGGAATGGAATGGAATGGAATGGATTGGATTGGATTGGATTGGATTGGATTGGAATTGGATTGGATTGGATTGGATTGGATTGGAATGGAATGGAATAGAATAGAATAGAATAGAATAGAATAGAATAGAACAACAGAGAAAGAAATAGAACGGAATGCAGCGGAATGCAGCAGAATGGAGTGGAGTGGAGTGCAGTGGAATAGAATAGAATAGAATAGAATAGAATAGAATAGAATAGAGAATAGAATAGAATAGAATAGAGATGGCTAACCTTTTTGCCATCGCGTGCCAAAAACGGGGGGAGCGTGGGGAGTCGCGCTCTCGTGTGCCCACACTCATAATTCAATGCCCTCCCACTGCCCCCCGTGGATGCATGCATGACCCCCCTGCATGTGCGCGCGACTCGACCGTGCTCCCCTGCTTTTGGCACGCGACGGCAAAAAGGTTACCGGTGGGACCGGTAGGCCCGTTTTTCGCCCTCCTCAGGCTCCAGAGGCTTTCATGGAGCCTGGGGAGGGCAAAAACGGCCTTCCCCATCCCCCCGTTGGCCCTCCGGAAGCTGGAAACGGCCCGTTTCCCGACTTCCGGTGGGCCCAGAAGGCCCGAAAATCAGCTGGCTGGCACACACATGCGTGCTGGAGCTGAGCTAGGGCAATGCTCGTGTGCCCACAGATATGGCTCCGCGTGCCACCTGTGGAATAGAAGGTGGAAGGGACCTTGGAGGTCTTCTAGTCCAACCCCCCCTCTAAAGCAGGAAACTCTATACCATTTCAGACACATGGTTGTCCAATCTCTTCTTAAAAAGAGATTCAGACATTTCTGTTCCCACATTTCATAGGAATCCCAGCTGGGAATCCAAGAGCAAAACACAGCAGATGATCAGATTGAAGAAAATATATTTATTCATGGTAACATTGGATGGACTGCTCCTCTGATTCCCTTCTAATAGATTTTTTATTTAAAGATTTGGCCCGTCATTATGAATAGAATAGAATATGTTGGTTTATTACCAGAGTTATGAATATGAATATTTTTCCCCTGTGCAGTACTTGCTTCCTTTCCTATTCTGTTAAAACAGATGTTTCGTTACCTATCGCCTAACCACAATGCTTGTATAACGCAGCATTTTACCTTTCCTATATGTACGTTTTCTTATACACAAGCTATATGTCTTCCTTTACATTGGTTCTGTTACATGAAATGCTCATTTATTGGTTTTATTATTTATTATTTATTGACTCACTGGAGAAGTGCTTAATGCGCTTCCTGCCTGGACTACTGTAACGCTCTCTACATGGGCTCCCCTTGAGGAGCACCCAGAGGCTCCAACTGGCGCAGAGTGTGGCCGCGCGGATGGTTATGGGAGCAACATGGCGCTCCCGTGTGACACCTCTCCTGCGCGAGCTGCACTGGCTCCCGGTGGTCTTCCGGGTGCGCTTCAAGGTCTTGGTTACCACCTTTAGAGCGCCCCATGGCTTAGGACCTGGTTATTTACGGGACCGCCTACTACCACAAACAGCCTCCCACCGGCCGGTACGCTCTCATAGAGAGGGGCTCCTCTGGGTGCCATCAGCCAAACAATGTCGATTAGTGGCCCCCAGGGGGAGGGCCTTCTCTGTGGGGGCACCCACTATCTCCCCGGAGATACGGAGGATCCCGGATCTGCGCACTTTCCGCCATGCTCTTAAGACCCTCCTATTCCAGCAAGCCGGCCTAGCCTAATTTTCTCCCCTTTTCTTTTAAATTCTTTTAAATTGAAATTTTAATCTGTTTTAAATTATTGGGATTTTTAATTGTCTTGGGCTAAATTATTTTATCTGGTTTTAATTATGTTTCTAACTTTTATATCTATGTATTTTATTCTGTGCCTGTTCACCGCCCTGAGTCCTTCAGGAGTAGGGCGGTATATAAATCTAATAAACAAAACAAAACAAACAAATGCTGGGAAGGATTGAGGGCAAAAGAAGAAGGGGACGGCAGAGAACGAGGTGGCTGGATGGAGTCACTGAAGCAGTTGGCGTGAGCTTAAATGGATTCCAGAGGATGGTAGAGGACAGGAAGGCCTGGAGGAACGATGTCCATGGGGTCGCGATGAGTCGGACACGACTTCACAAGTAACAACAACAACAACAAGCCAGCCTTTTCCTTTTTTTAAATAGCATTATTACTGCCTATACAATCTTTTGTCACTCCTTCATTTTAAATGTATTGAAAAAAAATATAAGGAAAAGATTCCAACAGCGTTCTAGATGTAAATATAAATACCCCAAAGCCTCTGGATTGCCTGCAAAGCATGTGAACAGAATAATGGACAAAGTCGTCCATTGGCTTCATCCAGCAGAATTCAGATTATTTTATATTTTATATTAATTATTTCTCTTTGGGATACGTACTCCAGAATTCGTGAACTCACAGAGATCCCTCACCAGGCTAAGAGGCATTGTAAAGGTAGGGGGTGAGGCAGGGGTGAAATGTAAAATTTGTTACTACAAATTTTACATTTCTGCGGGCATTTCCCGGTTCTGTGGGCGTGGCTTGGTGGGGGGGCGGTGGTAATGTGACTGGGGTGGGCGTGGCCAACTTTTTTAAAAAAAAAAACTTTTCAAAGCATTTTTTCTAATGCTTTGAAAAGCCTCTGCCGATCAGGCAACTCAGCTGGGATCGTCAGAGACTTTTCAAACATACAGCCGCTGCCAAGTGCCTAAACTGTAAGCGTCATGTCTGCAGGGATGCTGAAAACAGCCGTAAGTTCAAGGACTGGTTGTAAATCACTTTTTTTTCCAGCTCCTACCATTGTCACTTCAAACGGTCGCTAAACAAGTGGCCATAAGTCAAGGACTACCTGTAGGGAGAAGGAAGAAAGGTGGAAATGCCAGAACTGACAGTTTCAAGAAAAGAACTGTCTTGTCAACATAGATAGAACATGCTCCTTTTCTAAAAAATTGGCCTGAAATTTTACCAAAAAAAAAAAAAAAGGCAGGAAGCAAAAAAAAAACCCCTAGAATTAATCCAGAGATATCAACCTCTACAGATAGCGCTCGACTTACAATTTACAAGGTTTAGTGACCACCTAAAGTTACAACAGCACTGAAAAAAGTGACCCTATGACCGTTTTTCACACTTATGACCATTGCAACAGCTCCATGGTCTCATGATCAAAATTCAG
Organism: Pantherophis guttatus; assembly: GCF_029531705.1. The sequence continues at coordinate 292,148 of NW_026844086.1, read as the reverse complement.
ATGCTTGGCAAAGGGTTCATATCAGGGGTGAAATGCTCCCGGCTCAGACCGGATCGCCCGATCCGGTAGCGATGGAGGCGGGTGGTTCGCAGAACCGGTAGCAAAAATCCCTGCCCCCCCCCATTGCCCAGCTGAGCTGCGCAATCATCAGAGGCTTTTTTTTAATTTTTAAAAGCATTTTTTCTACAACCTCTTCGGCTGAAAAAAATGCTTTTAAAAATTAAAAAAAAAGCCTCTGATGATCGCGTGGCTCAGCTGGGATCGTCAAAGGCTTTTAAAAGCATTTTTTCTACAACCTCTGAAGAGGTTGTAGAAAAAATGCTTTCAAAAGGCTCTGACGATCCCAGCTGAGTTGCCTGATCGGCAAAGGCTTTTTTTCTTTTAAATGCCTCTGACGATCAGGCAACACAGCTTGGATCATCAGAGGCTTTTAAAAGAAAAAAAGCCTCTGCCGATCAGGCAAATCAGCTAGGATCGTCGGAGGCATTTAAAAGAAAAAAAGCCTCTGCCGATCAGGCAACTCAGCTGGGATCGTCAGAGCTTTTTTAAAGCATTTTTTAACAATCTCTTTGCCGAAGATTCCCTTTTGCGACCTCCTGAAAAGCAAATTCAATGGGGAAGCCAGATTCACTTAACAACCTTGTTACTCACGTAATAACTGCAGTGATTCACTTAGCAACGGTGGCAAGAAAGGTTCGTAAAAAACAGGGCAAAGCTCACTTAACCAACGTCTCACCTCACGACAGAAATGTTGGGCTCAATTGTGTTCGTCAATTGAGGACTATCTCTGCTTGGAACAGGAAGCAACCTGACGATGTGTGGACTTCAACTCCCAGAATTCCCCAGCCTCAGCTGTGCTGGCTGGGGAATTCTGGGAGTCAAAGTACACTCATCTTCAAGTAATCAAGATTGAGAAGTGTTGGGGTAATTTTGTATGTGTACATGGATTTATTTTTGTCTTGCCAGATCACATCTGGGACAATTCAAAGTCAATTCCTGGACTGGAGTTTTAACAGATTAACAGAGTTGGAAGGGACCTTGCAGGTCATCTAGTCCAACCCCCCACTCAAGCAGGAGACCCTACACCATTTCTGACAGATGGCAGTCCAGTATCTTCTTGAAAGCTTCCAGTGATGAAGCTCCCACAACTTCTGAAGGCAACTTCTGTTCCATTGGTTGAATGTTAAATGACTGGACAGTTACAGTAGAAAAGAATAGAATTCTTTATTGGCCAAGTGTGATTGGACACACAAGGAATTTGTCTTTGGTGCATAAGCTCTCCGTGTACATAAAAAGTACATTCATCAAGAATCATAAGATTCAACACTTAGTGATAGTCATAGGGTACAAATAAGCAATCAAATCATAGTACGAAACAGTCAATATAAATCGTAAGGATACCAGCAACAAGGTTACGGTCACACAGTCATAAGTGAGAGGAGATGGGTAACAGGAACAATGAGAAGATTAATAGTAGTGCAGACTTAGTAAATAGTTTGACAGTGTTGTGAGAATTAATTGTTTAGCAGAGTGATGGCGTTTGGGAAGAAACTGTTCTTGTGTCTAGTTGTTCTGGTGTGCAATGCTCTATAACCGTGATGGCGAACCTATGGCACACATGCCACAGGTGGCACGTGTAGCCATATCAGTGGGCACGCAGCTCAGCTCTGGCGCGCATGTATGTGCTGGCCACCTGATTTTCAGGCCTTTTGGGCCCACCAGAAGTAGGGAAACAGGCTATTTTCTGCCTCCGGAGGGCCTGGAGGTAGGTGGGGAAGGCTGTTTTTGCCCTCCCCAGATGCATAGAGAGGAACTGGAACCAGGTGACAAAGAAAAATGGGCCAGGAGCAAGGGAGGGGGGGCTGGGTGCGCATGCGCAGGGCGGGGCGCATAGAATTATGGGTGTGGGCACGCACGTCCGCGAACCTCCCCCGCCCCCCCTTCCTGGCACGCGATGGCAAAAAGGTTAGCTATCACTGCTCTATAACATCATTTTGAGGGTAGAAACTGAAACAATTTATGTCCAGGATGCAAGGGGTGTGTAGATATTTTCACAGCCCTCTTTTTGACTCGTGCAGTATACAGGTCCTCAATGGAAGGCAGGTTGGTGGTCATTGTTTTTTCTGCAGTTTTAATGATCCTCTGAAGTCTGTGTCTGTCTATATAAATTACATAAATTACACTTAGGCAAGAAAAACCCACATATAGACTGGGTGAAACCAGGCTTAAGAGCAGCGACTGTGAGAGGGATTTTGGAGTCTTAGTGGACAACCAGTTAAATATGAGCCAGCAGTATGCTGCATTAACGTAAATTGCATTAACAGAAGGATACAATCAAGATCAAGTGAGGTACTAATACCACTCTATAAAGCCTTAGTAAGACCGCACCTGGAATACTGCATCCAGTTTTGGTCACCACACTATAAAGAAAGATGTTGAGACTTTAGAAAGAGTGCAGAGAAGAGCAACCAGGATGATGAGTGGACTGGAGGCTAAAACATACAATGAACGGTTGCAGGAACTGGGCATGGCTAGTCTAGTGAAGAGAAGGACCAGGAGAGACATGATAGCAGTCTTCCAATATTTGAGGGGGTGCCACAGTGAGGAGGGATCAAACTATTTTCCAAGGCACCCAAAGGCTAGCCCTCTTTTTGACTCATGCAGTATACAGGTCCTCAATGGAAGGCAGGTTGGTAGCAATTGTTGAATGGTGGGAGAAAAGTAGAATGGAGCAAACTCACTTAACAGATTTCTCACTTAACAACATAAATATGGGGCCTCAGTTGTGGTTGTACGTTGAGGACTACCTGTAACCACTGTCCATTTTGAATACGTAGCGGAAAGAGGAAACTTGAGAGTTCGCAAGGTTGATGCTATATGGAAGAAAACGGTGACTGAATCTACCGGTAGATGTTCTGCTTCGGGTACCATGGAGCCTTCTCCCAGAAGATGACAAGGAAAACAGGTCGCAAAGAGAATGGGGCTTGGTTGTGTCCAGGGATGAAATCCAGCAGGTTCTGACAGGTTCTGGAGAACCAGTAGCAGAAATTTTGAGCAGTTCGGAGAACAGTTAGCAGAAATTTTGAGTAGTTTGGAGAACCGGTAGCAGAAATTTTGAGTAGTTCGGAGAACCGGTAGTGGAAATTTTGAGTAGTTCGGAGAACTGGTAGCGGAAATTTTGAGTAGTTCGGAGAACCAGTAGCAGAAATTTTGAGCAGTTCGAAGAACCATTAGCGGAAATTTTGAGTAGTTCGGAGAACCGGTAGTGGAAATTTTGAGTAGTTCGGAGAACCGGTAGTGGAAATTTTGAGCAGTTCGAGAACCATTAGCGGAAATTTTGAGTAGTTCGGAGAACCAGTAGCGGAAATTTTGAGTTCAGAGAACCGGCAAATACCACCTCTGGCTGGCCCCAGAGTCGGGTGGGAATGGAGATTTTGCAATATCCTTCCCCCAGGAGTGGGGCGGGAATGGGGATTTTGCAGTATCCTTCCCCTGAAGTGGGGTGGGAATGGAGATTTTGCGGTATCCTTCCCCTGCCATGCCCACCAAGCCACGCCCACCAAGCCACGCCCACAGAATCGGTAGTAAAAAAAAAATTGGATTTCACCACTGGATTGTGTCATGTGATGAGTTCTGCTGATAGATAATCCTATTATGTCTTGGAGGGTCATGTCTTAATCCTATCACCCTGGAGCTGAGGTCTTTTGTTTTGTCGATAAGCTGGCTCAGTCGTCAATGGGTACCAAATATCTGCTGGCGGCAGGGAGCTGCGTTTCTGTCACCCTTAAGATTTCTATTTCTCTTTTAGGGGAAATATAATATTCTGCCTTTTTAATATTTCCTAAAATATTTCATTCTTCTACGAGGGGTGGGTGCTAACTTTCTTCACTATCAATAAGAAAGTCAAGGGAAAAAATGCAGAGATTTTAAATCTATATATTAAAGAAGCCACGTAGAGGAAATTTACGGTTTGAAAAAATGTTAAAGAGTCACCGGTACTTGCTTTTTTGGTTCTGTAATCTGTTGGCTAAGGAAGTTGGGAAGAGTTTTTATGGTAAATCCCTAGTTTGGGACAATAGATATAGCTCAATACTGCCCCCTAATGCCCTGATCAATTAACTCCATACGAAGAGGTCTGAATAAAAGGAAAATCGGTTTTTACATTCCCCTCAAGTCTTTCTTATAAGCAGTGGTGGGTTTCAAAAAATTTTACTACTGGTTCTGTGGGTGTGGCTTGGTGGGTGTGGCGTGGCTTGGTGGGCGTGGCAGGGGAAGGATACTGTAAAATCTCCATTCCCACCCCACTCCGGGGGAAGGTTACTGCAAAATCCCCATTTCCTCCCAATCATCTGGGACTCAGGAGGCAGAGAATAGATGGGGACGGAGCCAGTCAGAATTTTTACTACCGGTTCTCCGAACTACTCAAAATTTCTGCTACCGGTTCTCCAGAACTGGTCAGAATCTGATGAAACCCACTTCTGCTTATAAGGATGTATGAGTGTAAGAGTTGGACACTAAGAATGGCTGATCGAATTAGAATTGATGCCTTTGAACTGTGGTGCTGGCATAAATTATTGCATATAACATGGAGAGCCAGAGTAAGTAACAGAGATTTTGGGTTCAATTGTGCACCTAAGTTAAGGACTACCCGTATTATTATTCATAACTCTGGCACCCTTGTCTGGTCTTCCTTGAAGAGATGACAACCGACCTGATTGAGCAGTTAAAAACAAAAACCCATAATTATTCCGGCTTTTACATTGCTAAACCATATTTGGATATTAGTGTCCAACGTGGTGGATCACTGAATAGTACGATGCACTAAACCGGGTGTCGGCAACCCGCGGCTCCGGAACTGCATGCGGATCTTTCGTCCCTCTGCTGTGGCTCCCTATTGGCTGAATCCACCACTGGCTGGCCCCACTCATTACCCTCCCCTTCCAGTCACTCCTCACCTCGCCTGAGAGAGATGAGAGATGAGAGAGACAGAGAGAGAGAGACAGAGAAAGAGACACACAGAGATACTTGTTTTCCACAGAAAATGGGTAGGCGTGGCTGTGGGGGTGTCATGTGACTGGGTGGGAGTGAGTGACATCGAGTTGGCCACACCCACCCAGGTTTTGTGGCTCCCAGTGTTTTCTTTTCTGTGGGAAACGGGTCCAAATGGCTCTTTGTGTTCAAGGCTGCAGACCCTAAACCATGATTTAATCTATGTAGTAGTGGAACACGATGGCTCACAAGGTTAGAAAAGCCAGGCTGACAATCAGCAGGCTCACGCTCGAGACCCGTTGCTGCCGCGGGACAGGGTGAGTTCCCGTCACATGCTCCAGCTCCTGTTGAACCAACAATTCGAAAGCAAGCGATCACAAGTAGATAACTGGGTACCACGTCAGTGGGAAACTTCACAAGGACACAAAAGGAGCCTCCCAATTAGTTATCTCCCAAGCAATGGAGATGTCACCGGCAAATCCTATGTAGTCAGTATTTGCAGATTTGCAGCTTAATATGAATTTTAAATCGGATGTTTGTTAGCTTTTTAATTTTAATTTAAATTTTATATATTCGTTTTAAATTGTTTTTAAATTTTGTGAGTTTATGTATGTTTTAATATGGCTGTACACCACCTTGAGTCCTTTGGGAGAAGGGCGGTATAGAAGTTTAATAAATTCAATTCAATTCAATTCAATTCGTTTATCCTGTTTGTGCAACTCATCATTATCATTTTAGCCATTGTCTATCCACTGCAGGATGAAGGCTTCTTCTGCGTGTTTCCAACCAATACGATCCTGAGTTTTCTTTTGCCAATTGCGCCCGCAATACTTGCTGATGTCATCGATCCATCTTGTTTTAAGGTCTCTTTCATGGATGCTTTTTATCAAGTGGGGTCCATTCTATGAGCTGCTATCAGTTTTTTTTACTATGCGACCGCCCATTTCCATTTCCATTCTTTTACTTTCTTGATGAATCCGCATACAGACGGGAGGTTGAACAACTAGCTTCGTGGTGTGACCAGAACAATCTGGACCTGAACACACTCAAAACGGTAGAAATGGTGGTAGACTTTAGGCGAAACCCTCCCATACTACCACCTCTCACAATACTAGGCAACACAGTATCAACAGTAGAGACCTTCAAATTTCTAGGTTCTATCGTATCTCAAGACCTAAAATGGACATCAAACATCAAAAATGTCATCAAAAAAGCACAACAAAGAATGTTCTTTCTGCGCCACCTCAGAAAGCTCAAACTGCCCAAGGAGCTGCTGATACAGCTCTACAGAGGAATTATTGAGTCTGTCATCTGCACCTCCAGGGTTAAAGTTGCCAAGGTTGGAGACCCCTACTTATACCCTTATAATCATTGCAGCATCCTTATAGTTCACGTAAAATGGAGCAAAATGCACTTATGTCTCACTTAGTAACATAGATTTTGGGCTTAATTGTGGTGGTAAGTCGAGGACTGCCTGTACAATAGCAGGGAGAGGACTGAGGGAGAAAGAAAAGAAAAACGTTATTTTTTTCAAACCAGCCAATTAAAATGCAGGTGTGAGCATAGATTAGCGGAAGGCGGGGTCTCCGCATCCCGCGTTTTTTTTTCTAATAGACGTCAATTGGATGCTAGGAGCGACGCAGCGCAGAGCGTCGACCAATGGGCTTGGAGAATTCGTTTACGTCAGTCGCCCAAAGCTACGTCAATTCATCCCCTCTTTTAATGTAGAGACCCCTTTGATATTATTGGTAGTTCGATAGCAGCCTATGACAATGTAGTTAAAATGATTGAAGGGAGTTCTAGCCATAGACGGGGCTAGCCTTGGATATGGGTGGGACCAAAATGAACGGCCGACGAGGGAAAAGACTGCAGCTGAGGGAAACAGTTGATATGATAGTCCCGTGGTCTAATCTCACCGCGAACAATAGCCACGCCATGCTGAGTGACAGCACATATAGCCTATCCTGCCTTGGAGCCACGCCTCTTTCCTCTGCCCTCCCCTCGGATTTATCAAACCAGCTTGCTTCGTTCGTCGTCCCCTCCCAGCCCATCCTCCCCGTGCGCTTGATTGGCTTCGCGCTTGATTGATGTCCAATGACCGCGCTCGGGGTAAGAAGACACTTACCTCAGAGAGCGTGAAAAAAGAGTGGGCGGAGCTCTCCCAAACCCGGCTGCGCGGCGCAGAGGGCAGCTGGGGCGCCATTTTGTGAGGCGTTCGGAGCGCGAATGAGGCGAGCGTAGCTGTGGAAAAAAAAGAGAGGGAGAAGCGGTGTACGGTTACACAAAATTAGACATTTAGATAAGCAAAGCGGCGGCGTGCTGGATCTGGGGCCTCCCGGTGAGTTCGTTGCCTGAAGAAAAACGCCTGAGGGAAAAAGAGTGGCGACGGTTCTTTTTTTTTCCCCTCCCGCTTGTGTGTGTGTGTGTGGGGGGGGAGGGGAGTTTGCATAATGGTATTGCCCACGGCCCTTCAGGTTTCGGTCTCCGCGGCGGTCTTTGTAGACTCGCACCTCCTTCCCCCCCCCTCCATTGGTGTCATCCAAGCCGATGGCTTATTTGGGAGAGACCATTATGCTGGGCATAAAGGGGTGGGTGGGTGGAAGGAAGACTTGCTTTAATGGTGGTTCTTCCGTTCTGCGAAAGAGAGGAAAACGTGCGTCTGTCTGTGTATGTATGTATGTGTGTGTGTGTGTTTGTGGTACGTTAGGCGTTGATGGGGTTGTAAGAAACAACTCAACGTGCGCGAAGTGATAATTGTGTGCCTTGGTAGCCGCCTGAACGTATGTTAAAAAAAAAAAAAGCGTGTGGAGGTGCGCGCGCAGGTCCCATTCGCAGGTATGGCTGCGGGGCTTAAGGCGAGGGAAAACGCATGCTTGGATGGGGCCTGCCTGACCTTTATTTGGGCCCGTTCAGGGTCGGATCTCATTCGTCTAATCCGGATTGGCAGGCCAGGAAGACAAGAGGCCAAATGCCCTCAGCAAGGGCGGCACGCAGCAAAACCCGGATCTCGGATAGCTAAGAACTGACAAATCCGGTCAGTGGATGGGAGACCACCAGGAGATCCCAGGGCTGTAAAACTGACTTTTAAAAAAAAAACTTAGACGGAAGGTAGCCAAAACTGACTTTTTTTAAAAAAAAAACATCACCTTAGAAGGAAGGTAGCCAAATTGACTTAAAAAAAAAAAACCTTGGAAGGAAGGTAACCAAAACTGCCTTTTTTTAAAAAAAAAACAACACCACCTTAGAAGGAAGGTAGCCAAAACTGACTTTAAAAAAAAAAAACACCTTAGAAGGAAGGTAGCCAAAATTGACTTAAAAAAAAAAAAAACTTAGAAGGTAGCCAAAACTGACTTTTTAAAAAAACAACAACACCACCACCTTGGAAGGAAGGTAGCCAAAACTGACTTTAAAAAAAAAAAACACCTTAGAAGGAAGGTAGCCAAAATTGACTTTAAAAAAAAAAAAACTTAGAAGGAAGGTAGCCAAAACTGACTTCTTTTAAAAAAAAACACACCACCTTAGAAGGAAGGTAGCCAAAACTGATTAAAAAAAAAACACCTTAGAAGGAAGGTAGCCAAAACTGATTAAAAAAAAAACACCTTAGAAGGAAGGTAGCCAAAATTGACTTAAAAAAAAAAAAAACTTAGAAGGAAGGTAGCCAAAACTGACTTTAAAAAAAAAAAAAAACTTAGAAGGAAGTTAGCCAAAACTGACATCTTTTAAAAAAAAAAACACACTACCTTAGAAGGAAGGTAACCAAAACTGACTTTAAAAAAAAAACTTAGAAGGAAGGTAGCCAAAACTGACTTTTTTAAAAAAAACAACACCACCTTAGAAGGAAGGTAGCCAAAACTGACTTTAAAAAAAAAAAAAACCTTAGAAGGAAGGTAGCCAAAACTGACTTTTTTTAAAAAAAACAACACCACCTTAGAAGGAAGGTAGCCAAAACTGACTTTAAAAAAAACAGTACCTTGGAAGGGAAGGTAGTGGCTGATGGGTTGCTCCATTTGTTTTTTAAAAAAAAACCTAGATATTTCTTCGTAAGGCGTGATATGAAGATTTTTACCACGCGGATGGTAAAAAAAACGCCTAAAAGCATCAGAATTTTGCACACTATATCGCACACGTGCCATGATCAGATTGTGATTTTTTTCTTGACAGATTTTTTTTTTAAACACACACTTCAGAAGCTAGGGAGGCTGAATTGTGGATGTTAAACGCCTAAGAGCAGGAATTTGCACAGTATATCGCACACTTACCACGATCAGATTGTGATTTTTAGCAGATTTAAAAAAAAACAAACACAATACTAGGGAGGTTGAATTGTGGATGGTAAAATGCCTAAAGGGATCAGAATTGGCACACTATATGTTGGGCAGCTATCTGATGTACATTTACGTTGGAGCAATAAACATAGGTACTATTTCACGTATTACTACAATAGATATTTTAAGGATTTGGCACTTTGGGGATGCATGTTCGTTTTGAAACAAGTAGATAGCATTTTTTGTAATAGAAATGTATTCCTTAAGTGTAAACAAATGCAGTTGCATTCAGTATGAATTTGCTCCCACAAAAGACTGACACAAAAATACTTCTTTGTATATTTTTTAAAAATGTGAGATAGTTTTATTTGTGCTGATTTCTGTAAGTGACACAAACTTCAGAAGGGCCTGCTTTATATTTTTAGCGCAAAGGCAAGTTTCTGAATTAACTCGGTTATTTGATAGAAAGGTACTGTGCTGTATTTGCCAACAAAAATGATGCAACTCGTAATGCATTTCTTCGTTGAACTTGTGCTTAATGTTTTAAACTTGTGTGAGCTCGCAGCAGCGTCAGATTTAGGAGGGAGTCTCTTCGCTTTGCTTGCAGTCCCTGGTATGAAAAATGAAAGTTTGAAAAGCATTTTTTATCGTAAGGCTGATGGATTAGTCTCACGCTGAAAGCCACAATGCCTTTTTTTTTTCTTGTTTCGTAACAAGACGGCATCTTGGCAAGGAAGCCATGCCAATCATGACACTTTTCAAACAGTGCGGTTGTAGATTGGCCAGATGCAAGAATTCTGCATATGTTAACAGAGCCTGAGGTTACTTTGCTACCAATTCAGTTATTGAAGTTGTAACATAGAAGGTAGAACTTAAGAACACTCTGGATACACAGGACAGATAATCCTTGACGTAAAGCCGTTTGAAGTTGCAACAGCAGTGAAAATGTCTTATGATCATTTTTCACCTGACCCTTGCAGCATTTTCATGGTCACACAGTCAAAATTCGGACACTTGTCAACTAGCATGTGTTTAGGGTGGATGCAGTGTCCATCGTGTGATCCCCTTTTGTGAACTTCTCACAAAGCAAAGTCAACCCACTTAAACTGGGTTAAAATTAACTTGACAACTGCAGTGATTCACTTAACTGCCGCAAGAAAAACCGTAAAATGAGGCAAAGTTCACTTAAGTGCCTTGCTTAGCAATGGGGTCATCTGTGGTCGTAAATTGAGGACCACTTATAGTTCATAATTAATTCCTGAATCTCATCATAACACCATATGTAATCCTCAGCATGAAAAAGGCACAGATTCACCAGTCATAAGTTACACATTACACACAGACACAGGGAAATGATGAACTTTTCCAATATTCTTATTATACTGCAGTGGGTGAGTTATAATGGCAAGGATTTGCTCTAGGCCAGGATTTAAATAAACAACGAGGCAATCCTAAGTGAAATATCTGGTCTTTGACCATCCACCAATATAGGTACAGCCACAGTTAAGTCCAAAATTTAATGTTACTAAGCGAGACGTTTGTTAAGTGAGCTTTGCCTCATTTTATGACCGTTCTTGCCACAATTTGTTAAGTGAATCACTGCAGTTAAGTTAAAGATGCTTGGTAAGTGAATCTGGCTTCCTCATTGATTTTTCTTGTCAGAAGGTCTCAAACTGGGATTACCTGACCCCAGGTCACTGTGACCGTCATAAATATGAACCAGTTGCCAAGCGTCTTGAATTTTGATCACATGATCATGAGGATGCTGAAACGGTTGCATGTATGAAAATTGGTTCTAAGTCACTTTTTTCAATGATGTAACTTTGAACAAGCTTGTAAATCAGAGACTACCTATACACCCTTTTGCAATTTTTAAACTTAATTTTTTTTTTTTACCTAGCTTTCTGTTACCAACACTTACCTGTCCCAACAGTCAGGAAAGCTTCCACGGCCACACGCAGCTTGAATTGCTGAACAACTTATGTAAGCTGATCTGGAAAAGCTTTTTCTGAGCATCTGAGTAGAGACTTAGCTTTACTTACACATTACTCTTGTTTTTCTCTGATAAATTCCAAAATGGCTTCTTAAAGCTTGCACCTTTGCTGCATTTGAGATCAGACTGATCATTTGAAAGACAGGCTGTTTCTCCCCCAGAGAAAACAGCACTGAGGAGATGTCCAGAAAAAGTGAAATTAATACAGGTATAATCCCTGAGTTACAACAGTTCACTTAGTGACCGTTCGAAGTTACGTGATAACCCCCCCAAATGTTTACAACACGGTCCCAAAATTTCCAATGTTGCAGCACCACGGCAGTCGTTCACCATTATGAACAACTGCAGAGGCACCGCAACTGCCTTTTTCCCCACCTCCCCCTGGTCTCCACAATTGCTTCCCCTCTCCCATCCTGCCGCATCAGACTCACCTTGCAGGAGATCGGTTTCTTTGAGAGCGGGACGATTTTGTTTCCAGCATCTGATCGGCTTGCAAACCTTTTGCACAGAGACTGGAAGCTTTTGGGGGGCTGTGATTTCGCCCGACTTCAGACCGCGAGATCACGAAATACCCTCCCCTTCCCAGAAGCTTCCAATCTCCATGCAAAACATTTCGCAAGCCTTCGAGACACTTTGAGGGAGTGAAATCGCGCCTCCTCAAAAGCGTCCCATTGACTTGCAAACCTTGCGCGTGGAGACTGGAAGCTTCCGGGCGCCGTGATCTTGCGCGGCAAGAGAGACTGGAGAGGAGACGGGCTCACTAGATCTTTGCAAGGTAAGTGGCCCGGTGTGGCAGGATGGGGTGGGTGGGCAAACAATTGTGGGGAGCATGAGGTATCTCAGTGGGTCAGGGGAGACCTTGGGTGATCTTAAGCAGATGGCCTGTTCCATCACTAGGCCCCCATGGTCTCCCCCACCCTGAGATACTTCATGTGCACTTAACGACCTGCGCAGTCAATTAGCGAACGCATGGGCAAAAGCAGGCAGTTTTTACATCGGTTTTACGTGAATCCTCGGATTACGAATTAATTAGCAGGCTTCATGTTTGTAACGGTAATTTCAGTAGGTAAAATGTGAAAATAGGTGGGTGACTTCTTTGTCCCAGTTACCTGGCATTTGAGCGGTTGGTGAGCGGAAAGGTAAATAAATGGGGATGTGGGTGATATCTAAATTCTAGAAATTTCTCTTGCCAGGACTTTTACCACTGTAACGAGAACCTAGCGCGTGCACTTTTTGTATAGACCTTGTTTCTTTTCCTTTGATCCTTTTCTGTGTGTGTGTGTGTGTGTGTGTATGGCGTGTGCACGTGCTCAGTTTTCCTCCTCTTTGCTTTAGAGATCTGTATGAGCTACCTATCACAAGTTTGCAGGTGACTTTGAAGTTGTCCAGCACGACTCGTTGGCAACAAACAGACATGGCAAGATTAAGGTGGCACCTTAATCACACCTGAGTGGCTGCTGTGAGATTGGAGTAGCCACATGGGAACCGGAAGCTGGTGTTCTCGGGGGTGTGGGTGGGGGGGAAAACTGGGAGATGTGGGCAAAGTTTCTGGGGTACCCTTGACTCATCCTGTCCCTTCTCCTTTCACAGGGCAGCAAGGAGAAAACCCCCAACCCTTCCTTCACTGGAGCTCAGCTTGTTTTTATTTTATTTTTTTTTAAAACCCCTACCCACCCCACTACACGCACACCCTCTCCCACTGTCTCAGTACAAGTTGTTTTAATAAAACGGTGCCTTCGTGGCCCAGTGTTGCCTTGCAAATCAAGCAAAAAAAAAAAAAGCTGGATTGAAAAATGTAATTTTGGGGGAAAAAATCACCTTTTTTTTTTCCCTGCAGCAGCTGGGTTAGAGGAAGAACCTTTTAGCCTCGTTGTGAGCTGGCCTTTCTTAGGCCGTTTTTAGAATGAAATGGTGTTCAAAAGGGCTTGGATTATTTTCTGCCAGGAACGCTCTCTCCTCTGCCAGGTTTTGCCGTAACCGTGGCTGGAATGAGAGCTTGAAAGGGGGGGAAAAAAAGGACAGAAAAAAGAAAAAAAAATCGTTATTGACTTTGACCTTTTTACACCTCCCGTTTTTCTAATCTGGGCTATTTTTATTTTTGTTTTTTTACAGCGAGATTTTTTTGATCTTCAGCTACAGTAAGTTATTCCAATTTTTTTCCATTTTTTTTCCTGCCTTTCCACTGATTTCCTTTTTATCGTTGTTGCTAGTTACTTTATTGATATTATTGCTGCAATAATGGTGGTGACTGTGACTATGATGATGTGTTGCTGATGGTGATGATTTAAAAAAAAAAATGACTGCTGATTTTTAACCAGATGAAAATGGAGTTTTTCTGAATGATCCTAACTGACTCTGGGCTTTTATATAACCCCTTGGGGGGAAAAAAACACACAAACCAGGTTTTTAAAACACGATTTTTTTTAAAAAAAGAAAGTGGATTGATCACATGTAACTCTTTTTTTTTCCCCCTCCCTCACTGATCGCCTGGCTGTCAAGAACAGAACCTGATACCTCTCCAGAACTTATTTGAACAACTCAGGAAGTTCCTACGCTTTTTTTTATTTTTATTTTTCATTTTTAAATATTTTATTTCTATTCGATTTTTCAATTGTTGCTGCACTGTGTCTGTGGGGCTGATCACTCTCTAGCAGTGACAGCCTCTTCCCCGGTCAGAGACCCCACTCCGCCCCTTCATGCCCTCTCAGTTCCCATCCTGGTCTTTTCCTCTGCACCGTCCCGTCCCCCCCTACAAGCGCCGTCATGGATGCCCAGTCTGGAGTAACAGAGGCAGCTACCAGCGGAGCCTTGCATGGAGCAGGGGCATACCCATCTTGGCTGATGGTAAGGGGCTGCATTGGCTGAATTCCAGGCCATCCCCTCTTAAAGGTCTTGCTTAAAGTGTATGCACCTGTATAGCATATCTGAGGGCACTGTTCGAACTCTGGCATCACAAATAAGTAAAATGTCCTTTTCGGGAGTGTTATGGAACTGCATACAGGTAGACTTGGACTTAGAAGTATCTGTTTAGTGGCCGTTCAAAGTTACAACGGTACTGGGGGAAAAATGTGGTTTGCAACCGTTTTTCACACTTAACAACCATTGCAGCATGTCTATGGCCACATGATCAAAATTCAGGCTCTTGGCAACTGGCATGTATTTGTGACAGTTGCAGTGTGTCCTGAGGTCAGGCAGTTTCCCCGTTTGTGACCTGCGCAACCAGCTTCTGATAAGCAAAGTCAGTGGGGGGAATACCAGATTCACGTCATGACTGCACAATTCGCTTAAACGGCTGCAGTGGTTCGCTTAGCAGCTGTGGCACAAAGGTCATAAAAGGGGACAGAACTCAACAGCTGATGATGGATCTTGGGGAAATGGCAAAATATATTGAAAACTAGTGGAGCTGCAATGGACTCCAATACTGGGTTAAACAATCATCTGGTTTTTTTTTTAAAAAAAGTAGTCGTCCAAATTCAGAATTGTGTAGGATACATGTAATAAAAGTTTTTTTTCTTGGAATTTCAGAGCACATAGTTATAAAATAATGCAACTGCAGTCCCTCAGGGTTTTCTAAATGCTTTGCAAATATCACAAAATGCAGTAATTGTCCGCTGTAATATACATAAAAGCTAAACAAAGGGAAAGAAATATAGAGACAATTCAGGCACTCAGTTTGGGAAGTGGTGTAATAAACAACAAATGTAACGTTAACCAAAATACTGTTGAGAAACGTGATAGATTTGCTACTCTAGAAACTTCAGAATGCAGGAAGTCTATAATGTAATACAGGGGATTCCAAACTTAGCAGCATTAAAACTTGTGGACTTCCAACTTCCAGAATTCGTCAGCCAGCCGTGCTGGCTAGTGAATTCTGGGAGTTGAAGTCCACAAGTCTTAACGTTGCCAAGTTTGGAGAACCCTGATGTAGAAGATCAACATTTTGTAGGAACTCCATGGGACGCTCTGAATGGTCACAAAAAGTGGGTCAGTTAATGTTTGTCCCTTCCTAGGGGAAAGACATCTTAAAATGTTATAATCTAACAATAGAACATTATGGGAAGAAGAAAAGGTAGATTATTGCTAAATTGAGCTATATATTTCTCCATCTTCACTGATCAGTGGTAGAAGCTTTTTAGCATAAGGGCTACTTGATAACAAATTGTGTGATACCTCTGCAAAACGTTTAGCTTCTGATACGGTTTTCATGGGTTCGGTTTTATAATAGTTGAAGGATTATTACTTCCTTGGACCAATCAGAGTTACAGTGACCAGCAACTTAACAATTTTGCTTAACGGCCAAGCTCATTTGCTCTGTATTTTTGTGAAGAGGGGCTGCAGGAAATAGGATTGTTTAGTTTTGACGAGATTAACGCATGGGAAGTTCAACAGAAGGCCTATATCAGCACAGAATGTAGGATTTAAATTAAAGGATTTAAACCAGAGGTCTTCAAATTTAGCAGCTTTTAAGACTTGTGGACTTCAACTCCCAGAATTCTCCAGCCAGCTATGTTATGCTGGCTGGAGAATTCTGGGAGTTGAAGTCCACAAGTCTTAAAACTGCCAAGTTTGGGGACCCCTGATTTAAACTATAGGAAGGCAGATTCTGATTGAACATATTAACAAATGGGCACATTTGGCATTGCCATATATGGGAACAGAAATTACCTGTTATTTTTTTCCCCCATTCAGAATGTTTCGCTCCTTGAGCAGAATTTCTTGTTTCCTGTGTATAGAGCAGTGATGGCTAACCTTTTTGTGCCAAAAGCAGGGGTCGTGCGGGGGGATCGTGTGCAGGCGTGCCCACACCCATAATTCAATGTGTCCCGCTCCCACCACACATGCATATGCGACCCCCCCCCTCTCCACTCCCCCCACTTTTGGCACATGATGGCACAGTGGGCCTGGTAGGCCTCTTTTTCGCTCTCCTGAGGCTCCAGAGGCTTTCTTGGCACCTGGGGAGGGCGAAAACAGCCTTCCCCACCCCACCGGAGTCTCTCCAGAGGCCAGAAGCAGCCTTTTCCCTGACTTCCGGTGGGCCCGGAAGGCCCAAAAATCAGGTGGCTGGCGCGCACATGCACGCTGGAGCTAAACTAGGGCAATGCTCGCGTGCCCACAGATATGGCTCCGCATGCCACAGGTTCGCCATCAAGGGTATAGAGAGTCCACATCAGCCACTGGACATCTGTGAAGTAGTCACTCTCCCTAAGTCTGATCTACTTTACGATTTTCAGCAAAACTTGGAGATGGAACTCTACTACCTAGGTCTCCTTGAAGTCCTAGAGAAAAAGTAAGAGGTTGTAGACCCCACAAATAAATATTGTGAAAAGACTTTCCAGTAAAGAAACAGTTCCCGCCACTTGAGGCTGGCTAGGATTTTAATTCATCTTAACAGATTTTTGCCAGGCTGATTTAGCTAAAATTGCTTTTAAAAGAAGAGGTGGGTTTCCCTTTCCTACCTGGGTTGGAATTCAGGCAGAAATGAAAATAACATTCCACCTGTGCTTGTGCGGAAACTGAACAGAAATAAGGTGGTTTTTTTTTTTAACAGAAGAAGGGAGGAGCAGTGAAGCAAACAACCTATTTCAAACAAAGCTTTTGCTTTGCTCTTCATTAGAGGAAATAAAATTTAGTTTCTTTGAAGCGCATGAGATACGGAGTGGAGGAGAGAACCTTAAGTGGATTTATTTAATCCTGTCTACATATAGGTAAAATCAAAGCTGTGGTTCAGTATTTTAGGGATAAGTCGGTATCAGGCAGCAAAGAGAAAAGAACCTTAGTCAAATGGAGTAGCCACAGAGTTCAGTTCAATTCTGACAGTGAAAGTCATTCCTACTTTTAATCTTGTTTCACTTGTCCTTGATGCTCTTAGTTCACGTGTGTACACACGTGCATTAAACCTGCATCTGTCCACTCCCATCTGGCTAGATAGCTGTGTGCTCATTAGCTGGGACTGAAGAGTTGGGATTGGCAGAGACAAACAAGCAGCTTTCTGGGAACTTGCTTGCAAGAAACAGTTTGGAGCCTTCAGCAACCAAAGCCAAATCTTCCATCCTCCACTTTTGTCTCCTGCCCTTTGGACTGTTGGCAAACAGATGCCGCCTTTGCATTTTATTGTCAATTCCTGTCCTGTAAGCAGCCTGAGGGGGAAAAGTGAGTACAGGATACGGATAAAGAAAATGCTACTCCAGGCCCTTACCAAAATTAGACTTAACTAGATAGGCCTCCCTTGAGAGTTTGCACATGAGTGAAGTTCCAGCAGTGATAAAAGCTATTCGTTTGCTCGGGTGGCTTCCTAAAATCATATAAAATACTTTGATGCGTAAAAGGGACGTAGAGGTATTTGAATCCAAAACAAGAAGGTGCTTTGGATCTCTGCACAGTCTTGTCAGCAGCTCCTTAGAAGAGGCCGCTCCCTTTTTCTGACCTTCACGGCTCCTGCACGTAACCAGGAGAAGCTTTCAGAATGCTACTAGAAAGACACGGTGCGCATGGCCATGTACAAAGCACCGTATACGAGTGCGGTGCCCTTCTAACACACAGCCTAAATCTGTGGACAGAGACTTGTGGCAAATTTAATTCCTTCATGTAAATCTTCCCTAATTTGGATTTGGATTGCACTCTTTAACTCTTACAAATTCCTGGCAGAATGTCCTTACATTGAAGATGGAGGTTAGAACGTGCAGGATCCTGAAAACGTTAGGCGCCCTTTATTTATAGATCCATCTCAGTTTTAAAAAAGAAATCGGGGAAGATTGCCCCTTGATAATTAGAGAACCTTTATTAATTGCCTCTGAACTGAAGCCTGCTAGGCTTCCTGCATTTGTCTTATCTACGCCCCCGCTTGTACTGACCAGAGCGTGTATTGAAATGGTAGATTGCCTTTTCCAGAGAATGCCGCTTGGAACAAGGTAGGAGTCACGGTGACACTGTTCAGAAGATGCTCGATGCTGGGGGGGAAAAATGGAAATGGAAGCAGCTTGAGTTGACTTGTGCTGAAGGCCATTGCATCCATTAGACAAAACCATTTTCATATATTCAATCCTCGTACAGCTTTTTTTTTTTTCTTGAGATAGTGGACTATGGTAGGCTAATGGTTCAAAATACCTCCCTTTTCTTTCTCTTTAATTTTTGCTTTTCAGGAAAGTTTTTTTTTTCCTAGCGTCGTTGACATTTTTTGTGTGTGTGCCAAAACTGCTGTATCTTATCCCTAGGAAGGATGCACCTGAGATTTCCCAGCATGCCACACGCTGGTAGCTTTTCTTTCTGAGAAAGTGCTACCTGGCAGGTGATGCCACCGAAATGTGTGCGTTTGTGTTTTTCTTTGCAGTTGGTTATATATTGTGTAAAAAAGCTATGACATCTGACCGCTTTTTCTTTCGCTGACCCATCTTTTTCTCCCTTTCCCTGGCCTTGGCAGCAGGTTAGCCTTTCTGCTGCGTGGGTGAGCTATGGCCAGCAACGTCACCAACAAGACAGATCCCCGTTCCCTCAATTCCCGCGTCTTCATCGGAAACCTCAATACCCTCGTGGTCAAGAAATCCGACGTGGAAGCCATCTTTTCCAAGTACGGCAAGATTGTGGGTTGCTCCGTGCACAAGGGCTTTGCGTTTGTGCAGTATGTGAACGAGCGCAACGCCCGCTCTGCAGTAGCGGGAGAGGATGGCAGGATGATAGCAGGCCAGGTCCTTGGTAAGTAGGCGACTTCCAGGGTTGGCCCTTCTGGTTTCCATCATCCCAATGAAATGGCCGGCGTGGTTCTTCTAGCAGAGAAGAATTTCGGCTTGTTTTCCCTTTTTGCCTTGCTCAACCCGGGGTCTGCTAACAGAACCCCAGCAGTTCCCTGTGTGAACAACATACATGTTGCAGCCTTTTTGTGTATGTGTGTGTGTTAAGAGATTTCTGTTATTGTAGGAATAGAAAACAGAGTGAAAGGAAGGTGGAAGCAGTTAATAAGTGGACTACAAAAGGAATAGCTCAGACATCCAGCCCTTGGTTATCAATGGAGACCGAGTGGAGCAAGTGGCCAGTTTTAAGTTTCTGGGTGTTATCATAAAAGAGGACCCGGCCTGGGGCGCTCACATTGCAGTGCTGGCCAAAAGGGCCCAGCAGAGATTATACTACCTGAGACTTCTCAGGAAACAACAACTGAATGAAAAATTGCTGGTGATCTTCTGTCTCTGCACCATAGAGAGTATTTTAACTTCCTGCACCTGTGTATGGTTTGCCAATTGCACAGTGGCAGATAGGACAGCGCTCCAGAGAATCAACGTCATTGCCCAGAGGATCACTGGTTGCCCTCTCCCCTCTTTGGAAGAGCTTTATAGTTCTCGCTGCCTTAAGAAAGTTCAAAACATTCTTCAAGATCCATCTCATCCTGGGCATCTTTTTTTTTTTTTTTTTTTTTTTGAACTATTACCATCTGGCAGACAGGTACAGGACAATAAAAACAAGGACAAATAGGCTGAAAAACAGCTTCTATCTCAGAGCAGTCACTATATTGAATTCTACTGTATAGTTTAATATCAATGCAGTATCGGGTTTCCAATTCAGTTGTATAGAATGTGAAGGATGTGTGTTTTTTGTTCTATTTTTATAGTTTTCTTACGTATGATGTACACTGAAGGATGGCATTTAATTTCATTGTACGAGGTGCAATAATAATAAACTAAGCTAAATCAAATATATTGGGGAGGGAAGTAGTTTCAACCTTCCTACAGAGTAGATTTCTGATCCGATCTACCTGATCGGGTTGACAAGCAGTCACAGAAAGCAGATTTCATGATGTAGAACTCTTTTATCGAAATGGAAATATTCTTGGCCTGTCTTTGCCTTGATCTAGGAGCTTTCTGCAACCCGAGAACAGGAGGGTAAATTTAAAGAACGTGCAATGTTCTACTTGATATTTACTAGACTAGAGAAAAGCACACACGTATATGTATTTTTTTTTTAAAAAAAAGGGTATATAAGCTTGTTGGCTTCACTGAGACAAGCTTAAGAGTGGTGGACTTTGCCTGAACCCGAATTACTAAAATCTCCTGACCAACCAGAACGCAGATGCATTCCTCTCCTGCCTATTTACAGCTCTGAAAATAAATGTCACAAGAATGAGTAGCTCCGGGAGGGTTTTCAGATCATCCAGCCTGTCCTGCTTGACATATTATTATTATTATTAATAATAATAATAAATAATAATAATAATAATAATAATAATAAGTTGGAAGCCAAGAAGAAACTCAAGGTTTCCCCTTTCAACAGAAGCTCCCTTCCCCATTTTCAACACTCATTGGGACCTGCCTGTTAATGTCAAGATGCAAAAAAAAAAAAAAAAGAACGGGTACTCTAGTTCAGACATGCTCAAGTCTTGGTGGAGAGAATTTTTCCTTTCTTTTCCGAAGGCAACATTTCTCTCCCCCCCCCCCACCAGCAGAAGACAAAATTGCTGATGTTTTCCCCACTCAGTATCCCAACCCACCCACCCCTCTAGGAAGATTTTTTTTTTTTTAAGCTTATTCTCTCGCCTCCCACTTAGCGGGTTGTTTATGAAAGGCGATAGTAGGTTTTCTTCGGCAACAAAAGCGAAGAAGGGCGTTTTCTAGGTAACTTGAGCCTCCTGAAATGTTTGTGTTTGATTAGCACGCTTACGCAGTTTGGATCCTCCTGCTGCTAAGTAAGGCAGCTCTTCTAGCCCCAGACTGCCCTGACTTTTTATAATGGCGTGCCACAGCTTGCGAGAAAGTACAGTTAGTCCTCGACCTAGCGACCACAAGGAAGCCGAAAACCTCCCGTCGTTAAGCGAGACGTTTGTTAAGCGCGTTTTGCCCCCCCCCTTTTACAACCTTCCTTCCTTGCCATCTGTTTTTAACCGTTAAGTTGTTCAGTGAAGCGCTGCAGCTGTTAAATTAAGTAACATGGTTGTTGAATGAATCCGGCTGCCTCCTTGACTTTTGCTTGTCAGGAGGTCGCAATTGGATGACCCCGAGACACCGCAACTGTCATAAATAGGGAGTCGGTGGCCAAGCGCCTGAATTTTGATCATGTGACACCCCCCCCGGGGGGAATGCCGCAACGGTTGTAAGTGTGACGAACGGTCATAAGTCACTTTTTCCCCCCCCCAGTGCCGTGGCAACTGTTGAACGGTCCCTAAATGAACTGTTGTAAGTCGGAGGGCTTCCTGTATTTGTTTCTGCTTTCCATGACTGCTTTTGGATGGCAGCCCTGTAGAACTTCAGGTGGTTTCACCTCTGTGATAGGGGCATTCTCTTTCTTCCTCGCCGCTCCCGTTTATGTTGTGGCTGAAAATTTGGACAGTGAGGAGGTTGGGGGGGAACGTGGGCCAGTCCTGGAGTCTGGGGAAGGCTCGGATGAGGGCTCCGAATCGGAGGCAGAGAGGGAGCCAGGGCCATCTGGTAGTTCTTTGCTGCCTCTGGGGGCTCCGGAGTCTGACATCAGCGAGGCAGAAGAACAGCGTGAGCCTGTTCCCAGTGTGCCTATCCACAGAGCTGCCAGAAGACAAGAACAATTAAGAAAACAGGGTCGACTTGGGAGTAAGGCTTGGAGATGATTGGTCCCTCCCATAAGACATAAAAGAGAAGCGATCGGGATGTGAGCTTTTGCAGGAAGCAATTAGTTCATCTGGTCGGTAAAAGCTCGTGGGAAAGCTCCATTTGGCTCTGTGCTAAGTTTGGCCTTGCCCTGCGTTTGGCAATTAATTCTCTGGCAGCATTCCAAGGGAGATAAGGTGGGTGTTTGTAAACACTCCCCTGATAGACTGAAGCCTTTCGGACTGGGAATAGCAATAATTCACAGCCGTTTGAATTAAAGTGGTTTGCCGGGACTACGTTTGTGCTGTTTACTTTCTAAGGAAGCCTAGGTCAGAACAGTTTAAAGCAATGTGCCAAGGATATTAACTGAGCGTTGTAAGGAGTGTTGTAACAACATGTAAGGAGATGCTTGCAGGCATGCTGCTGTGTTTACCCAGGAAGATGTTAGGCTCTCTACTTTGTTCATTAGATGTCAAAAAAACCAAGAAAGGTTGGGCCATCCTATGCCAGACTACTTAGATCCATGGGTGTCAAACTCCCGGTGTCACGCGATGTATCGGGACTTTTTTTCCCTTTGCTAAATCGGGCATGGGCATGGCCAGCATGTGACACCCATGGGCCGGGAGTTTGACAGCTCTGACTTAGATGAGCCGTGGTAGCGCAGTGTTTAGAAGGCAGTATTGCAGGCCAACTCACTGCTCGCTGCCAGGAGTTCGATTCTGATCAGCTCAAGGTTAACTCGGCCTTCCATCTTTCCGAGGGCGATAAAATAAGGACCCAGATGGTTGGGGGCAATATGCTGACTCTAAACCGCTTGATAGAGGGGCTGTAAGGCACTGTGAAGCGGTATATAAGTCTTAAGCGGATTAGAATCTGTGGCCTCCAAGGCTTTCCCAGTTCTTACGATTTTATACATGTTTTCGATAACAATAGCAGAGTTGGAAGGGAATTTGGAGGTCTTCTAGTCCAATCCCCTGCTCAGGCAGGAAACCCTGTACAATTTCAGACAAACGATTATCCAATCTCCAGTGTTGGAGCGCCCACAACTTCCGGAGGCAAGCAGTTCCACTGACTGATTGTTGTAACTGTCAAGAAATTTCTCCTTAGTTTTAGGTTGGATCTCTCTTTGTTTATTTTCCATTCATTGCTTCTTGTCCTCCCTTCATATAAAGCAATGCTTTATCTAATTTACCGATGATAGACGGCGGAGAGTAATGTGATTACATTCAGAAAAGGACATGCTTGAAGACATGCATTGAAACCCTAAAATCAAAATCGCATGTAGATTTGGCAAGAGCAGTTCATTGTATACGCGGAAGAAAGTTCTAGGCATCTATTGGATACTATATGAGACAGTAATGTGGTTGCTTAAAAATTACCGTATTTTTTGGAGTACAAGACACACCGGAGTATAAGACGCACCTTAGTTTTTGGGGAGGAAAATAAGAAAAAAGCTAATTGGCAGGTGGGTCGGCCTCCTGGAATATACCCAATCAGCTGTTCCTAGAGGTGAATTTTAGCAACAGGTTCCTTGGTTGTGAGCTCTGTGCCTTGCTTTTTTTTTTTTTTTTGCTTTTTTTTTCTGCCTCTGAAACTTCTGAAACTCTGTTTCAGAAAAAAACTTTCTTTTCTGCCTCTGAAAGCCTCCGAAACAGCTTCAGAAAAAAAGCCTCTGAAGCTCTGGGGGCTTCTTTTCTGAAGCTCTGTTTGGAGGCTTTTTTTTCTGAAGCTCTGTTTGGAGGCTTTTTTTTCTGAAGCTCTGATTGGGGGCTTTTTTTCCTGAAGCTCTGTTTGGGGGCTTCTTTTCTGAAGCTCTGTTTGGAGGCTTTTTTTCTGAAACTCTGTTTGGAGGCTTTTTTTCTGAAGCTCTGTTTGGAGGCTTTTTTTTCTGAAGCTCTGATTGGGGGCTTTTTTTCCTGAAGCTCTGTTTGGGGGCTTTTTTTCTGAAGCTCTGATTGGGGGCTTTTTTTTTCTGAAGCTCTGTTTGGGGGCTTTTTTTTTCTGAAGCTCTGTTTGGGGGCTTCTTTTCTGAAGCTCTGTTTGGAGGCTTTTTTTCCTGAAGCTCTGTTTGGGGGCTTCTTTTCTGAAGCTCTGTTTGGGGGCTTCTTTTCTGAAGCTCTGTTTGGAGGCTTCTTTTCTGAAGCTCTGTTTGGAGGCTTTTTTTCTGAAGCTCTGGAGGCTTTTTTTCTGAAGCTCTGATTGGGGGCTTTTTTTCTGAAGCTCTGTTTGGGGGCTTTTTTTCCTGAAGCTCTGTTTGGGGGCTTCTTTTCTGAAGCTCTGTTTGGAGGCTTTTTTTCTGAAGCTTTGATTGGGGGCTTTTTTTCTGAAGCTCTGTTTGGGGGCTTCTTTTCTGAAGCTCTGTTTGGAGGCTTTTTCTCTGAAGCTCTGTTTGGAGGCTTTTTTTCCTGAAGCTCTGTTTGGAGGCTTTTGTTCTGAAGCTCTGATTGGGGGCTTTTTTTTTTTCTGAAGCTCTGTTTGGAGGCTTTTTTTCCTGAAGCTCTGTTTGGAGGCTTTTGTTCTGAAGCTCTGATTGGGGGCTTTTTTTTTTTCTGAAGCTCTGTTTGGAGGCTTTTTTTCCTGAAGCTCTGTTTGGAGGCTTTTTTTCCTGAAGCTCTGTTTGGGGCTTCTTTTCTGAAACACTGTTTGGGGGCTTTTTTTCTGAAACTCTGTTTGGAGGCTTTTTTTCCTGAAGCTCTGTTTGGAGGCTTTTGTTCTGAAGCTCTGATTGGAGGCTTTTGTTCTGAAGCTCTGATTGGGGGCTTTTTTTTTCTGAAGCTCTGGGGGCTTCTTTTCTGAAGCTCTGTTTGGAGGCTTTTTTTCTGAAGCTCTGTTTGGAGGCTTCTTTTCTGAAGCTTCGTTTCTGATACTTTTTTCAGCCTCTGAAACCTCCATTTGAGAAGCTGGGCGGGGCTACATTTGGAGTATAAGACGCACCCAGATTTTCACCCTCTTCTTTGGGGGGAAAAAGGTGCGTCTTCTATTCCGAAAAAATACGGTAACATAAATAGGTTGCCTCAGGAGAAGATTACTGGTCCATTGATCATGAACAATGCAAATTCTGCCCTGTTCAGTGCCAGACAAAGAATATTTGGAGTTTTGCCTTCGGATCAAGGCTCCACAATTTATGAAGAATATTCACATAATGGCCACTTAGATAAAGGCAAATGTTTTAAAAACATCTGGAATTGTTTTACTGGGATTGAAGCATGAAGTACAAAGGTGTAACTTCCAATCTTTGAAAAGTGGTCAGGCAGAAGATAGAGCCCAGTTAATTCTCCACACAAGAACAGTGCAAATGGAAGGCAGATTTGGGCTAAACCTTAAAGTCCACAACAGCACTATTTAAAAGTGGAGCAGAGACCTTTAGAGGTGTGGACTTTTGCAGGGTTGGGTTTAAATCACGATTTTTAAAGAGCAGCTGTCATCTTGTCCCACAGCTCCTCTTCTGCCCTGCGGTCGACATACCGACAGTCCCAATATTGCAGAATAAACAGCCTCATGCTACATAACTAAGCTCCATTTCAACATTAAATTATTAATGTTACTTTAAATAGAAAACTATCTTTTGATGGATTTTTTTTTTACTCCAAAAGCATTTTATTAAAGTAAATTTGATAAAAAAAAATTTTAAATCCGTTTTTATTTATTTATTTATTTTTAAAAATCATCAATTTTTTATCCACCCTAGAACTTTTGTGAGACTAGTCCGAAGCTGCCATAGCTAAAGATGAAGCAGGGAAGATAAAAACAAAAACAAACCCCCCCCCCCCAGGAATACTGTCTGAAAGATCCCTTCGTGGGGTGGGGGGAGCTAAGGAAACAAAGGGGAAATAGGTCACCAGACAAAGTAAGTTGGGCCCTGAGCACATGGAAACCTGTCTCGGATCCCATCACCACTACTAGATGTGCAAATTAAGGCAAGAGTAAGCTGCCAGTGTTGTGCATCAACAAAGTAGGGACATAAAAGGAGTCTTGAAGGCTCCTTTGAATTCAGAGTTTCCATCCTTCTAAGTTAGTGCCTGGCAGCCTAGTTAACAAGCACGTAAGTGCGGACGAATGTGTGGGTGGGCGCGAGAAAGAACAAATGCACAGTGTAACTGATGAAGTTTTGCTGTTAACTTGAAATTCCCCCGGGGGAGAGGTGGATAAATGTGTCCCGTGTAATTCCAAAGAACCGGTTGCGTCTCAATGCTTGGTTGAAAGGGATTTGAGTGTCTCTAATTAATTTCCCAGCCATTGACCAAGGCTGTGTGTTGTCTCCTCTAACCCAGGTAGGAAGCCGGGAAAGGGGGGGGACATGCCTTGACAGGCTGTGTGAATGGTTGACCATAAGTTGAACCCCAGAACATGTGTAACACTTTCCTTTTCCAGATATTATAAGTAAAGGCAGCTGGTAGATAACAATATTTTTGGCCTTTCTGGCATTCTCCAATTGTTGTAACCCTAATCTCCCAGATTCCTCAGCAATTAGCTAGGGACTTCTTCTTTTTTTAAAAAAAATATTTATACATTTTCCTTTAACATATATAAGTATTTATACATTTTCCTTTAACATATATAAGTATTTAATAGACAGTGTATTGTCTGGGTCATTTTACATATACACAATAATAATAATCTTTATTTGTATATAATAATATCCTTCCAGCTTCTAATGTCTCCCTTTATTATCTAACCATTGATAAAACAAATCCCGAATTTAAAAAATATTCTTCTTTATCCTTAGCGTTAACCTATCCATTTCCGCACAATCTCATATTTTTTTGATTATATTTTCACCTGAAGGAGTTTCCTCATTTTTCCAGTGTTGTGCAAATGCAATTCTAGCTGCTGTCAAAAATGTGTCGTATTCAATATGCATACTTTTTTATTATATTTTTTTTCCTGGCAAAATACTGATTTAACGTAATTAAATCTATTACGTTGCTTTATCATTTCCTCTAACCATATATGTATTTTCATCCCACCCTCCAACCACTTTTTTTTTTTTTTTTCCCTTTGGGCAAGTCCACTGCATATGGTAGTACAAGCCCAGTATCTGATTGCATTTCCAACATTTGACGGACATGTTTTTAAACATCTTAGCAATTAGGTACTAGGGACTTCTAAGAAAGTTTGTTCTCCACGGGTGAGAAAAGTCGCCTTACCCTTATGGCAGCAGAATTGTAAATTTTCTCCCAAGAGCCTGTGGAGATCCTAAGGTTTCAAACGGAGCTTCTGTGTCTCGTTCAGATATTAATCTGGCTGCGGAGCCGAAGTTGAACCGGGGTAAAGCTGGGGTGAAGAGATCGGCCACAGAGATGTACGGGTCAGTAGCCGCACCACCTTCTCCGTCCCCTCTAGTCAGGTCGGGATCCTTACGTTTACATTATTTTTAACTTTCTCTCTCACTCTTTCTCTCTCTCTCTCTCTTTCTTTTTTTTTAATTTCCTAATTTAATTTTTGGGAACGGGCTCTGGAATGAGCAATGCCTCTGTCTGCCCAGCTTGGGTGCAAGATGCAAGATCCGATTGTGTTTGTGGATGTGGGTGTGCCTGTGTGTCTGTGCGCACACTGTCAGATACTGCAGTGCGGCGTTGATGTATTTGGGGGTGATGAAACTGGGGGATCACAGTGCCAAGCAGCAGATGGCTTTTTGGAGCGGGGGGGGGGGAGGGGGCAGCAGCAATGCGGGGAGATGGAATTGGGGGGGGGGACCCTGCTTGCTTTCACCTTTGCATTGTAACTAAACCATTTCACTTTTTTGCTAATTTGGGCTATGAGCAGAACTCCTCATGCTAATAGTTTAAAGGATTGTCTTGTGATTCCCCCAGCCCTTTAGAAAGGGGGGGCTAGGGTCCCCACCCTCTCTGAGACCTGACCGTGTGTTTCCATGCTTTGTCTTTTCAGGTCTTCGTTTGACCTTGATTATGACTTCCAGCGTGACTATTACGACAGGTAATGTGCCAAATTGCTCTGCTCTGTTTTTTTGTGCTTTTAATTCTGGTGGGAAAACAGCTCTGAACTGAGATCGCAGCCCTAGGAGACAAAAACCTTAGGGCTCCGTTCACCGCCTCCCCAGAGCGTACAGTGTGGACCCCACCAAACTCCCAAAGTTGTTGCCCAATTACACAGGCTAAATTGTGTATGTGTTTGAGAGAGAGATACTTATCAAATACATGACAGGATAATAGAGATACTTGTAATTCAATTTTAATTAAAACTTAAATCAGATTTTTAGCTTAGCTTAGCTCCACAAAATAGCTCTTGTATTAATGCCTTCAGGGCACACACAACTCAAAAGGCTCGATGGCAGTTCTTCGCCAAAAATGTATTGCTCGTCTGGCTGGCAATCATACCCTCTTTTCAACAGTTCTACTAAAGAGCAGCACGGTGTCCTCTCTATTTCTGAAGGTCGTTTGTACTGTATAGCTCACTCTCAGAAGTGTAATGTTTGCTCACTGAGCACGAGCCAGAGGTTTGGCAGTGTTATAGCCACTGCCAAAGCTGCAGAGGGCGGGGGGGAGGGGGGAAGAAGATGGGAGGCAGTGCTTCATCAAAGGGATAGGCGCTTGGTTCATGGAATGCTCCCGTAGCAAGATGCCTGCAATGCTGAATTTCCTGCAGATTCAACCAAAGGAAAGAGGTTGAGAAAGAACCCCAGCTCTGAAGCAGGATATAAAATTAGTGGTG
The DNA here is from genome assembly GCF_029531705.1 of Pantherophis guttatus. Next base: position 263,688 of record NW_026844086.1, on the reverse strand, counting down.
AAGTTCATTCTCTGCATGGGGGTAATGCTGGCATCTTCAGCTAGGTTTAAACATCTAGAGCAGGAGTGTCGGAACTCAAGGCCCAAGAACGGGGTGCTTACGTCTGGTCCGCGGGGCTGCCCTACAAACAGCAAAGGCACTAGCCCACGGTGCCTCTGCCAGCGAAAACGGAGCTTGGGATGGCCGCATGCTGACAAACCCCAAACCCCAAACCTCTCCCGAGCTCTGTTTTTGGCTGCGACAGCCTCCTGCAACCCTCTGCCAGTGAAAACGGCGCTCGGACGGGCCGCACGCGGTCCTCCCGGTCTCCATTTTCGCTGGCACAACGCTTTTGGCCACCACAGGCGCTCCTGACACGAGTGATGTCAAGCTGGCCATTTCCACCCCCCCCCCCCCGCTGGACTCCCCGACGTCAAACACAACCCTGATGTGGCCCTCAATGAAATGGAGTTTGACACCTCTGATCTAGAGAGATTTGTTAGGGTAGATAATTCTGAAGTCGGCAGATGGTCTCAATTGGCACACTTCCATTTCGTATCGTTACAAACAATTTTCTGGGATGTGATGGGTTTGAGACAGAGAAGTTAACATTTTACCAGTAAAATGTTGCTGTAGAACAGAAGTACAGAACTAAGGTTTCTGAGGGTCTGCATGCAGGCTCCCAAAATTTTGGGCTCAAACTCCAGATCCAGGGAATCGGATTCGAATTTATATAACGACACGGGGGTAAAATTGTTAGGACTGAAGCGTATTCATTCCGTTGAATTTGTGGAGTGTGAACCGAACGCTCTCCTCCCCTTTTTCTTCGCTAAGAAAAAAAGCCCTTCTGTGACCTCGTAGAGGGTATCTGTGCATGCCACAAACGTTTAGATTAATGGGAATTAATCTCTTGAGATCCCGTGGCCTCCAAAATTAGGAAGAAAATGGGGTAGCTGTTGACTGTGCTAACAAGATTTAAGAGAAGATTTTGATCAAATGTTTTGGGAGAGAGGGAAGAGGTATAAGAGCAGAGTTTAAAGTATAAGAGTTCCATCACTGGAGGTATTTTAAGAAAAGACTGGGCAGCCACCTGTCTGAAATGATATAGGACAGTGTTGGCTAACCTTTTTGCCGTCGTGTGCCAAAAGCAGGGGAGCGTGGGGGGGTTGCGCCCACACTCATAATTCAGTGCACCCCACCCCATGCATGTGCGTGCGACATTCCTGCGCTCCCCTCCTGCTTATGGCACACGATGGCACGGTGGGCTCAGTAGGCCCATTTTTCGCCCTCCCCAGATTCCAGAGAAATTTTCTTGGAGCCTGGGGAAGGTGAAAACAGCCTTCCCCACTCCTCCCGGAGGCCGGAAACAGCCCATTTGCCGACTTCCGGTGGGACTGGAAAGACCGTTTTTCACCCTCCCCAGTCTCCAGAGGCTTTCTTGGAGCCCGGGGAGGGCAAAAACAGCTTTCTCCATCCCCCCAGAGGCTGGAAACTGCCTGTTTGCCAACTTCCAGTGGGACTGGAAAGGCCGTTTTTCGCCCTCCCCAGGTTCCAGAGGCTTTCTTGGAGCCTGGGGAGGGCGAAAACAGCCTCCCCCCCCCCCCGAGGCCCTCTGGAGGCTGGAAATAGCCTGTTTCCCGACTTCTGGTGGCCCCGGAAGGCCCAAAAATCAGCTGGCCAGCACGCACATGCATTCGCGTGCCCACCGATATGGCTCCGCGTGCCACAGGTTCGCCATCACGGATATAGGGTCTCCTCCTTCAGCAGGGGGTCGGTCTAGAAGACCTCCAAGGTCCCTTCCAGCTCTATTCTAATTCTAAAAAAGTTCTGGGCCCTCTTCTTTAGCCAAGGGATATATTTCTGAGGTGTGGGGGTTGCCGAAAGAGCCAACATGTCTCCAAAGGGAGTACATCATGCTCTCAATTAGCTTATCTAATTAGAAGAAAGGTATTTTGAGAAACCTCAGCAGAGATTTGCAGTGCGATGCCGGGCGGTGGATTCGCAAAGCGGTTTTGAAGCTAAAGTATATTTTCCTCCCCCCCCTTTCCTTTTCCGCTTCTCCTAAGGATGTACAGTTACCAAGCACGAGTGCCCCCTCCACCCCCCATTGCCAGGGCCGTGGTCCCTTCCAAACGCCAGCGGGTTTCTGGCAATACCTCTCGCAGAGGAAAGAGCGGATTCAACTCGAAGAGCGGGCAGCGGGGATCGTCCTCCAAATCTGGGAAATGTAGGTGTCGGAACCCTTGAGCAGGATCTACAGCAAATGGGGGCAGGGGAAAAGAGATTTTGTGTATTATTTAAATTGGGTTATTCCAGCGTCTGTGCCCTCCTCCCTGTTTCAACTGGGCTGCAGTGCCTCTTCGAAGAGGGAGGAGGGCTTTTAGAGGAGAAGGTGGGGAGGAAAAAAAAATTTTTTTTTGTATATTCTATCTATCTATCTATCTATCTATCTATCTATATCTATCTATCTATCTATCTATCTATCTATATAATACAGTACAGTACAATACAATACAATACAATACAATATATAATATATATTTATATATTTTTATGTGTTTTCTTGAGTATTTTTTAATACTTATTTAATACACTCCGGTGCTGAAACTTCCAGTTAATTGAGCTTCCCTTCTGTGTTGCAGTGAAAGGAGATGACTTGCAAGCCATTAAGAAGGAACTGACCCAGATTAAGCAGAAAGTGGATTCTCTGCTGGAAAGCCTTGAGAAGATAGAGAAGGATCAAAGTAAGCAGTGGGAGGGAAGAGACGGGGAGGGAAAGGAGAGATAAACTGCCTGGAGATCCGTGTGGGATCCATGCTGTGGCTTGAAACATTTGTTTAGGGTTCAGTCTTCGGGGGAGAGGGGGAAAGAAATCGAGGGCCACATGATTTCATATTTGAATGTGGACAAAGCTTATGTCGGGAATGGCCAGTTTTCTGGGCCATAGGTAGAATTTGGGACATCTTCAGAAGTTGTATTCAGCCGGTTCAGACCGGTTCGCCCGTACCGGTAGCGGAAATCGCGGGTGCGCCTGTCCACCCGCTCCGGCTCTGCCATCCTATTTAGGCACATTTTTGAGGCCGGGCACATGCACGGAAGGCGCGCATGCCAGCAAATCACATGAGCGGAAGGCCGGGCGCATGCGTGGACGGGGCACATGCGAGCGAAGTGAGCGCGCTTGCGCTCACATTTGCGAACCAGTAGGGAAAGTAAAATGAATACCACCCGTGGACATCTTGTAGGTACAGAGTGGGCTTCTCTTTTTACAGTGTGCCTTTTTATGCTGTAACCCTTAGAGTCCTTCCTGCTAACTCAATGGTTCCCAGCCTTTTTTTGGTCATGCCCCACCTAAGCATCTCTAAAATCCTGATACCCTTCCCCCCCCCGGCCCGGTGACATATAATTCTTAATGTAGAGTGAACTCTACTGACACGGAGGAAGCCTAAAAAGCCATTAACTTGGTTTAATGTGCTGAGCACATTGTAAGCCGCCCTGAATCTCCGGAGAAGGGCGGCATATAAATCAAATTAAAAAAAAAAAAACAAGGTTCAAATTGCCCCCATTAAAAATTAAATTGACCGCCTGTAGGGCATGGGCCCGACGTTGGGAACCACTGTGCTAACCTCTTCCAGGCCCCCAAGATATACTCCATTGTAGGAGCACATGCCTCCCTAGAATCTTCCATCATTCCTCTTTTAATGACTCCATAATCCCTTGTCGGGTAGAGTCTGGGCAGCTGAATGGAGCTGAGGGTTTACTGGCCGGATCCCCTTCCTGTCGCCGGTGCGGAGTTTTTTTTCCCCCCAGCAGATATATTCTCATTGTGCCCAGAGAGAGAAATATCTGCCTCTACCTAGGATCGAGCTCACAGCCTCCTTGATTGTGAAGCGAGAGCTCCCCCTGTAGGCCACCCCACCACTCGCAGCACTAGAATCTTCCATGCATGGAGGGAAAGCTTTCTACAGCAGCCTTTCAAGCAGGATACGAACTTCAGAAGCTGCTCTCTCCCAAAAATATTGCTAACTATTGGCCTGCTTTGTGGGATGATTGAGGGATCATCTTTCATAACGGTTAAAGCTCCTCCTCCCCCCCGCCACCACTTTGGAGTTTTCCCTGCTAGGCAAGAGGCCCCAAACGATAGCGAATCCCCAAACCGTCCCGCGTTCTGATTCCCTGCCCGTCTTCTCCTCCCTTCCCAGAACTGAAGAACGACAAGTCGGAAGAAGAGCAAAGCAGCAGCTCAACCAAGAAAGAAGAGAGCAATGTGAAGATGGAATCCGAGGCCGGGGCAGATGACTCGGCCGAGGAAGGGGACCTGCTGGACGACGACGACGACAACGAAGACCGGGGAGACGACCAGGTACGAAGCTGGAGAAAGCAGAGAGCCTCGAGTGAGGATGGCGGCTCTCCCTGTTTGCTAACTCGGCTCTTCTGCCTGTCCCCTTCTCTCTCCCAGTTGGAGTCCATCAAGGGCGACGATAAGGAACCCGAAGAAGGGGAAGACGACAGAGACAGTGCCAATGGCGAAGATGACTCCTAAGAGCCTAACATTACCTCTCCCCCTCTCTCTGCTCCTTGGCCCACATGGCGTTCTTCTGATTGAGCCTCTCGCACCCCCCCTGTCCCCTCTTCCTCCACCCACCCCCCCACCCCATTTGCTGGCTGCTTCCTCACTGCCCTCCTCCCCTTTTCGCAGCCCTGTGTGTTTTACAATGTTCGTGTCTTCTGTTTGGGCATCCGCCCTTCGTCGCCGTCATCGTCGTCGTCGTTCCACCTCCTTTTCCCTTCATCCGCTCCTCCTAGTTCAGTTCCATCCCTTGTAATTTTTTTTCCCCCTCTTTTAATTTTGATACCTCTTTATTGACTTAACAATAAAAAAAAGACGTATTGTTTTTAGACGGCTGGTTTGATGTGCGTTGCTGCGAACGGCGTTTTGGGCCGAGGGGGGTGGGGTGGGGGAAGTAGTTGTATCCAGTCGTGTTTTGGCAGATGTGTGTTTTATTTATTTATTAAATATATAGCTGCCCGTCTTAAAACTGCTGTACTTTTCGGAGTACAAGACACACTCCCCCCTTCTTAAAAGAGGGTGGAAATGTTGGTGCATCTTATACACCGAACACAGCCATTTTTGGCCTCCCGAAACCCCGCCCTACGCATCCAGTTTTCACCAAAAATGGGCCTGTTTTTTTGCAAAAACTGGATGCGCAGAGGGTTTGAGAGGCCTGCAGAGTGCTCCTGGGGACGGGGAGGGCAAAAACCGGACGCGCGGAGGGCAAACATTTTTTTTTTCTTGTTTTCCTCTTCGAAATCTTGGTGCATCTTATACTCTGTTGCGTCTTATAGTCCGAAAAATACGGTAACTCTGGACCGGCTCCCAATCGAAAACCTCCAAAGCAGCATAAAAATCATATTAAAAACTATTTTAAAAAAAAGCAACGTTGAAAATAATGAAAAACCTGGTGGCCAAGTCAGACTTCGAATGTGCAGCAACCTCACGTTATCCCAAGCGAGGTCTTTCTTCAAAGCTTTACGGAAAGTCAGGAAGCTAAGAGGCCTGCCAAATTTCGGGGCAGAGAGGAGATATTCCATAGGACAGGCTCTGCCACCGAAGAGGCAGACTTCCTAAGCTTTTATCAGATGACAATAATTGGGGGAAAGGACTCGGAGTATGTCCCCCATCCTATTTTGACCCTATTAGGATGGATCCTTCGGGGGAAAAATCATCCCACCGATCGCCTGACTCCGTTGTTGGCCACGTTTCGGCGAATGTTGGCTTAACCAGCAGCAAATGAGCCTGTCAGGAAAGTTGATAGACTTGAGGACAGATCTATGGCAAGGTGGAGGAGAAGCTATTTCCAAGAGTAGCCACAGAATTTATTTGTTTATTTAGCGCATGGCTGGTCACACACAAAACACTTCATTTTTACAGGTTAAAACAATTAAAACAGTTAGAAAAAGAGCAGTAAGAAAACCTAAGAGGAAAACAGAAATAACATTTCAGAGTTTAATGTCGAGTTTGGAGATCCAGTCAATAGCTGTCGTCGTTACGCAGAGGAAGTCCCTAAAATCTGGATACCTTCTGTTGGAGCATTCCCTCACTGTATGTTGGATAGTCTGTCGGGGGCCCCCACAATCACGTTGTGCTGAAGGTGTCTTTCCCCATTTATACAAGGAGTTGGCACACCCTCCATGAGTTGTTCTAATTCTATTGTATGTCACCCATATGTGTCGGGGTAGATTAAATCCTGGAGGTATACTATTAGGATTAATATGCTTAGAAATAGGCAAAGTTACTCGCGTCCGTGGCAACCCTTAAGCCACACGTGCCTCCTGGGTGGTGCTAAATGAGTAACAGACGGACTGGTAGCCAGACATCCGCGAGGATCTCCTGGCTTCACACACAATCCCACGGTCCTTTTAAGGACCCACAGAAAAGAGACACAAGTTTCTACCTGTTTACACCTCGCAAAAGTTCTCCTGGGGCGTCTGAATCGGGCAGGGAAGGGAAGTAAATATGCAGATGTTCAGCCATGTATAGGGTTAATACGCCAAAGAAACACTTTGAATTGCACTGGTAATGGGAAGCCAGCACAGACCTGCATGGGATAAAGTCCTCAACTTACAACAGTTTTTTTTTTTTAGTGACCCTTTGAAGTTTTACAACGTCACTCAGAAAAGTTGACTGGTGACCATTTTTCACAGGACTGTTGCAGCATTCTCTGCAGTCACGTGATCAAAATTCAGAGGGTCGGCAACTGACATGGATTTGTGACGGTTGCAATATCCCGGAGTCGAGCAAAGTCAATGAGGAAGCCGAGATTCACTTAAGAACGGGGTTACTAACTTGATCAACTGCAGTGATTCCCTTAACTGTGGCGAGAAAGGTCATCAAAACGGGGCCAAAACTCAAAACAGAAATTTTCAGCTCGATTCTGATTGTAAGTTGAGGACCCCCCCCTGTAACGTGTGAAATGTACCGTGTTTGCCACAAAATAAGACCGGGTCTTATATTAATTTTTGTTCCAAAAGATGATACCGACGGAAGGAGCAGATATAGCACAAATAAAAAATTATAGACCAATCTCTTTATTAAACACTACAAAATTTTTATGAATATAATGGCAAACAGGATGAAAAAAAATATTAAATTGTAGGATACACCGGGACCAAAATGGGTTTTTACCAACGAGACAAATAAAAAATAATATAAGAATTGTAATTAATGTATTAGAATATTATGAGGTGCATCCAGAGAGGCGGGTAGCTCTGGTTTTTCTGGATGCCCAAAAGGCTTTTGATCAGGTCAATTGGCAATTTGTTTCAGCAAATAAAAAACTGATTGACGATCTTAACGGGGGCTTATTTTGGGGTTAGGGCTTATATTACGAGCATCCTGAAAAAACATGCTAGGGCTTATTTTCTGGTTGGGTCTTATTTTCGGGGAAACGTATCTTCCAACATCCATCCATCTATTCATCCATCTTCTGGACCAATTGAAAGCTTCTACAATAGGAGTTTGACGAGCACGGAAAAGACACAACAGCTACAAAATCTTCCTTCGGGGAGATTGCATTTTGTGTACTCCCACACACATCACTTGACCTCATAGTTTCCGCTTGCCCCATCTTAACAGCAGCCCTGGGTTCCAGGATAAAACCCCAAATCATGGCATGGCCCACCTAATACACAAAAAGTTCAAATAAGCAATTCTGTCAATCCCCAACCAATCAAAACCTCTGTTAACACATGTGCTCCGGGTTCCACTTAACCTTGGTCATTCACTCGCACTCAGCCCTGGATAACTTTTATATGTCTTTGTATTTATTTATGGCTGTTCACCGCCCTGAGTCCTTCGGGAGTAGGGCGGTATACAAATATGAAATAATAATAATAATAATAATAATAATAATAATAATAATAATAATAATAAACAACCACAGACAAATCTACACCAAACACCAAAGCACAAGAATTCTATGAAGATTCTCAAGTCATCAGGGACGCGATTGCTCAGTGGCTTAAGACACTGAGCTTGTCGATCGAAAGGTCGGCGGTTCAGCGGTTCGAATCCCTAGTGCCGCGTAACGGGGTGAGCTCCCGTGACTTGTCCCAGCTTCTGCCAACCTAGCAGTTCGAAAGCATGTAAAAAAATGCAAGTAGAAAAATAGGGACCACCTTTGGTGGGAAGGTAACAGCGTTCTGTGCGCCTTTGGCATTGAGTCATGCTGGCCATATGACCACGGAGACATCTTCGGATAGTGCTGGCTTCTTCGGCTTTGAAATGGAGATGAGCACTGCCCCCTAGAGTCAGGAACGACTAGCACGTATGTGCGAGGGGAACCTTTACCTTTACTTTCTCTAGTCATGCAGGTCATGGTTGTCCCAAAGGTACGGGGTTTTTTATCAGGAGGTGACTGAAGCTTCTTGTTTTCTTTTGAAGACGTTTCGCTTCTCATCCAAGAAGCTTCTTCGGCTCTGACTGGATGGTGGGGAATGGAATGGATTTAATATCCCTTGCAATCATCTGATCATTTAAATCCTTTTAGAGAATTGTTGAGGCCACTTGGAGGTTTATCTGTGTCTTCAGGGTCACCAGAGTAGTGCAAATGGTTCTTGCACTACTGATTTTTTTTTCCTGGAAAAATCTGTTTATACTCCCACCCCATTCCAAGGGCGTTCATCCCAAATTGGTTATCACCTTTAGAGCGCTCCATGGCTTAGGACCTGGTTATTTAGGGGACCGCCTACTACCACAAACAGCCTCCCACCGGCCAGTACGTTCTCATAGAGAGGGGCTCCTCCAGGTGCTGTCAGCCCAGCAGTGTCGACTGGCGGCCCCCAGGGGGAGGGCCTTCTCTGTGGGGGCACCCACTATCTGGAACGAGCTCCCCCCAGAGATACGGAGGATCCCGGATCTGCACACTTTCTGCCGTGCTCTTCGTGCCCGAAGACGTGGACAGGATACTGGGCAGACTGAGCGCAGCCACATGTTTACTGGACCTGTGTCTCTCCTGGTTGGTGCTGGCCTCTCGGGAGGTTACACGAGGCTGGCTCCAGGGGATTATAAATGCTTCCTTGAGTGAGGGTGTCTTCCCTGCCGCCTTGAAAGAGGCGGTGGTGAGGCCTCTCCTCAAGAAACCTTCCCTGGACCCGGCAGTGTTGGCAAATTATCGTCCAGTCTCCAACCTTCGCTTCGTTGCGAAGGTTGTTGAAACTGTGGTAGCGCGACAGCTCCCCCAGTACCTGGATGAATCGTCGTATCTGGATCCGTTCCAGTCGGGCTTCAGGCCTGGGTACAGCACTGAAACAGCATTGGTCGCGTTGGTTGATGATCTCTGGAGGGCTCGGGACAGGGGCTGTTCCTCTGTCCTGGTCCTATTAGACCTCTCAGCGGCTTTTGATACCATCGACCATGGTATCATGCTGCACCGGCTAGAGGAGTTAGGGGTGGGGGGCACCGTTCTACGGTGGTTCTCCTCCTTTCTCTCTGACCGGTCGCAGTCTGTGTTGACAGGGGGGCAGAGGTCGACCCCGAGGCCCCTTGTATGTGGGATGCCACAAGGGTCGGTCCTCTCGCCCCTTCTGTTCAACATTTATGTGAAGCCGCTGGGTGAGATCATCCGTGGTTTCGGGGTGAAGTACCACCAGTACGCTGATGATACTCAGCTGTACATCTCCACCCCGGACCACCCCAATGATGCCCTTGAAGTGATGTCCCGGTGCCTGGAGGCCGTGCGGATCTGGACGGGGAGAAACAGACTCAGGCTCAACCCATCCAAGACCGAGTGGCTGTGGTTTCCGACATCCCGATATAGTCAGTTGGTGCCATCGCTGACTATTGGGGGCGAGTCACTGGCCCCCACGGAGAGGGTTCGCAACTTGGGTGTCCTCCTGGACTCACGGCTGTCTTTAGAAGAGCACATGACGGCCGTGGCCAGGGGGACTTTTTATCAGGTCCGCCTGATTCGCCAGTTGTGTCCCTTTCTGGATCGGGACTCGTTAAATACGGTCACTCATGCTCTCGTTACTTCCCGCTTGGACTACTGCAATGCTCTCTACATGGGGCTCCCCTTGAGGAGCACCCAGAGGCTCCAGCTGGTCCAGAATGCGGCCGCGCGGGTGGTTATGGGAGCGACGTGGCGCTCCCATGTGACTCCCCTCCTGCGCGAACTGCACTGGCTCCCGATGGTCTTCCGGGTGCGCTTCAAGGTTTTGGTTACCACCTTTAGAGCGCTCCATGGCATCGGACCGGGGTATCTACGAGACCGCCTTCTGCTACCAATAGCCTCTCACTGACCAGTACGCTCCCATAGTGAGGGGCTCCTCAGGGTGCCGTCAGCCAAACAGTGTCGACTGGCGGCCCCCAGGGGGAGAGCCTTCTCTGGGGGGGCACCTACCATCTGGAACGAGCTCCCCCCAGAGATACGGAAGATCCCGGACCTGCGCACGTTTCGCCGTGCTCTCAAAAATTTTCTATTTCAGCAAGTTGGCCTGGCCTAACTCCCCATCTTTTAATTTTTTAATTTGTGATTTTATAAATTGGGTGTTTTAATCTGTGTTTCGGCCGAAATATTTAATAATTTTAAGGGACTTTTTTTAATATTTGGATTATCTGTATTTTATCTTGGCTGTTCACCGCCCTGAGTCCTTCAGGAGTAGGGCGGTATAGAAATTTGATTAATAAATAAATAAAATAAATAAAATTAAGACCCTCCTATTCCAGCAAGCCGGCCTGGCCTAATTTTCTCCCCTTTCTTTTAAATTTTTAAATTGAAATTTTAATTTGTTTTAAATTATTGGGATTTTTAATTGTCTTGGGCTAAATTATTTAATTTGGTTTTCATTATGTTTCTAACTTTTGTATTTATGTATTTTATTTTGTGCCTGTTCACCGCCCTGAGTCCTTCGGGAGTAGGGCGGTATATAAATTTAATAAATAAAAAGTTATAATAAATAAAATTGTATAGCTAAAAGTGTAGAGATTCTCAGTCCTCCAGATCATGGTTGTGCTTTTTTTCAGGAACCCACTGGAGTTTTCTTATTTTTTTTTCTTTGAAGACATTTCGCTTCTCATCCAAGAAGCTTCTTCCGCTCTGATTGGATAGGTGGGTAGAGCGGAAGAAGCTTCTTGGATGAGAAGTGAAATGTCTTCACAGAAAAAAAACAAAAAACCAAAGTCCAGTTGCCTCCTGAAAAAATAAAAGCACCTTTGGGAATTCTTTAAAATAAACAAGAGAGACCCAGTGAATTTGAAATAACACCCAAAAACATTTACTGGTTACAATGTGTATTCAGTATAGTTGATATTTCAAACACACAAACACACATTCTCTACTAGACTGGCAGGAACTAGCCAGAGGGACTGAAGCAGGGGTGAAATGTAAAATTGGTTACTACCGGTTCTGTGGGCGTGGCTTGGTGGGGTGGGGTAATGTGACTGGGTGGGCGTGGCCAACTTTTTTTTTTTAACTTTTCAAAGCATTTTTTCTAATGCTTTGAAAAGCCTCTGCCGATCAGGCAACTCAGCTGGGATCGTCAGAGACTTTTCAAAGCATTTTTTTTAACTACCTCTTCGGCCAAGCGGTTGCAGAAAAAAAATGCTTTGCAAAGCCTCTGACGATCCCAGCTGAGCTGCGCGATCATCAGAGGCTTTTTTTTTTTAAACGTTTAAAAGCATTTTTTCGTCGGAAAAGGTTGTAGAAAAAAATGCTTTTAAAAGTTAAAAAAAAAAGCCTCTGATGATCGCGTGGCTCAGCTGGGCATGGTGGTGGGGGGGGGGCAAAGGGATTTTTGCTACCGGTTCTCCGAACCACCCGCCGCCATCGCTACCGGATCGGGCAATCCGGTCCGAACCGGGAGCATTTCATCCCTGGACCGAAGTCACAAAGTTTGGATCCAAAAGTGTCTCCAAAGAGTGGGTGGGCTTCGGGACCCCTTTTCCCACCCCCCAAAGTCCTTGCTTTGTTGATTCACAAGATTGGCTACTTCCTCCTGCCTTGTTGATGATCAAGTCTGGTGGCTGTTGATGGAATTTGGGGAGGGTTTACAACAGCTCTGAAAACAAGTGATTTATGGCAGTTTTTCATATTTGAAACCGTTGCAGCATTCCCGGGGATCCCATGATCGAAATTGGCCAAGTGTGATTGGACACGCAAGGAATTTGCCTTCGGGTGCATAAGTTCTCATTGTACATAAAAGGTGTTAAGTTAGTTCTGGTTGGCTCTGGGCCCATAACCAATGTTAAGGATATTGTTGTTGTGTTACCAACCAGCAGAGTGTAGAGCACAGAGAAACGTTGCTGAGAGCCATGAATAAGAGATGTGCAAACTGGTTTGTCAAAAGTTTACTTTATAGTGAAAAAACAATCTCATCGTCTTTAAGTCAATCCAAGTCTTTGCCAGTTAAATCAGTCCAGTGATACAAAGATCTTCTTACTACACAAACAGTAGTTGGTTAGAATAACAAACTCACTCTGGTTCACAAACCACAATGGTAGCAGACCCATCCAACCGATGATAGCACAATGGATAGCAACTCCTCACACAATGGTAGCTTATCATCAACTGAATACATTACAGTACCTTTCTTAAGTACGTTCACAACTAATTACAGCACGACTCAGCATTGCAATGAATCAGCAGGAAAACTTTAAAGTCACACAATACATATTCATATTAAAGTCACAGAACACATTTATTGCCTGGACAACTTGTTAGGCTCAAACCATATCCTAACAAAAGGGATGAGTGATAAAGTATGATCAGAGTCGCCATAAATACATTCATCAAGAATCATAAGATACAACACTTAATGATAGCCATAGGATACTCCAGTAGCGGCCCAAATCGTGGAAACCTTTTGGGAAAAGTGTATTGTTGAGGTTTGATGGCTAATAACACCACTTTCTTCCCCCGGAGTTTCAAGATAATCCTATTCCACTGCTGGAATGGCCTGGGAATAGCCCAAACCAGTGATGGCTTACCTTTTGGCCCTTGCGTGCCAAAAGTGGGGGGAGTGCAGGGGGTGGCGGGTCACGCATGCGTGTGTCCACACCCTAATTCAATGCCCCCCCTGGCGTCTTGCCCCCACACGCATGTGTGCGTGACCCACATGCGCTCCCCTGCACATGCACGCATGACCCCCCACACCCGATTTTGGGCAGGAAATGGCCCGTTTTCAGACTTCCAGTAGGCCCGTTTTTCGTCCTCCCAAGAGGCTTTCTTGGAGCCTTGGGAGGGTGAAAGCGGCCTTCCCTGCCCCCCTAGAATCCCTCCGGAGGCCGGAAATGGCCCATTTCCCGACTTCTGGTAGCCCAGAAGGCCTGTTTTTCATCCTCCCCAGTGTTGTGACTCCGACCCCAGAGGCTGACTTATCGGAGGGAGAAGGCTCCGAACATGAAGGAGAGGAGTTGGCCAGGCCTCCCTCTCCAGGACCCTCCTCTCTGACAATGCCTCAGGTGTCTCCCGAAGGGGAAGAGATTGGCCAGGAGCCAAGTATCTCCTCGCAGTCAGACAGTGACGGAGATAAGTCTTGGCTGGATCCACGCCAGTGTCGGAGAGACAAGCGCACGCAGCAGAAAAGGAGGCATGCCAGAGATTAAGCTGAGTCACTGGACCACACCCCACAGGGGATAAAAGGGGGTGAGGTGGCCATTCAGACACTGTGACGGACAAAACTACTAGCAAGTCACATTGTATCTTTGAAACAACATTATCTGCCTTGGATTTAATACGGACTGGACTTGACAATTCTTGAACTGTGTGTATCTTGTTTGGGTTTATCTGACGGAGGAACAACCCCTCCCTCTATGAGTAAAGTTCTTGGCAAGCAGCTACTGGGTTGCTGCCAATCCTCTTATCGAAAGAATTTGTTGTCTGCCAGTTTTATTTAACCCCTGGCTATCTGTTTGTGTGCGTGTGTGAGATGGGGACAGAACACCCAGGCTCCAGAATCTTTCCTGGAGCCTGGGGAGGGTGAAAACTGCCTCCCCCACCCCACAGAGGCCCTCTGGAGGCTGAAAACATCCTCCCAGAGCCTCCGCACGAACCCTGGCATCACCTGGCATCCAAAACGGACTGCATGGAGACTTAGGAGGGGAGGGGTGGTGTGGGTGGGGCCAGCCGAAAATCAGGGAGCTGAGCTACGGCAACAGCTCGCGTGCCCGCAGATATGGCTACGCGTGCCACCTGTGGCACGCGTTCCATAGATTCACCATCATGGGCCCAGATCTTAACCCAATTGAAAATCTATGGAGCCGACGAAAGAAACTTATTCGTCAGAAGCGACCCAGTAATAAAACCGAGTTAATAGAAGCCATCATTCAATCTTGGTTTCACATTAGAACAGCTGCAGAACTAAAAGACTTGGTTCACTCCATGGGAAGACGTTGTAAGGCCGTCATTCATGCTAAAGGTTACCCAACTAAGTATTAACTGACATGGTGATCATTTCTGTATATCTCTTTTTTTTTTCTACGTGTTTCACTTTTCTTCTTTATACTGCAACTGCTATTCTAATAGCAAATCCTTCATAAAAGTTTACATTCCTGATTAAATTAAATCTTCCCATTGATATATGATTTTATGGTACTACTCCAAAAAAGAAGTGGGTGTTATTAGCTAGTTTTAGAAAATACACTTTTCCCCTAAGGTTTCCACAATTTTGGCCACTACTGTACATAAAGCAATCGAAATCATACTAGGAAACTAAATAAAACAATATAAATTGTAAAGATAACAAGCCACAAGATTATAGTCATAAGTAGAAAAGGAAATAGGTAATAGGTAGGATGAGAAGCCAGACTGACCTCCTGACAAGCGAAATCAGTGGGAAAACCATGGCGAGTGATGGTGAGATGACATCCAGCATAATGATTACTAAAAGTGGCTTGCTTTGACGAAAATCAGAAGTTACAGCTCCCAGTGCACGTAGCCATCGACTTACGAGCACAACTGAGCCCAATGTTTTTGCTAAATGAGCATCAACTCGCAAAGCATCCCTGGCCTGTTCTTGAGTTGCCATAGGCAAGGGGGATGGGAAACCGACGAAGCAGCACAGCAGCCAAAACCAAAAGCACATTCCAGACATCTCTCTCTCAAGGCTGTCTCTCAGGATTACCCACAGCGGCTGGAGGAGAGTGATCTTTACAATCAGTAAAATTCCTCTGTTGGCGAATGTGATTGATGACATACCCTGGGCGGGAGGGGGAAACAGATTCATGATTGGGGCATAAATCACATGGGGTCAGAGTTGGCTTCACCTGGAACGTGCCGACATGAAGCTCCTAATAAATAGCTGGATTTCTTTTGAAGCTTGGCTCGAGGCTCATGGTTTAATTAGGGCATCCATCAGAACCCGGCAGTGAGCACATTGAGTTTTGCTTCATTTAATTATCTTTTTTGTACACTTTTTAAATGAACCACCGCAGTTGTTAAGTTAGCAAAGGCAGTTAGTTGTTCAGTGAATCTGGCTTCCTGTAGACTTTGCTCGTCAGAAGGTCGCAAAAGCGGATCATGTGACCCCGGGACACTGCAACCGTCATAAATATGAGCCAGTTGGGAAGCGGCTGAATTTTGATCACATGGCCATGGGGATGCTTGCAATGGTTATAAGTGTGAAATACGGTCGTACAGTAAGTCACTTTCTTCAGTGCCGTTGTAACTTGGAACGGTCACTAAGCAAATAGTTCTAAGTCAAAAACTACCTGTATGTGTTCTCCTGAACCAGATTGATAGTTTGTGCATTTATCTAATTGATAGAATAGAGTAGAGTAGACTAGAATAGAAAATATGGAATGGAATGGAATGGAATAGGATAGAGTAGAGAAGAGTAGAGTAAAATAGAATAGAAAATATGGAATGGAATGGAATGGAATAGGGTAGGGTAGAGTAGAGTAGAGTAGAGTAGAGTAAAATAGAATAGAAAATATGAAATGGAATGGAATGGAATGGAATAGGGTAGGGTAGGGTAGGGTAGGATAGAGTAGAGTAGAGTAGAGTAGAATAAAATAGAATAGAAAATATGGAATGGAATGGAATGGAATGGAATGGAATAGGATAGAGTAGAGTAGAGTAAAATAGAATAGAAAATATGGAATGGAGTGGAATGGAATAGGATAGGGTAGGGTAGAGTAGGGTAGAGTAGAGTAGAATAAAATAGAATAGAATAGAAAATATGGAATGGAATGGAATGGAATGGAATGGGATGGGATGGGATGGGATGGGATGGGATGGGATGGGATGGGATGGGATAGGATAGGATAGGATAGGATAGGATAGGATAGGATAGGATAGGATAGGATAGGGTAGGGTAGGGTAGGGTAGGGTAGGGTAGGGTAGAGTAGAATAAAATAGAATAGAAAATGAATGGAATGGAAATGGAATAGAATAGAATAGAATAGAATAGAATAGAATAGAATAGAATAGAATAGAATAGAATAGAATAGAATAGAATAGAATAGAATAGAATAGAATTTTTTATTGGCCAAGTGTGATTGGACACCCAAGGAATTTGTCTTTGGTGTATATGCTCTCAGTGTACATAAAAAGACAATAATATATGATATAATAAGCAATATTTCTCAGACAGGTTGGAAAGAAGTCAAATGTATGTAGTTTCACATTCATTTCAACTCTAAGTATGTTTATCTAGAAATGACCCATTTTTCATTTCTCTGACTTCTACTGCGGAAATTTGCCTTTTCTTTTCCTTTACCGATTGTCCCAAAATAGTCGGGCCTCCATTTGAACGACTAGCAGAAAGTTTCATTCTGCAGCTGTCAATTCCATACATTAAAGGCTAAGATCTTTGGCTTTTGAGTTCATACATCTTTATCTACACGCCCAAATATTCTGTCTTTATTCGTTGCCCAAAAGTAATTGTTTGATATGCTATTTCAGACCTTCCGTTTAAGAGTATTAAGGGAGGGGGGAGTATATACTGTATATACAGTAACGAAAAATCGATGAGATTAGGTCACTTTGAAGTCCATTAATTTCTGGGAGGCTAAATTTTACATCCAACACTTTTTGAATGTGGGGCTTGTTAATTCAAACAAGGGGGTGGGGAATAGAAAATAGAATTCTCTATTGGTATGATTGAACACACAAGGAATTTGTCTTAGGTGTATATGCTCTCAGTGTAGATAAGGAGAATAAAATACATTCATCAAGAATAAAAAGATACAACTCCTAAAGACAGTCAAAGTTACTAATAAGCTATCAATTCTAGATATACAGATATAAATAAATAAATACTTTTAAGAGCACAATTTCATTGAGGGACGTTCCACAAAGAATAAAAATGGAAAGACAAACGTTCTAGCGAATCAAGCTTTAGCATTTACATTTATATAGGTGCGAAAGCTTAATTTATATACTTTAAAAAGATTCTAAACAACTCCCGGGAAGCTAACAACGGCGCCGAGAAGCCTTTCTCGGCTTGAAGTCTAACCGTACGCTGATTGGCTAGTTTGAATCGCGCTGCGCAGCCTGGATTGGATTAGCCTTTATTATGCAAAATAACAATGGCCAGAGCTTTAGCTTCCAAGTTTTCCCTCTGGTCGGATCCCTCGCTATATAAACCGGCCGCCCGTTCAGCAGCCGAACACTTTTCTCTCTAAGCTGGTGGAGCTGGGCGAGTTTTTTTCTCTCTGCTCTTCTATTTCGCCGGGATGTCTGGACGCGGAAAAGGAGGCAAAGGCTTGGGGAAAGGAGGCGCCAAGAGGCACCGGAAAGTCCTTCGCGACAACATCCAGGGCATCACCAAGCCGGCGATCCGCCGTTTGGCTCGTCGCGGAGGCGTGAAGCGTATTTCGGGCTTGATCTACGAAGAGACTCGCGGCGTCCTGAAGGTTTTCTTGGAAAACGTGATTCGCGATGCTGTCACCTACACCGAGCACGCCAAGAGGAAGACGGTCACCGCCATGGACGTGGTCTACGCCTTGAAGCGCCAGGGCCGCACTCTCTACGGCTTCGGCGGTTAAAACCTTCGAAAACTTTTTTCAACTTCAACAACAAAAGGCCCTTTTAAGGGCCAATCAAATTTTCTTTAAAAGAAGCTTGTTGGTCACGATTTAAATTTCAAAAGGAAACCTTTGGTATTAAGAAGGGTGAATAAATAAAAAATAAAAGGCAGACTTAAGTCTTTTTCAGCTTTTTATTTCTACGCTAACTTCGTTATGGGTGCTTTACTCTAAAATATATGTAAATATAAATACGTAAATTCACATTTACATAATTCAACATATTTAAAGAGTTTTTCGCGTCGTTTCCCTTAATTGGCCCGTGCTGGAAAAAGCGTATCGGTGCTGAGTTTTTTTTACTACACTGCTCAAAAAAATAAAGGGAACACAAGCAGGAGACATCCAAGATCTGAATGAATGAAATAGCCTTATTAAGTACTTTGTTCGTTACATAGAGTAGTTTTGGGTTCCCTCTAATTGTTTGAGCAGTGTATAAACTACTGTATGTAAAGAAAGTATTTAATAAGGCTATTTCATTCATTCAGATCTCGGATGTCTTCTGCTTGGGTTCCCTTTATTTTTTTGAGCAGTATATTTTATATGAATAAACCGACATTTCTAGGATAACATTTTTTTTAAAAAGAACTATAGAGGTTAAATTATAGGTAAATCGGGCAGTTAGGGATTGCTTTCATACTGTTTTTGGCTGTTCTTTTGCGGAGTGAAACTCTAACATTCAAGCGAATGGCTTCTGCTTAACAATAGTATCAAAGGGTTTTTTTTTTTACAAAGATTTAAATTAGAATCATAAGTTCCTGCAATAGTCACAGGCCAAGGCTTAAACCCAAATTCAAAACCTCAATTTTAACAACCCCAGAAAATGCAATTTTAAGAATATCTTCCCCATTGCATTATTTTGCGGAGTGAAACTGCAACGTTCAAGGGGAATGGCTTCTGCCTAACAACCAACAAGGGTATCAAAGGTAGCTTTAGTGTAACGTGACTAGGTTAGTTAGACGATTCGGGCGAACAGAGATTGAAAAAAACCCTTTCAAATAAAAGGAAACATCCCTGCCGAAACCCGGGATCGAACCAGGGACCTTTAGATCTTCAGTCTAACGCTCTCCCAACTGAGCTATTTCGGCTCGTTCGAAAACATTCTCTTTTTCCCTTGTCATTTGACATCTTAAAAACTCTTTTTCCCCCCCTCGGAGAAATTTTCCTAAAGTTCATTTAATTGTAGCATAAATTATCTTCAAATAATTTGTATTTCACCGATCGTGCCTGTATGTAGGATGCACGCAGGAAAGAAAATAGGGAAGGGGGGGGGGGGAGGGACGCTTAAAATCTTCAGCCTTCTGCAAAAGAAAAGAAAAAAAAAATCCTAAACAAAACAGGTAAAAAGGTATTATTACTACGAGATGGCTCGTTGGCCCTTCTAGCCAATAAGCAGCCGCTATTTCTCAAATTGAAGCCAATCAGACGTTCAAGCGGAAAGCACCAATGGGAACGCCCGGCTTCGATAAAAAAAATTTGAAACTCCGTGGCTTCTCTTCCAATAGCGTCGAGGGAGGGCGCTTTTCCACCAATGGCGGCTGAGGATTTTGAAACCGCTCATTTGCATACGCGCCCTATAAATAAAGGAAAGGTATTGGTTTTCCATTCACTTTTTTTTCATCTCTCTTCCAAGGAGGTCGCTCGCTCGCTGGCTCGCTGACCAGGATGCCTGAACCGGCTAAATCTGCTCCGGTACCCAAAAAGGGCTCCAAAAAGGCCATCACCAAGACCCAGAAGAAAGGGGACAAGAAGCGCAAGAAGAGCCGCAAGGAGAGCTACTCCATCTATGTCTACAAGGTGTTGAAGCAAGTCCACCCAGACACCGGCATCTCCTCCAAGGCCATGAGCATCATGAACTCCTTCGTCAACGACATCTTTGAGCGCATCGCTGCCGAGGCTTCCCGCTTGGCCCACTACAACAAGCGCTCCACCATCACCTCCCGCGAGGTCCAGACGGCTGTCCGCCTCCTCCTGCCCGGAGAGCTGGCCAAACACGCCGTCTCCGAGGGTACCAAAGCCGTCACCAAATACACCAGCTCCAAGTAGCTTCTCCACCCACCCACCCAAAATTCCCTTTTTATATTGCACCAAAGGCTCTTTTAAGAGCCACCCACTTTATCAAATAAAAAAGAGCTGCTTCACTTGGAAAAATTTGCAAAATTGTTCAGATTCCACTGGCTTGTATAGGTAGCAACCAAAGCATTCCTAGCAAACACTGAAATCTTATTAAATAGAATAGAATAGAATAATTTTATTTCTATACCGCCCTTCTCCCAGGGTGGTGTACAGCCTATTAAAAACACAAGACAACATCAGTTAAAATAGTTTTAAAATTATTAAATGAATTCGGCTCAATTTAAAATCCCAGGAATTTAAAACCCAATTTAAAATTGTTATGTTTTTTATTGCAAAAGTTTTACAATTACATTTTCACCCCATTTCCCCCCCCCTTCAACCCACCCCAAACTCCCCAACCTCCCCCTCCCCTCCCCCCCCCGGACTTCCACAGAATATGCTCACATCAAAAAACAAAACAAAAAAAAAACCCTTTTTATAAAACTTGAACCCCTCCATCCCCCATATAATTTTTCATCTTCACAAAGTTAAAATATTTCTAACATTTTCAATTAAAAGCTATTTGATACTTCCTGGTTTGATATTTATTCTGCACATAATCTATCCACTTTTTCCATTCCCATTCATAAGTCTCTTGTGAGCAATCTTTTAAGTATGCTGAAATCTTCGCCATCTCTGCAAAGCTGGCCATCTTCAAAGTCCATTCCTCGATAGTGGGCAAAGCTTCATTTTTCCAATATTTACCTATCAATAATCTCGCTGCTGTTATCATATACAATATCAACTTTGTTTCACCCAATGTAAAACCCTTAACTATACCCAGTAAAAACAATTGTGGAGAGAATTGAATTTTTTTCTTCAAAACATTCTGCATAACCCACCAAATTTTTATCCAGAAAGCCTTAACTTTCTTACAAGTCCACCAGACATGATAATATGTAGCATCTAAACAATCACATCTCCAACATTTTGGCTAAACATTAGGGTACATGCATGACAATTTCTTAGGATCTAAATGCCATCTATAAAACATTGTTATGTTGATAGCCCAGCCTGGCGGAACAACAGGATCTTGAGTGCACAACGAAATACCCGGAGGTCGGAGATCTTGCCCATTTCCGGGGGCAGTTCGTTCCACAGGGCTGGGGCTCCCACAGAGAAGGCCCTCCCCCTGGGTGTCGCCAGCCAACATAACTTGGCCAATGGCACCCTGAGGAGACCCTCTCTGTGGGAGCGGACTGGCCGGTGGGAGGCTATTGGTGGCAGAAGTCGTATTAAATTAATAGGAAAACACTTATTAGGTGCCTTAGGTGTAAATTATGCCGTAGCAAATTCTTGACAATTCAAGTTGTTCCCCTAGTTCAGAGCTCTTCAAAACTTGGCAGCTTTTAAGACATGGGGACTTCAACTCCCAGAATTCGCCAGCCTGCCAGCTATGCTATGCTATGCTATGCTATGCTATGCTATGCTATGCTATGCTATGCTATGCTATGCTATGCTATGCTATGCTATGCTATCTTATGCTGGCTGGAGAATTCTTGGAGGTGAAGTCCACAAGTCTTAAAAGCTGCCAAGTTTGAAAGACCCCCTGATCTAGTTAGTCTCATTGGGCCAAAAAAAAAAAAACCCACCAAAAAAAACAACTGGGCATAATTAACCAAGATAGGCAGGGAAAAATTAGTCGATCCTTTAAATCGAAGGGAATGGCCCCCAATGGCTTTGCTTTTGTGTTCTTAAGAAGTGCAACGTGGGTTTATTTATTTTTATTTTATTTATTATATTTCTATACTGCCTTTCTCCCGTAGGACTCAAGGCGGTGTACAGTCAAGAAAAATATAGATACACAAACATCATAAAATTGTTGCTTGAAATATTTGCTCATTGGGCCGGAAAACATTTTGCCAAATGATTCTTTTAACAAGGTTTGACTTAACAGGAAAGTTATAACAGGGAAGGGACTTCTCTCAAGATCTATGCAGGTTGTCAAATCATCCTCGTTTATGCCCCAGGAGGCAAATGGACTTTTATTTTTGCTTTTTTGCTTTTTGAAGATTTTTTTTTTCTTTTAGATGAGGGAATACAAGGGGAACTTACCAAATTTACAGATGATACTAAGCTGGCAGGAATAGAGAACGCCCTAGAAAGAACTTGTCTCAACTTGCTAAGCCAAATGGGATCCTAAAATCCTTTATTATTATTTTTTTAATTTTCTCCACAAAAGCATTAAGATACATATTTTTTAAAAATGCATCTTTCTTAAGCCATAATTGCAATTATAGAACTTGCCTCAACTTGCTAAGTTGAAACAGGATCCTGAGATCCTTTTTTAACATTTCCTCTACAAAAGCATTAAGGTTACATGATGCATATACAAAACATCTTTCTCAGAATAGAATTCTTTATTATTGGCCAAATGTGATAGGACACACAAGGAATTTGTCTTTGGTGTATATGCACTCGGTGTACAATAGTGAAAAAATAGACATTTGAGCCATCCAGGTGAATAGATCTAAGCCAGAGGGCTTCAAACTTGGCAGCTTTAAGACTTGTGGACTTCAGCTCCCAGATTTCTGCATGGCTGGAGAATTCTGGGAGTTGGAAGTCCACAAGTCTTAAAGCTGCCAAGTTTTGGGAACTCCTGTCCTAGAAAATAAGCTAAAGAATTCAGATGGATCTTGACAGACTTGAACAGTGGGCCCTCTCTAACAAAACGAAATTCAACGTGGAGAAAAGTAGTCTTACACTTTATTTATTTATTTATTTATTTATTTATTTATTTATTTATTTATTTATTACATGTATTTATATGCCACCATTCTCTCGAAGGACTCAGGGTGGCGAACACAAGTTAAGAAACAAGTACAATAAAATCATAATTTTATTTACAATAAAATCTTACTTTAGGTAAGAAAAACCCAAAGTACACATATAGATTGGGTGAAACCAGGTTTAATAGTAACTGTGAGAGGGATCTTGGAGTCTTAGTGGACAACCAGCTAAATATGAGCCAAAAGTGTGCAGCGGCAGCCAAAAAAGCCAATGCAATCCTAAACTGCATTAACAGAGGGATACAATCAAGATCAAGGGAGGTACTAATACCACTCTATAAAGCCTTAGTAAGACTACACCTAGAGTACTGCATCCAGTTTTGATCACACTATAAAAAAAGATGTTGAGACTCTAGAAAAAGTGTAGAGGAGAGCAACCAGGATGATTAGGGGACTGGAGGCTAAAACATACGATGAACGGTTACAGGAACTGGGCATGGCTAGTCTAGTGAAGAGAAGGATCAGGGGAGACATGTCATGATAAATGCCTAACTACTATGTCTCCCTGATCACCCGGACCTTCAAGGGTTAACTAACCACATATCCCATAATCCCTGTAACCACTCCTTACCTCTTTGCCCCTCCTCCTGGGTACAAAAGGTCCTACCACATGGTCCACAGATTATTCCAGATGTATACCTGAAAGAGAAAGGTACAAGGTCAGTGACCTCTAGTACCACCAGATCAATAATAAAGCTACAGAAAAGAATTGGAGTCTGTCTCTGAGTTATTGGGCTAGATCCAGCTTTTAACAAAATGGTAGCAGAGGTCGGTTGCCCATAACTCCAGACAATGACTGAACCCAACACCTACCCTGAAGAAGCAAACAGAGCACAGACCAGAGCTCTTACCAAGAAGATGGCTGAGAAACTTGCAACCAAAGCCACAGCCATGGAGGAGACAGAAGCTGGAAGCGAGCAGAACTCCAGCCTGGACTCACAATCAGATGAAGAGGAGCCATCCAAGGAAATAACCGCTCCGGAAGAAGAAACAGCACAGAAAATGAATAAATTCAAACTCTCCATCCTGAAACTGATGGAGGCAAGCAGCGACAAAGAAAACCTCATCGCGGACCTTCAAAGCCTCTTCGAGCAACAAGAAGCAGCGATTGAAGCCCCAAAGACCACCGAGGGAGAAAAGCAAGCAGAAAAGGGTAAGCCACCCCAACCCGATGATCCTGAGCTGGCAGAACCCATTTTCGCGCCCCCTTCCCGGCAGCCATCTTGGGACGGGCACCAGCCAATGGGAAGCCAGGATTTGAATCCCTTGGCGCGAAAATGCCCGAACCCCGAAACAAACGAGGGGGACTCAGAAAGCGACTACGAAGAGCCCGACTCTGAAAGCGACCACGAAGAGATCACAATAACTAAAAAAAAAAACGCCTACCGATCTCGAGTTGCAAAAGGCAATCGAGACCATCACCGCTGCCCTAGGCTCCGCTTTCGAGCCTCCTGCGGCACTCAATAAATCAAAGAAAAATCCTGGAAAGCACAAGAAGGCCAGGACAACCAACAAAGACCAGGCAACCGAGTCACAGCCAACTAAAAACACCGCGCACACCAACAACCGGCACAAAAGACCGCCCACCTGCAGGAAGAATCAACCGCAGGACTCGAACTCGCCACCCGCTACACCAACAACGCGAGGCCCGAGGGAGAAGAGAAGAACCGGCTACTCACCAAGGCCACGACATCCATCAGGCCAGTCCACGCGACCAGGGACCAGCGACCACGAGGGAGGATCCGCCGCCGCCATTACCGCCGAGCCGCTGGGTGCAGGGAATCCTCAACCTACGACCTCCGCTGCTGCCGCCCCGCCGCCCCGCGAAAGTCCTCGACTTGCGACCGCGTCGCCTCCTCACCTTCTGTCCTTCTTCGCCGGGGATCCGGCCATCCAGCAGTGGTGTCCACCTTCAGGAGGAATCTTCGGACCGGGGGTGGGTCTAGCCTCCCACCGACAGGCCTAGGCCTAGGCCTGGGAGCTCCAGCAACAGGAACCTCACCCGATGGACTCCAGCGCGGAATGAGTTTCGCGCATGCCCAGTACCTGCCTGTAACAAGAGAAGCAAGTTACATAGATCCAAGCAAGTACAGAATGGCCACAGACATCCCAAAGCCTTATTGTGAGTTTAATCACATTTTGGACCATGGACAGCTCCCCCCAGTAAGTAACCTTACTAACATTTCTGGGGCAAATTATACCAATTTGCCAAAATTGCAGTTAGATGGGGGTAATATTATAGAATGGAGCCAACAATTAAGAGTTGCTCTCATGAGAGAGAATGCACTGTTCCTAGCTAACAGACCTCCCCAAAAGCCCTGGTCATTGGAAATTGACTGCATTCATCACAGGGCATTTTGTATCATGTTAACCTCCATTCCATCTGCTATGTATCCATCTGTTGAGGACAATCTAACTGTTTATGATATTATGCAAAAACTATGTAACCTGTTCTATAGCCAGAGAGGAGCCACTACCACTAGACTATCTAGGGAGTTCCACTCCACCAAGCACAAGGCAGGGGTCCCCATGAGTGAGCACATCTTAAAGATGAATGCTGCAAGGGCAGAGATCATGCAGAGGGGGGAAATCATCACTGAAGAGAGCATGATAAGCATAAGCATAAACTCTCTTGATAGCAGCTGGGACAGCTTCATAACCCAACTAAATAGCCTCAGCTTGCAATACCTAACACTAGGCGCACTGACCAGTCAGCTCGTTGCAGAGGACACTCTGAGGAGGGAACGCCAACTATCCAAAAGGGATCCTAGACCCACGAAGAGGGTGGATTTCCAGGATAGGGCCAGGGATATCTCAGAATGTTATTCTTGTGGGTCAAGGAACCACTTAAAGAGGGATTGCCCCAGGGACCATAGGGACAGGGGACAGCACGACAGTAGAGGGGGGAGGTCACCTGAACGCAGGTACCCAAAGGAAAGGGGGCGAGGATGGTCACCCAACCCCAGGAAGCACCACGAGCGCAGAGACCACTCCAGGGACAGTAACTCTGGCTCCATGTACGGGATCAGGCACGATGACCCAAATGACAAACATAAGATAGAGAGAAACACATGGCTTCTGGATTCAGGGGCCACAAGTCACACTACTTGTAACCCAGAGCTGCTAGACTCACTCACAGAAGTAGACTCAGAAATAAAGGTGGCAAACCAAAGCAAGGTCAAAGTAGTGGGGAAAGGAAACGTACACATCACACAGATAGGGGATTTAAAAGGGGTACTGTACGTACCAGAGATTCCCCACAACGTGCTAGCCATCACAAAGCTGACACGGGACACAAACATAGAAATAAAATTTAAAGATGGAAAGGCACACTTGATCAAGCAAGGGAAAGAGATAGGAAAGGTAACCATACACGAGGGACTTCCCTACTTCACACCCAACGCAAGGGAGGAAGAAGGCATTGATACCAACATGAACCACAAGGTAGATAAGTATCCAGAAATAGAGGGGGTGCAGCAAGAGGCAGGATGTAGCCATGAGAAGGCAAACAAGTCTGGGGGGCTGGTGACCCCCAGGGGGAGAGCCTTCTCTGTGGGGGCACCTACCCTCTGGAATCAGCTCCCCCCAGAGATAAGGAGAATCCAAGACCTCAGTGCCTTCCGTCGCGCCCTTAAAACCCATTTATTTAAACAAGCCGGGCTGGCTTAAGATGAAATTTTTAACTGTTTTTAAATGTTTTAAACGTTTTTAATTGGTAAATGAGTTTTAATTGGGCCAAATTTATATATCTTTTAATTGTTTTTAATATTTGTTCTGCATGTTTTTTTTAATTTGGCTGTACACCGCCCTGAGTCCTTAGGGAGAAGGGCGGTATAGAAATCCAATATAAAATAAAATAAAAATAAAAAATAAATCTATCGGCAAGCCATTGCATGATAACTGCGCCCACCTCCTCCACAGGAGGCTGGGACACATAAGCTTCCCCATTGTAAAGAAAATGACGGAATGTACCAAGGGTCTCAAAGTAAAGAACTGCGAAAACTACTTGGAGTGTTCGGTCTGTAAGCGTTCTAAGATCAAGGTTAAGGCCATCCCCAGGGGATCCAAATGAACCACGGAATGCCCCTGGAAAGCAAAAACTGGTGGCCACATCAACTATGGAAGCAGAATTTGTTTGCCTATCAAAGGCCGCAAACAATTTAGTATGGTTCGATGACCTGCTCTGCGACATCTGGGCTGAACCCTCATATCCAATAGTTATCCACGAAGACAACAAGGCAGCGATAGAGATCTCTAGGGCCGATGCCATAGGTCAGCGTTCTAGGCACATTGACATTAAACACAAACACGTCAGGCAGTTTTCAGAGATAGGTTTCATTAAGGCAGTACACTGTGACACAGAGGAGCAAACAGCAGATATTCTCACTAAACCCCTGCCACATAAACAGCATGCTTACCTCATGTCAAAAATGCGTGTTTACTTGTAATTCGTGCCTGTACCCGTGTATTCTCTGTATGTATACAAACACTGCCCCAGGTATCCAGTTAGGCATTTAGAGGGGGTTTTGTCGTGATAAATGCCTAACTACTATGTCTCCCTGATCACCCGGACCTTCAAGGGTTAACTAACCACATATCCCATAATCCCTGTAACCACTCCTTACCTCTTTGCCCCTCCTCCTGGGTACAAAAGGTCCTACCACATGGTCCACAGATTATTCCAGATGTATACCTGAAAGAGAAAGGTACAAGGTCAGTGACCTCTAGTACCACCAGATCGATAATAAAGCTACAGAAAAGAATTGGAGTCTGTCTTTGAGTTATTGGGCTAGATCCAGCTTTTAACAAGACATGATAACAGTGTTCTAATATTTGAGGGGCTGCCACAGAGAGGAAGGGGTCAAACTATTTTCCAAAGCACCCAAAGGTCAGACATGGCTGGAAACTGATCAAGGAGAGATTCGACCTAGAAATAAAGAGAAATTTTCTGACAGTGAGAACAGTCAACCAATGGAACAGGAGTTGCCTTCAGAAGTTGTGGGAGCTTCAACACTGGAAGCTTTTAAGAAGAGACTGGACTGCCCTCTGTCAAAAATGGTGTAAGGTCTGCTTGGGCGGGGGGTTGGACTAGATGACCTACAAGGTCCCTTCCAACATCTGTAATATTTCGCTTCTCATCCAAGAAGCTCTTCTTCAGCTCTGACAGGATGGTGGGGAATGGAAGGATTTATATTCCTTGCAGACAAGCTGCTCACCTGCATCCTTTTAGAGGGTCGTTGAAGCCCTAGGAGGTTTATCTATGTCCTCGGGGTCACCTGAGTGGTGCAAACAGTTCCTGTAGTCTGCAATTTTTTTTCCGTTGGAAATCCATTCCAATACTCCCATTCCAAGAGTGTTCATCCCAAATTGTATAGTTCAATGTCCTTCCATTCTAGGGGTGAAATCTAAAATTTGTTACTACCGCTTTTATTTCATCAAGCTGGCCTCGCCTAAATCTTCTCCCTTTTAAGTGTAAATTTTAAATTGTTACTGTATTTTAAAATATGAGTATTTTAAATTATGGGTATCAATTCAGCCAAATTTATTTAATTCACTTTATTCGATTTTTAATTTTGTATATCTATGTGTTTTATTTCATGGCTGTGCACCGCCCTGAGTCCTGAGTAGGGCGGTATAGAAATTCAATAAAAACTGAAAAACTAAAACTAAACTACCGGTTCTGTGGGCGTCGTTTGGTGGGGGGGGGGTGTAATGTGGCTGGGTGGGCGTGGCCATTTTTTGTTTACTTTTAAAACCATTTTTTACATGTAAAACCATGTTAAAAAAAATGCTTTCAAAAGCCTCTGACGATCCCAGCTGAGTTGCCTGATCGGCAGGCAACTCAGCTAGGATCGTCAGAGCCATTTAAAAGAAAAAATAAGGCTCTGATGATCGCGCGGCTCAGCTGGGCATGGGGGCGCGGGGGCAGGGAGTTTTGCTACCGGTTCTCCGAACTGCCCGCCGCCATCGCTACCTACTTGCCCGAGCCGGTCCGAACCAGGAGCATTTCACCCCTGTTCCATTCCCCACTATCCTGTCAGAGCTGAAGAAGCTTCTTGGATGATAAGTGAAACGTCTTCAAAAGAAAAAGAAAAAAACCCAAGAATGTGCAGTTGCCTCCTGAAAAAGCATCTTTGGGACAACCATGATCCATGTATGGGTGACTTGAGAATAACATCCTGGTTTATGGTTGTCCTAAAGGGTGCTTTTCTTTAAATGATAAATTGGACTTTCTTGGGGTTTTTTCTTGACGGCATCTCACTTCTCATCCAAGAAGGTTAAGTAAGTGGTGAGGAATGGAAAGCTTTATTCTGTTCTCAGAAAAGCCTGTCCTTAACACTCTTTGAGAGTTTGTTGAAACCACCTGGGGGTTAATCTGTGTCCTCAAAAGTCATCTGAATCAGATTGCAAACGGGCGTGAAACTGCTTTGGGATTGCTGAAAGGGCTGTGTTGTAAATGGGTGGTGTCACATCCCTCCACACTGTTGTGACCTAGGCATCCTGAGTCATTAAAACACACAAGTAGTCCCAAAAACTTCTTTTACTGCAACAGCTGTGAATTACGTTCATTCACAGCTGAGTCCCAATTAGTTGCAAAAACTAATCTTTTGGGAGAAGTCCTTCGGGATAATCACCAACCTTTATCTCCCTTGACACCAGAGGTGGGTTTCAGCAGGTTCTGACCAGTTCTGGAGAACCGGTAGTGGAAATTTTGAGTAGTTCGGAGAACAGGTAGTAAAAATTCTGACTGGACCCGCCCCCATCTATTTCTGCCTCCCAAGTCCCAGCTGAGCAGGAGGAAATGGGGATTTTGCAATATCCTTCCCCTGGAGTGGGGTGGAAATGGAGATTTTACAGTATACGTCCCCTGCCACGCCCACCAAGCCACACCCACCAAGCAATGCCACACCCACCAAGCCACACCCACCAAGCAATGCCATGCCCACCAAGCCACACCCACAGAACTGGTAGTAAAAAAAAATTGAAACCCACCACTGCTTGACACACTGCCAAAGACCTATTTGGCAAAGCCACACGGAGTCCAGAATCAAACAGAGATGCCGACTGGGAACAGAATTAACAACGTTGCTTTCCTGCAAAGGGCCCACGTGCCTTTGCTCCTCTTTTAAGCCTTATGGAGGGGCCAATCATCTCCAGGCCTTAGTCCCGAGTCATCCCTTTTGTTTTAACTGTTCGTGCCCTCTGGCAGTTCTGCACATGCGTGCACTAGGAACAGGCTCCTGCTGTTCCTCTGCCTCTCTGCTGTGCTTGGGGCTAATTGGCCACTCCCTTAGCCTATTTAAGAAAGTACATAGCTGGTAACAAGCTGCAGGAAACAACTTTAGTTCGCTAACCATTGTGTTGGGATGTTTCGGGGCTTTCTGCCAACTCCAGTAAGACTCTGAATATCTTATCTATGGAATTCTGGCAGGCTGTTAAGAATGCTTTATTAACAGCCGGCATTTCCTAAAACTGCGTTTTTGAGTAAACTAAATTTTGTTCAGAGTTTGTGTGTGTTGTGTTCTTTGGGATCCGTAGCTGGGGCAGAACAGATATTGCAAAATCTCCATTCCCATCCCACTCTGGGGCCAGCCAGAGGTGGTATTTGCCGGTTCTCCGAATTACTTAAAATTTCTGCTACCAGTTCTCCGGAACCTGTCAGAACCTGCTGAATAGCACCCCTAGAGAGAGACAGACAGAGAGAGACAGACACACACACAGGGAGGGACAGAGAGACAGAGAGAGGCAGACATAGGAAGAGAGAGAGACAGAGACACACACAGAGAGAGATAGAGACAGAGAGAGACAGACACAGGGAGGGAGAGAGAGAGACAGAGAGAGACACAGGGAGGGGGAGAGAGAAAGAGAGAGAGAGAGAGACACAGGGAGGGAGGGAGGGAGAGAGACAGAGAGACAGACACACACAGGGAGAGGGAGAGAGAGAGACTGAGAGACAGACACAGGGAGGGAGAGAAAGAGAGAGAGAGACAGGGAGGGAGAGAGAGAGAGAGAGAGAGACAGACACAGGGAGGGAGAGAGAGAGACAGAGAGACAGACACACACAGGGAGAGAGAGAGAGAGAGAAAGACAGAGAGAGAGACACATGGAGGGAGAGAGAGAGAGAGAGAGATACAGACACAGGGAGGGAGGGAGAGAGCGACAGAGAGAGAGAGAGAGACAGACAGAGACAGAGACAGAGACAGAGAGAGAGACAGACAGACACAGGGAGGGAGAGAGAGAGAGACAGAGAGACAGACACAGGGAGGGAGAGACAGAGAGACAGACACAGGGAGGGAGGGAGAGAGGGAGAGAGAGACAGAGAGAGAGAGAGAGACAGAGACAGACAGAGACAGACAAACACACAGAGAGAGACAGACAGACACAGGGAGGGAGAGAGAGACAGAGAGACAGAGAGACAGACACAGGGAGAGAGAGAGAGGGAGGGAGAGAGAGAGAGATACAGGGAGGGACGGAGAGACAGATACAGGGAGAGAGAGAGACAGACACAGAGAGACAGACAGAGAGAGACAGACACAGGGAGAAAGAAAGAGAGAGACAGCCTGTCTGCCTGCTTACCTGCCTGCCTTGGCCCTTGCCCTTGAGCTTCCTGTTCCTGTGTAAGAAATGCATTCTATTGGTTGTCGTCAGACTCCCATGGGGCTATGTAGGAGTCATAGCTAATTTTTTAGGTTGTCTGAATCAAGTTTGATTGAGGGCCTTGACTCTCTGAGGTGATGTAATGAGGAGGCTTGTCCCCTGAAAGGGTGTTGGGCCATTCCTATTGCGTCTTAGAGACTTTCCTGGTTTGGATCTTGATTGAGGGCTGATCCTACCATTCTACCTAATTCTGCTTTTTCTTCAAAATATCCTGTCTTGAAGGGATCACTAAACCTGCCGTTACTAAAAGCTGGCCTCAGTTTAGTATCTGGTTGGGGGGCAGGGAACAGTGGCTCTAAGTTTGTTCCCAAGAGCATGTTTCTCCATTTCTCAACTAGGGAAATATAATATCCGGCCTTTTTTAATATTTCCTAAAATATTTTATTCTTCTAGGAGAGGGGTGGGTGCTAACTTTCTACAACCCTTGGAATGGTGCGGGAATAGGAATGGGTTTTCAGAGGAAAAATTGTAGACTACAGGAATTACTCAGATAAACCTCCAAGGGCTTCAACGACCCTCTAAAAGGATGCAGATGAGCAGCTGTCTGCAAGGAATATAAATCCTTCCATTCCCCACTATTCTGTCAGAACTGAAGAAGCTTCTTGGATGAGAAGCGAAACGTCTTCAAAAGGAAAAAAAAAGCAAGAAAAGTCCAGTTGCCTCCAGAAAAAGCACCTTTGAGTTAACTTGCCTAGTTTTTTTTTTTTTAAATTGTAATTGGAAATCATTTCCTTCCCCTCTTTTTTTTTTTAAGTTTTTATTAATAAAAAATATACAAACAAACATAAGCACATTAAGACAACATACAGAACAAACAAGCATCAATTCAGTCCCATGACTGACTCTTAAAAGTTACTACACCGTGGGTTGTTTTTCTATTTCTCTTATCTTTCTCTATTCGTATCTATATCTATGTTCATAGATTTACATATTGGTATATAGGACATTATAGTTCTAAAAGATCCCGGAAGATCCCAGACCTGCGCACGTTTCGCCGTGCTCTCAAAACTGGCCTAACTCCCATCTTTTAAATTTTTTAATTTGTGATTTTATAAATTGGGTGTTTTAATCTGTGTTTCGGCCGAAATATTTAATAATTTTAAGGGATTTTTTAAATATTTGTATTATCTGTATTTTATCTTGGCTGTTCACCGCCCTGAGTCCTTCGGGAGTAGGGCGGTATAGAAATTTGATAAATAAATAAATAAATAAATAAATAAATAAATAAATAAATAAATAAATAAATAAAATCTCAGCATATTTAAAAGATCGCTCACAAGAGACTTATGAATGTGAATGGAAAAAGTGGATAGATTATGTGCAGAACAAATATCAAACTAGGAAGCATCAAATAGCTTTTCATTGATAGTATTATATTATATTAAGATAGAAATATTTGAACTATGTGAAGATGAAAAATGATATGGGGGTTGGGGGGGGCTTAAGTTTTATATAATGGCGATAATGATGTGGGTATATTCTATGGAAGTCCGGGGGGGAGGGGAGGGTTGGGGGGGGTTAGGGAGGGTGGGCTGGGGAGTTTGGGGTGGGTTAGGGGGGTGAAAATGGGGTGAAAATGTAATTGTAAAACTTTTACAATAAAATAAATAAATAAATAAATAAATAAATAAATAAATAAATAAATAAATAAATAAATAAAAGGGCAGTAAAAAAAAATGAAAATAAGGTTCATTTCCCCATGTTAGAATTGTGCCTTATATTGTGACTTATATTTCCCCAAAGTGCAACACTTAAGTGTTATTGTACCTACCTGGTTCTAAAGGAAAAAGTATGCGCTCAATGAGATGCTTGCTAAAAAATATTTAAAATTCATACTTAATATTTAATATGCAATACTGGGGGGAATAAATCCTATTCTATTCTATTCTATTCTAATTCCATTCCATTCCATTCCATTCTATTCTATTCTATTCTAATTCCGTTCCATTCCATTCCATTCCATTCCATTCCATTCCATTCCATTCCATTCTATTCTATTCTATTCTATTCTATTCCATTCCATTCCATTCCATTCTATTCTATTCTATTCTAATTCCATTCCATTCCATTCCATTCTATTCTATTCTAATTCCATTCCATTCCATTCCATTCCATTCCATTCCATTCTATTCTATTCTAATTCCATTCCATTCCATTCCATTCTATTCTATTCTATTCTAATTCCATTCCATTCCATTCCATTCTATTCTATTCTATTCTATTCTAATTCCATTCCATTCCATTCCATTCCATTCCATTCTATTCTATTCTATTCTAATTCCATTCCATTCCATTCCATTCTATTCTATTCTATTCTAATTCCATTCCATTCCATTCCATTCCATTCTATTCTATTCTATTCTAATTCCATTCCATTCCATTCCATTCCATTCCATTCTATTCTATTCTATTCTATTCTAATTCCATTCCATTCCATTCTATTCTATTCTATTCTAATTCCATTCCATTCCATTCCATTCCATTCCATTCTATTCTATTCTATTCTAATTCCATTCCATTCCATTCCATTCTATTCTATTCTATTCTAATTCCATTCCATTCCATTCCATTCTATTCTATTCTATTCTATTCTAATTCCATTCCATTCCATTCCATTCCATTCCATTCTATTCTATTCTATTCTAATTCCATTCCATTCCATTCCATTCTATTCTATTCTATTCTAATTCCATTCCATTCCATTCCATTCCATTCTATTCTATTCTATTCTATTCCATTCCATTCCATTCCATTCCATTCCATTCTATTCTATTCTATTCTAATTCCATTCCATTCCATTCTATTCTATTCTATTCCATTCCATTCCATTCCATTCCATTCTATTCCATTCCATTCCATTCCATTCTATTCTAATTCCATTCCATTCCATTCCATTCCATTCCATTCCATTCCATTCCATTCCATTCTATTCTATTCTAATTCCATTCCATTCCATTCCATTCTATTCCATTCCATTCCATTCCATTCCATTCTATTCTATTCTATTCTATTCTATTCTATTCTATTCTATTCTAATTCCATTCCATTCCATTCCATTCCATTCCATTTTCTCTGCCTGCACTTAATGCCTTTAGTTTACAAAGGCTCATACTGGGATAAATTTATTCAGTCCCTTTTTGGACTGAGTTAAAGATTTCAGGAACTCAAAGGGAGCCATTTAGAGCCGTTTTTCATCCCCTTCCTCGTTAGTATAGTGGTAAGTATCCCCGCCTGTCACGCGGGAGACCGGGGTTCGATTCCCCGACGGGGAGAGGTAAATTGTTTTTTTTTCTTTTCCCCAATAGCTTTTGCAACATTCAATGCAGCCAAGGGGTTTTTCTCCAAGGATCTAACCTTGCATTCATCGGCATTGGAATTCTTTGCTTTGAAATTCCCAATATTGTCACATTTTAATCCTCTTTCAAATCTCGGGCAAAAGTTCACGCTAAACGATGGCCTGTTTTCCCGCAGCGGTCTCTGTGGCGCAATCGGTTAGCGCGTTCGGCTGTTAACCGAAAGGTTGGTGGTTCGAGCCCACCCAGGGACGCGTTGAGTTTTTTTTTTTTCTTATTCTTACGAAAAATTTAAAAAAAAGGTCAGAAATCCAACTGCTTGTTATTAGATGAGCCCACTGGACTTCATTTTACACCTTCTGGTTTTAAAGCAATTATTCCAGCATCAGCATTTGTGAACAAGAGGCATACACTGCAGGTAGATGTATATACTGCACTGTATGCCTGTAGTTTTATATATATTATCTCTCTATGCCTATAGTTTAATTTATACCTTTTATTACCTTTTATTACATTCTATTATAATTAATAAAATATATATTATATATTATATATAATATAATATTTTACACACACAGATATATATATATATATATATATATATATATATATATATATATATATATATATGTGTAGGTCTTTGGTTATTCGGGTCTTCTCCCACGTAAAATTGGAAGTGTCTTGGCGACGTTTCGACGAAGTCTCATTCGTCATCTTCAGGCTGGTGTTCTCGGCTTCGTGCTTCCAGGAGCCAAGCAAAGCATTTGCTCCTGGAAGCACGAAGCCGAGAACATCAGCCTGAAGATGACGAATGAGACTTCGTCGAAACGTCGCCAAGACACTTCCAATTTTACGTGGGAGAAGACCCGAATAACCAAAGACTTACATACAAACACCCGCGAAAACCTGAGAAAACATATATATATAAATTTGTATTTCGCTGATAAATAAAGGGAGACTAGTATAGATCTAGTATAGATATAATATATGTACCTATGACTGTATGACTGTAACCTTCTTACTGGTATCCTTACGATTTATATTGATTTACATGATTTGATTGCTTATTTGCACCCTATGACTATCATTAAGTGTTGTACCTTATGATTCTTGATGAATGTATCTTTTCTTTTATGTATACTGAGAGCATATGCACCAAGACAAATTCCTTGTGTGTCCAATCACACTTGGCCAATAAAGAATTCTATTCTATTCTTTACAACTTATATTGTTTTGATTGTTTCCTAGTTTGATTTGATTATTAGTATCCTATGACTATAAGTGTTGTATCTTATGATTCTTGACGAATATATTTCATTTTTTCCTTGTGTACACTGAGGCATATGCACCAAAAATTCCTTGTGTGTCCAATCACACTTGGCCAATAAAGAATTCTATTCTATTCTTTACAACTTATATTGTTTTGATTGTTTCCTAGTTTGATTTGATTATTAGTATCCTATGACTATAAGTGTTGTATCTTATGATTCTTGACAAATATATTTCATTTTTTCCTTATGTACGCTGAGGCATATGCACCAAAAATTCCTTGCGTGTCCAATCACACTTGGCCAATAAAGAATTCCTATTCTATTCTATTATTCTATTCTATTCTATTCTATTCTATTCTATTCTATTCTATTCTATTCTATTCTATTCTATTCTATTCTATTCTAAATTCCATTCCATTCCATTCCATTTTCTCTGCCTGCACTTAATGCCTTTAGTTTACAAAGGCTCATACTGGGATAAATTTATGTAATTATGTACATAATTATATACATTTATACATACATAATTACGTAATTATGTATGTATACACACACACAGAATTTGTGGTTCTGGCATGTGCCTGTGGTCAGCTTGAAGAAACCACAAAGGTTTTAGTAGGGATAAAACGAAGTCAGAAAGGAAGGTACTGTGGCTGCCATCCTGAACATTTCAAGATTTGCACCACAAAATAGCCTCACTGTTGTAAGCCAACTTAATTGCTGTCTACCAACAATTAAGGCAGGGGTGCAAATGGAATAGTTTTATTATTCAGCTGATTGCTCAGATTTCATCCTATTCCTTCAGAGGGACAATTCAAGCTGTTGTAAACACCCAGCTAATCATACTTTGGATGTGTGTGGTGCAGTGGTGAAATCCAATTTTTTTACTACCGGTTCTGTCTACGTGGCTTGGTGGGCGTGGTGTGGCTTGGTGGGCGTGGTTTGGCGGGCGTGGCAGGGGAAGGATACTGCAAATTTTGATTTCCATTCCCACTCCACTCCAGGGGAAGGATACTGCAAAATCCCCATTCCCTCCCTACTCTGGGGCCAGCCAGAGGTGGTATTTGCCGGTTTTCCGAACTGCTCAAAATTTCCGCTACCAGTTCTCCAGAACCTGTCAGAACCTGCTGGATTTCACTCCTGGTGTGGCGTACATACAGCCTACAAAGCCATGCACCATTCTTGTGCAACTAAAAAAAATCTTGGGTTACAACTTGAGACAGAAGGGCGTTGACAACCACGCGAGTGATTGTCTAGTAAACAGATTGAAAAAGGGGTGCAGGAAAATTTCCTGTGCTTTGGTTCAATTTGTATTATATGGAAGGTGTGAATGAAGCTGCTGTACTTGAATAAGAATAGAATAAAATAGAATATAGAATATAGAGAAGAATGGAATGGAATGGAATGGAATGGAATGGAATGGAATGGAATAGAATAGAATAGAATAGAATAGAATAGAATAGAATAGAATAGAATAGAATAGAATAGAATAGAATAGAATAGAATAGAATAGAAAATATGGGATGGGATGGCATGGGATGGGATAGAATAGAATTAGAATTAGAATAATAGAATGGAATGGAATGGAATGGAATGGAATAGAATAGAATAGAATAGAATTATAGAATTATAGAATTATATTTTTTTATTGGCCAAGTGTGATTGAATACACAAGGAATTTGTCTTTGGTGCATAAGCTCTCAGTGTACATAAAAGATATAAGTGATAAATCAAGATCACGGTCATCATAAAAATACATTCATCATGAATCATAAGATACAACACTTAGTGATAGTCATAAGATACTAAATAAGCAATCAGCAGAAATCATACTAGGAAACTAAATAAAACAATACAAATCGTAAGATACAAACATAGTCATAAGTAAATCTGCGTTTCTCAACCTTGGCAATTTTTAGATATCAACATACTTGAGTAAAGTTGCCAAGGTTGGAGTACAGATAGTCCTTGACTTACAACAGTTTGTTTAGTGACCGTTCAAAGTCAGAAGGTCACTGAAAAAAGTGACTTGTTGAGCTTTTTCCCCACTCACGACTGTTGCAGCATCCCTAATGGTCATCTGATCAAAATGCTTGGCCACTGACTCATATTTATGACTTACGTGGGGTCATGTAAATCCCCTTTTGCAACCTTCAGAGAAGCAAAGTCAATGGGGAAGTCAGATTCACTTAATAACCATGTTACTAATGATGACTGTAATGATTCAATTAACTGTGGCAAGGTAGGTCGTAAAATGGAGCAAAATTCAACCAGTTTCTCACTTAGAAACATACATTTTGGGCTCAGTTGGGGTCCTAAGTCAAAGACTGTATCTGTAACTGGATTAAGAGCCTTGGTAGTACAGTGGTCTAAGGCACCCTGTTATTAAGCTGGTTATTAAGACCAGCTGCCTGCAATTACTGCAGGTTCAAATCTCGCCAAGGCTCAAGGTTGACTCAGCCTTCCATCCTTTCTGAGGTAGGTAAATTGAGGACCCAGTTGTGGGGGCAATAAGCTGACTTTGTATAAAATATACAAAAGGATGAAGGCTATTGCTGAGCACATTGTAAGCCGCCCTGAGTCTACGGAGAAGGGCGGCATATAAATCAAATTAAAAAAAAAACCAATCTAAACTAATTTAAATTTTAAACCCCAATTTCACATATAAACGATAATTTGTTTAGAAATTGAGAAATTTAAATTTAACATTTCATGTAGGCATTTTAAAATACAAAATTGCATGCTCCTGTCTGTTTAGGAAATTGAAGAAATAGACATTACACATATTTCATCTGTCATTAATGGTAAACTGATGAAAGAGGCAGGCAACTGGCTTTTAAAAACTGTCTACCATTTTCTGTATCTCTTAAAGTTAATGGAAAAGCCAGCTCCAGTCTGAAATTAATTAACTTTATGCAAAGATTGTGCTATCAATGCCCTTTGCATGATACAAGCATTTTGGGGGGCTCTCCAAGACAAAAGGACAATTGAAATAGATGGATCAGGAAATACGAGAAGCCCCCCCTCAAAAAAATCTTATTTAAAATGGAAATTAAGAGCCTCACACGCTTCTTGGCAGATTTTTTAAAACAGATCACTTTTAAAGGGCGATTGCCTTCTTTTAGAGTCTAAAAGCTAACTCTGACTGAAAGAACATTTTTTTATAATTTGTTAAGGAGAAAAGTAAAGACAACTTCCCACAAACTTAACCTTTCAAGAACCGGGAAATATTTAGTGGTCTTGGTAAAAAAAAAGTAAAGCTACTTTTGCTCATGAAAAAATGCCAAATTAAGCCTAGTTTTTTTTTCCCCAGAAGAAATTTCTAATCAACTACCAATGAGAAAAGATTTGAGATGGCAGTTCTTATTTTCATTTAAGATTTATTTTCCATCGATTCGGTATGCCCAGAACCAGCAAAAGGCTATCAAATTGCAGACATCCTGATACGTGTATTCATATATTTATTTATTTATTTATTTATTATTCAAATTTCTATACCGCCCTTCTCCTTTCGGACTCAGGGCGGTGAACAGCCAAAATAAAAACATTTATACATAAATACGATTAAAAATAGATTTAAAATAATTAAATTTGGCCCATAGTTTAAAATTTATCAATTTAAAATCCATATCAAAATTTAAAACCAACCATAAAATCATAAAATCAAGAGAGACCGGCTAACTGAAAGAGATGAGTTTTTAGGGCCCGACGAAAGGTCCGGAGGTCGGAGATCACTCGTATCTCTGGGGGTAGATTGTTCCAAAGGGTAGGTGCCACCACAGAGAAGGCTCTCCTCCTGGGGGTCGCCAGCCGGCATTGTCTAGCCGACGGCACCCTGAGGAGGCCCTCTCTGTGGGAGCGAACTGGCCGGTGGGAGGCAATTGGTGGCAGAAGGCGGTCCCGTAAGTACCCCGGCCCTAAGCCATGGAGCGCTTTAAAGGTGGTCACCAACACCTTGAAGCGCACCCGGAAGTCCACCGGAAGCCAATGCAGCTCGCGCAGGAGAGGAGTCACATGGGAGCGCCCAGTCGCTCCCATAATCCCCCGGGCGGCCGCATTCTGCACCAGTTGGAGCCTCCGGGTGTACCCCAAGGGGAGCCCCATGTAGAGAGCGTTACAATAGTCCAGACGAGAAGTGACGAGTGCTTGAGTGACTGTGCGTAGGGAGTCCCGATCCAGAAAGGGGCGCAACTGGCGTATCAGGCGAACCTGATAAAAAGCCCCCCTGGCCACAGCCGTCAGATGCCCTTCTAAGGACAGCCGTGCATCCAGGAGGACGCCCAAGTTGCGGACCCTTTCCGTGGGGGCCAATGATTCACCCCCAATAACCAGTGATGGTGTCAGCTGGCTATACCGGGACGCCGGCAGCCACAGCCACTCGGTCTTGGAAGGGTTGAGTCGAAGCCTGTTTCTCCCCATCCAGACCCGCACGGCCTCCAGGCACTGGGACATCACTTCCAAGGCATCGTTGGGATGGTCTGGGGTGGAGATGTACAGCTGAGTATCATCAGCGTACTGATGGAACTCCACCCCAAAACCACGGATGATCTCACCCAGCAGCTTCACATAAATGTTGAACAGGAGGGGCGAGAGGACCGACCCTTGTGGCACCCCACAAACAAGGCGCCTCGGGGTCGACCGCTGCCCCCGTCAACACGGATTGCAACCGGTCGGAGAGATAGGAGGAGAACCACCGCAAAACGGTGCCCCCCACTCCCAGTCCCTCCAGCCGGCGCAACATGATACCATGGTCGATGGTATCAAAAGCCGCTGAGAGGTCTAACAGGACCAGGATAGAGGAATAACCCCTATCCCGAGCCCTCCAGAGATCATCCACCAACGCGACCAATGCCGTTTCCGTGCTGTACCCAGGTCTGAAACCAGACTGGAGCGGATCCAAATAGACAGCTTCATCCAGGTACCGTGGAAGCTGTCGCGCCACCACACTCTCAACAACCTTCGCAATAAAGCGAAGGTTGGAGACTGGACGATAGTTAGCCAAAACAGCCGGATCCAGGGATGGCTTCTTGAGGAGAGGCCTCACCACCGCCTCTTTCAAGGCGGCCGGCAGGACACCCTCACTCAAAGAAGCGTTGATAATTCCCTGGAGCCAGCCTCGTGTAACCTCCCGGGAAGCCAGCACCAACCAGGAGGGACACGGGTCCAATAAACATGTGGTGGCGTTCAGCCGTCCCAAGATCCTG
Organism: Pantherophis guttatus; assembly: GCF_029531705.1. Next base: position 222,360 of record NW_026844086.1, on the reverse strand, counting down.
TCCACGTCCTCGGGAGCCACAGGATCGAACTCCTCCCAGATAACATTCTCAAGGCCTGCCTCAGTCATCTCGTCTGAACTAACCCAGTCAGTGGCCAAGTTTTATTAAGCTTCCAGTCACGGTTTTTCCCCCGCACGCATGAAATTGATTGATTTCCTAAAGAGCAAGCAAGCTACATCCAATAATCTTTTGATCAAAACCATCCTTTATGAACCTTTTGTCATTCTCTCCCTTTCTCCCAAAGCAAAAGAGAAAAGAATTGGTTAGAGTCTAAAAGCTAACTCTGACCGAAAGAACATTTTTTAACAATTTGTTAAGTTGAAAACTGGTTGGAGACAACTTCCCACAAAAACCTAACCTTTTCAGGAACCAGGAAATATTTAGCGCTCTTGCTAAAAAAAAATAAAAATAAATGTAAAGCTACTTTTGCTCATGAAAAAAATGCTAAACGAAGCCAACTAATAACATGTTTTGGATTTAATTACCGAATAAAGAAAACAGCAATCTGAGGATTTGCAGGGTGTTGGAAAAACCAAATCCTGACATATGGGGGGGAAAAAAACCCCTAACATTAAACCAGCAAAGCGGGCTTTCCCCGCCCCCCTTCTCCATTTTCAGAAGGAGAACCAAGGCAGCACAATTTGGGAGGAACATTTTTTGCTACCTACCAGCCAATTTGATAATTTTGTGTTAAAATTGTGCTCACTAAATGCTGTTTGCATGATGCAAGGATTTGGGGAAGGGAAAAACTTTGAGACAAATAGGGAAAAATTAAAAGTGGATGGACCTTATCAGCCAAGGAGGAAATGCAAAGCTGCCCCAGAAAATCTTAAAATTTAAAATGGAAATCCTATTAACCTTGGTAGAAGAGCCCTTTTGCTTCCCCTCTTAAATAAAGTCACGATTTAGGTATAAACCAGCATATATGTATATCAAACTTATTTTTCACCTAAGGTAAAAAAATAATAGTAAGCCAATAGAGAACAGCTCTTTCCGTTGAGAAAGTGGGTGGCTCTTAAAAGAGCCTTTGGGTCTGGGCGAAGGAGACTTTTTACGTCTCAAGCTCCCTTTTTTATTTGGAGCTGGTGTATTTGGTGACGGCTTTGGTGCCCTCGGAGACGGCGTGCTTGGCCAGCTCTCCGGGCAGGAGGAGGCGGACGGCCGTCTGGATCTCCCGGGAGGTGATGGTGGAGCGCTTGTTGTAGTGAGCCAGGCGGGAAGCTTCAGCCGCGATACGCTCGAAGATGTCGTTGACGAAGGAGTTCATGATGCTCATGGCCTTGGAGGAGATGCCGGTGTCCGGGTGGACCTGCTTCAGCACTTTGTAGACGTAGATGGAGTAGCTCTCCTTACGGCTCTTCTTGCGCTTCTTGTCCCCTTTTTTCTGGGTCTTGGTGATGGCTTTCTTGGAGCCCTTTTTGGGCGCGGGAGCAGACTTGGCCGGTTCAGGCATCTTCAGCGTCTTCTTCACTCTTTTCTTCCCCCCTCAGAAAACTGTGCCCGGCGAAGCCGAAGCTCCGGTATTTATAGGCCCGCCGAGGGTTTCACGCGCCGAAGCGCAGCTTTGCGATTGGTCCAGAGGCCCGCGCTCGTCACGCTCCCGCGCGCCCAAGCATGCAAATGAGGAGGATTCAAACTCGGCCGAGGTGATTGGTCCGCGCGTTAAGCCAGAGGCTGGTTCGAGCGTTCTACTCGGGGCGCTACGGGAGGGAGGCGTGAACCAACGGAAGCGCCAATGAACTCAGCCGACCACGGCGCTCACTTTAATGTGAGCTGAAACTTTTAATTTAAAGCCATTCGAATCCGTTTATCCTATTCCATTTCATATTTTATCTTCTATATTCCATTCTATTCCCTATTCTATTTCTATATTTCTATTTCTTTATTCCTATTCTATTTTATTCCATTCCATTCCATATTTTATCTTCTATATTCCATTCTATTCCCTATTCTATTTCTATATTTCTATTTCTTTATTCCTATTCTATTCTATTTTATTCCATTCCATATTTTATCTTCTATATTCCATTAAATTCCCTATTCTATTTCTATATTTCTATTTCTTTATTCCTATTCTATTTTATTCCATTCTATTCCACATTTTATCTTCTATATTCCATTAAATTCCCTATTCTATTTCTATATTTCTATTTCTTTATTCCTATTCTATTTTATTCCATTCTATTCCACATTTTATCTTCTATATTCCATTCTATTCCCTATTCTATTTCTATATCTCTATTTCTTTATTCCTACTCTATTCTATTTTATTCCATTCCATTCCATATTTTATCTTCTATATTCCATTCTATTCCCTATTCTATTTCTATATTTCTATTTCTATTTTTCTATTTCTTATTCCTATTTCTTTATTCCTATTCTATTCTATTGCAATGAACCAGAACCAGGACATCTGAACTCTATTCTTTTTTTATATATATATTTTTATTTTTCAAAAAAACAAACAAAACAAAACAAAACATAAAAACATTATCATTCCATACAATTATAGACAGTGTATCAGTAGGTGGCATTTTTGTGCTCCTCCTCTCTTCAGTTTATCACTAAACATGCTCGCTTATTTCCAAAAATTTCAACATCCATTTATATCATAATTATTTCCAATTCTTATTCTCTATCCATTGGTAAAATAAATCCCATATCCAATAGTATTGTCTATCTTCCTGCTCTCTTATTTCAAATGTCAATTTACTCATTTCAGCACATTCCATCAGTTTCTTAATAATTTCTTCATCATTAGGTAACTTTTCTCCTTTCCAGTTTTTAGCAAATACAATTCTAGCTGCTGTGAAGAGTTTCACAATTAAATATTGCAGTTCTTTATTATATATCTCCGGTATAATCCCTAATAAAAATATATCTGGTTTAAAGTCAACCCACCCACCCACCCACCTACCTTCCCACCCACATATCCACCCACCCATGTACCTTCCCACCCACCCACCTACCTACCCAACCACCTACTTACCCACCTACCCACCCATCTATCCACTTACCCACCTACTTTTCCACCCACCTACTTACCCACCCTCCTACCTACTTACCCATCCACCCACCTATCCTCCCACCCACATACTCACCTACTACTTACCCATCCACCCACCCAGGCACTTACCTACTTACCTACCTACCTTCCCACCCACATATCCACCCATCCATGTACCTTCCCACCCACCCACCTACTTACCCATCCACCCACCCATCCACTTACCTACTTACCCACCTACCCACCTACTTACCCACCTACCCACCCATCTATCCACTTACCCACCTACTTTTCCACTCACCTACTTACCCACCCTCCTACCTACTTACCCATCCACCCACCTATCCTCCCACCCACATACTCACCTACCCACCCACCTACTTACCCATCCACCCACCCATCCACTTACCTACTTACCCACCCACCCACCTACTTACCCACCTACCCACCCATCTATCCACTTACCCACCTACTTTTCCACTCACCTACTTACCCACCCTCCTACCTACTTACCCATCCACCCACCTATCCTCCCACCCACATACTCACCTACCCACCCACCTACTTACCCATCCATCCACCCATCCACTTACCTACTTACCCACCCACCCACCTACTTACCCACCTACCCACCCATCTATCCACTTACCCACCTACTTTTCCACTCACCTACTTACCCACCCTCCTACCTACTTACCCATCCACCCACCTATCCTCCCACCCACATACTCACCTACCCACCCACCTACTTACCCATCCACCCACCCATCCACTTACCTACTTACCCACCCACCCACCTACTTACCCACCTACTCACCCATCTATCCACTTACCCACCTACTTACCCATCCACCCACCCAGCCACTTACCTACTTACCCACCTACCTACCCATCTATCCACTTACCCACCTACTTACCCACCCTCCTACCTACTTACCCATCCACCCACCTATCCTCCCACCCACATACTCACCTACCCACCCACCTACTTACCCATCCACCCACCCAGCCACTTACCTACTTACCCACCTGCCTTCCCCCCACTTACCTCCCCTCCCACCCACCCACCCATCCACCTTTCCACCCAGTTACCTTCCCCACCCACCTACCTACCTTTCCACCCACCTACTTCCCCACCCACCTACCTACCTACCCACCTACCTTCCCCACCCATTCACCTACTTATCCACCCACCTACCTTTCCCACCCACCTACCTACCTACCCACCTACCTTCCCCACCCACTCACCTACTTATCCACCCACCTACCTTCCCCACCCACCTACCTACCTACCCACCTACCTACCTACCCACCTACCTTCCCCACCCACTCACCTACTTATCCACCCACCTACCTTTCCCACCCACCTACTTACCCACCTACCTTCCCACCCACCCACCCATCTATCCACCTACCCACCTACCTTCCAACCCACATATCCACCCACCCATGTACCTTCCCACCCACCTACCTACTTACCCATCCACCCACCTATCCTCCCACCCACCCACTTCCCCACCTACCTATCCCCCCACCCACCTACCGAACTATATAAATATATAAATTTCTTCTTTTAAAATGTAAGACAATTTTTTGTCCATCGGGACGCTCCCGTGTTTTCCTCCGGAGCTGTGTTTCTTCCCCCCTCCGCTCTCTCTCTCTTCCACCCCCGTCTCTTCCCTCCATTCCCTCCATCCAATGGTCATTTTTGAGCCTGTCCCTTTAAGCGCGTGCCCGACCGCTTTGAGCTCCGCGGGAGGCGCGCGTGCGCGGCCTTCGCCCGCCCTCTTCCGCAAGGCGAGGAGCCGCCTGGCGCGTTCGCGGACGGGGGAATCGCTTCCTCGGAGCATCCCGGCTCTGGGAGCGGCGGAGGGGGGAAGGGTTGGAGTTTTTTTCCCTTTGGGTTTTTTTTTGGACGGAGCTGATTTCCATTTTGCGGTGGGGGTGAGTCTGCCTCGCCTTATTTGAGGAGGGGGCGGCTTGATTCGATCTGTTATCATCATCATCATCATCATTATTATCATCGTCATCATTGTTTTGTTGTTTGTTATTTTATTGTTATTATTATGAACTTTATTCATTAAACGTGAAACTCAGGCAACTGAAATTATTATTATTATTATTATTATTATCTTTAAAACTTTATTTATTAAACATGAAACTCAGTCAACTGAACATTATTATTATTATTATTATTATTATCTTTAAAACTTTATTTATTAAACATGAAACTCAGTCAACTGAACATTATTATTATTATTATTATTATTATCTTTAAAACTTTATTTATTAAACATGAAACTCAGTCAACTGAACATTATTATTATTATTATTATTACTATTATCTTTAAAACTTTATTCATTAAACATGAAACTCAGTCAACTGAACATTATTATTATTATTATTATTATTATTATCTTTAAAACTTTATTCATTAAACATGAAACTCAGTCAACTGAACATTATTATTATTATTATTATCATCTTTAAAACTTTATTCATTAAACATGAAACTCAGTCAACTGAACATTATTATTATTATTATTATTATTATTATCTTTAAAACTTTATTCATTAAACATGAAACTCAGTCAACTGAACATTATTATTATTATTATTATCATCTTTAAAACTTTATTCATTAAACATGAAACTCAGTCAACTGAACATTATTATTATTATTATTATTATCTTTAAAACTTTATTCATTAAACATGAAACTCAGTCAACTGAACATTATTATTATTATTATTATTATTATTATTATCATCTTTAAAACTTTATTCATTAAACATGAAACTCAGTCAACTGAACATTATTATTATTATTATTATTATTATTATCTTTAAAACTTTATTCATTAAACATGAAACAGTCAACTGAACATTATTATTATTATATTATTATTATTATCTTTAAAACTTTATTCATTAAACATGAAACTCAGTCAACTGAAATTATTATTATTATTATTATTATTATTATTATTATTATTATCATCTTTAAAACTTTATTCATTAAACATGAAACTCAGTCAACTGAACATTATTATTATTATTATTATTATTATTATCTTTAAAACTTTATTCATTAAACATGAAACTCAGTCAACTGAACATTATTATTATTATTATTATTATTATTATCTTTAAAACTTTATTCATTAAACATGAAACAGTCAACTGAACATTATTATTATTATATTATTATTATTATCTTTAAAACTTTATTCATTAAACATGAAACTCAGTCAACTGAACATTATTATTATTATATTATTATTATTATCTTTAAAACTTTATTCATTAAACATGAAACTCAGTCAACTGAACATTATTTTTATTATTATCATCATCTTTAAAACTTCATTAAACATGAAACTCAGTCAACTGAACATTATTATTATTATTATTATTATTATTATTATTATTATTATCATCTTTAAAACTTTATTCATTAAAAATGAAACTCAGTCAACTGAATATTAAAAATGCATCACAAATACCATTGACTGGTGCTAATGGTTGATACAGGTTGCTGCCAGCGTTCTAGGTATCAACCAAGTACAATAATAATAATAATAATAATAATAATAATAATAATAATAATATAATAATAATATAGTATTATTATCATCATTTTTATTCAATAAACATGAAATTCAGTCAACTGCCAGCATCCTATGTATCAACCAAATATTATTATTATTATTATTATTATTAGCAGTAGTAGTTGTAGTAGTGTTGTTGTTGTTATTATTATTAACGGACTGTTTCTGGGCTTCCGGAGGACCTCCGGGGGAGTGGGGAAGGCTGTTTTCGCCCTCCCCAGGCTCCTAGAAAGGCTCTGGACCCTGGGGAGGGCAAAAAAATGGGCCTACCGGGCCCACCGTGCCATCGTGTGCCAAAAGGGGGGGGAGAGTGGGGGGGTCACACACTCATGCATGGGGGGACAGGACGCATTGAATTATGGGTGTGGGCACGCATGCGCACAATCCTCCCCACCCCACTACCCCCGCCTTTGGCACACGACGGCAAAAAAATTAGCCATCACTGGTATAGGTCCATGATGGCAAACCTATGGCACGCAGAACCCTCTGCGGGCATGCGAGCTGTCACCCCAGCTCAGCTCCACCGTGCATGCCGTGCGTGCATGCCGCTGGCCATTTTGGGTATCTGCCACACATGCCTGCGGGGTGGGGCGCATGCGGGAGACGCGTGTGCATGCACGGGGGGTTGGGGGATCATGTGCACATGCACAGGGGGTGCGGTGCACCTCCCCCTCCGCAGCCTGTTTTTGGTCCCAGGAGGCTGCAGGGAGGCTTGCTAGGCCCAAAACGGGTCACGGGGGGGTAGTGCCCCCCCATGGCCTGTTTTTTGGTCCCAGGAGGCTGCAGGGAGGCTTGCTAGGCCCAAAACGGGGCACGGGGGAGTCTGGCGGGTCCCCCCATGGTCCATTTTTGGTCCCAGGAGACTGCATGGAGGATTGTTAGGCCCAAAACGGGGCACGGGGGAGTGTGGCGGGTCCCCCCATGGTCCATTTTTGGTCCTAGGAGGCTGCATGGAGGATTGTTAGGCCCAAAACGGGGCACGGGGGAGTGTGGCGGGTCCCCCCATGGCCCATTTTTGGTCCTAGGAGGCTGCATGGAGGATTGTTAGGTCCAAAACGGGGCACGGGGGTGTGTGGCGGGTCCCCCCATGGTCCATTTTTGGTCCCAGGGGGCTGCAGGGAGGACTGCTAGGCCCAAAATGGGGTGTGGGATGTGTGTGGGCCCCCCCATGGGCCATATTTGGTCTCAGGAGGCTGCATGGAGGATTCTTAGGCCCAAAACGGGGCACGGGGGTGTGTGGCGGGTCCCCCCATGGTCCATTTTTGGTCCCAGGAGGCTGCATGGAGGATTCTTAGGCCCAAAACGGGGCACGGGGGTGTGTGGCGGGTCCCCCCATGGTCCATTTTTGGTCCTAGGAGGCTGCATGGAGGATTGTTAGGCCCAAAACGGGGCACGGGAGTGTGTGGCGGGTCCCCCCATGGCCCATTTTTGGTCCCAGGAAGCTGCAGAGAGGCTTGTTAGGCCCAAAACGGGACACGGAGATGTGTGTGGCGCCCCCCCTCCGGCCTGTTTTTGGTCCCAAGAGGCTGCAGGGAGGCTTGCTAGGCCCAAAACAGGGCACGGGGGTGTCTGGTGGGCCCCCCCATGGTCCATTTTTGGTCCCAGGAGGCTGCATGGAAGATTGTTATGCCCAAAACAGGGCAAGGGGGTGTGTGGCAGACCCCTCCCATGGCCCATTTTTGGTCCCAGGAGGCTGCAGGGAGGACTGCTAGGCCCAAAATGGGGTGCGGGATGTGTGTGCCCCCCCGTGGCCCATTTTTGGTCCCAGGAGGCTGCAGGGAGGACTGCTAGGCCCAAAATGGGGTGCGGGATGTGTGTGCCCCCCCGTGGCCCATTTTTGGTCCCAGGGGGCTGCAGGGAGGACTGTTAGGCCCAAAACGGGGCACAGGGGTGTGTGCCCCCCCCGTGGCCCATTTTTGGTCTCAGGAGGCTTCAGGAAGGATTGTTAGGCCCAAAATGGGGTGGCAGGGATCACGCATGCATGCACTTTCGGCACACGACGAGAAAAAAGCTAGCCATCACTGGTATAGGTAATCCTTGACATACGGCCATTTGTTTAGTGACGTTCGAAGTCAAAACTGTACTGAAAAAAGTGACATACTGCCATGTCTCACACTTACGACTATTTGCATAGCCTCCCCACACGGTCACGTGATCAAAATTTGGATGCTTGGCAACCGACTCATATTTATGACGGTTGTAGTGTCCCAGGGCTCCTGTGTCACCGTTTGCGACCTTCTGATGAGCAAAGTCAATGGGGGGAAAGGCAGATTCACTTAACAACCGTGTTCCTAACTTAACGACGGCAACGATTCAAAGGGGCAAAACTCACTTTAAGAAAGGTTTTCACTTAGCCACATAAATATTGGGCTCCGTTATGGCCGTGACACGAGGACTACTCGTGTTACATTGTACAATGTATTGCCAAAACTCATTTAACGACTGTCTCGCTTAGCAACGTAAATAATTTTGGGCTCCCCTGGGATCGTGAATCGAAGATGACCAGTAAAGTTAGAACGATTTTCCCTTCTTTCTGATATGGAAAACTGCTGGCTTTGAGGCTGTGGAAATATAAATATTCTGTTTCTGGGTTTTTTTCCCACTGCAGGATCCCACCATGATGCCACGGTATGGCCGGGGAAGACGACTCCAACTTGCAGCCTTCAACAGGAGGGCTCTACCTGCCTCCTTGCAGCGGTCGACTTTCCCTCATGCGATGAAAGGAGGTGTATCTGACGAGCCTTTGGCCATTGTGGTCGCTCCTATTGGTTCTTTAGAACCCGGGATGAAAGAGGAGAAACCCTGCCCGTCCTCGGTGCCTGACCTGTTCTCCTACTGGAAGGAAAAAGAAGAGGAAGAAGAGGAAGAGGTGAATGCTGCTGACGTGGGCAGCTTTTCATCCACCCCTCCTGTCCCAATGATGGTGAAGCAGCGCCGCCCTTCCGAAGTCCACGAGATGCTTTCCTACTTAAAAAAGGAGGAAGAGGAGGAGGAGGAAGAGGTGGCCGAGATAGCGTCTCTGTCCCCTCTATGTGTTCTCCCACCCCCTGCTCCCCCTCCCATTCTGCCAGCCTATACGTCTACGGCTACACTGGGCAGGTCCATCCTTCCGGGAGGAAGGGAGATGTTCCATTTCTTCACACCCATAACCCACAACCCGGCTTCCGCTCACACCAAGCGTGGCCGTGACCGGGAGGTATTAACAGCAGATGGAATCCCACCACCTGTGCAGAAGAAAACCACCTCGGCTGTTTGGGATTACTTCACTCTGGACCCGCAGGAACCCTGTGTGGCTGTTTGTAGCACGTGCCAGAAACGGGTGAGGAGAGGGAAGGATGGAGGCACCCGACCCGGCACCACAGCCCTCCATAAGCACTTGAAGGTCCACCATGGACTTCACCTGCCAGGCGTCGCAGTGGTTCCTCCATCCCCACTGATGCCCCTGAAGGAGAGGTCCCACAGCACACCCGTGGTGGTCACCGAGCCATCTCCTCCAACCTTCCCATTTGCCCGGCAAGAAAGGAACCAACCCTACTACCCTCCCACGCACCCAACAGCCATCCAGTTGGCTTCCGATACTGCATGGATGCTCGCGGTGGACATGCAGCCTTTCTCCTGCGTGGAGAGCGAAGGATTTTGTCGGCTGATGGCCACTGCCCAGCCTCGTTGGATGATCCCTAGCCGGGCTTTCTTCGCCATCAAGGCAGTCCCTGAGTTATCCAAAGTGGTATCCCGGGCCGTGCGGCAAACCGTGGCCTGCAGTGTTGGCCGCACGGTCCATATCACAATAAACACCTGGGGCGACAGGCAAACAGCCACATACATGTCGGTGACAGGACACTGGGTCGCAGAGTTAGTAGGCACCCTCACCAGGCAACACGCCACTCTGTCGGTGTGCACCTTTGAAGGCTGCTGTGCCCCAGAGGACATCTGCCACAAACTGCAAGAAGTCCTCCAGGATTGGCTGTGCGATCTGAAGACGGGTGGCATAGTGTCCGAGAGCGGGACCAATGCAGCAAGGGCGGTGCGAGAACTCCGCCTCAAGCATGTTCCTTGCCTGGCCCGTTGTCTGAAGCTGGTCACCAAAGCGTTTTTGGCCAGGGATGCTCAAGTCAGACGTCTCCTGAAGACTTCTAGGAGGATATGCAGTTGCTACCGCCGTTCTGCCACCGTCCGACGGCGTCTCCTGGAAGTGCAGGCCAACTTGGGCTTGCATCAGCCTCTGGGGCCAAACACTCAAGCGAGGTCGAACTCCACCTTGCTGATGTTGGAGTGCCTGTATAGGCAGCGCCAAGCCATTGGGGCCATGCTGGATGAAGACGAGGACGGTTCCCACCTGCTCTTGGCACCCGCAGACTGGAAGGTGATGAAGTGCTTGGTGGAGATCTTGAAGCCATTTGAGGATGCTGCTGCGCTGGTTATTCGGCCCGATGCAACTCTCTGCCAAGCCCTTCCTCTCCTGTGGTTCTTGGAGGAACAGCTCAGGGCATTGAGAACCAGATACTACCAAGAAAATAATAATACTGCCGCTCGCCTGACCTCGCAGGCGTTGGACTGCCTTGAGGCTGACAATCAGCTGCGGGAAATAAAGGACAATATGATGTATCGGATTGCGGCCTTCCTTGACCCCCGATTCAGAGACATCACCACCATGAAGCTGGGTGGAACGGACCTGAGCGATGCAGCCCTGCTGAAGGAGCGCATCATTGACTTGGCCACCAGGTCCTACGTGCCTCCTGGAGGAGCAGATACGGAGTTCTCACCGCTCCGTCACTCTTCTCAAGACCAAAACGCCAGTTCCGGCAGCTCTCCCGGCTCAGCAGCTTGGCAGTTCACCATGAAACGCTGGAGGGCCATCACCAAAAGTGATCCTGCCTCCAGTTTGGTTTCCGAAGGGGGAGCAGCTGCAGCCCTTCGGGAAATGGAAGAATATCTGCACGACAACGTGGACCATATTGGAGAAAATGCTGACCCCATGCTGTATTGGCAAGGGAAGATGGTGATGTGGCCAGCTCTCTTCAAGGTGGCTGTGTTCCACTTTGGCTGCCCACCAACATCTTCGTCGTCCTCTGAAGATCTCGGCGGTGCTCCCAGTTCATTGGGGCCAAGAGACCACCCCAAGAACCTTTCCCCAGCCAACGTTAAAATGTTCACTTTCATCCGCAGGAATCGCCACCTCATCCCTCAAGATTGGAGGCTCTCCCTTGGAGATCTTTCTTCCCAGAGTCCCCTGGGTCCAAGAGAAGACCTGAGTGTGGAAGAAGAAGATGACCTTCTAAGACTGGATGAAGAGCAGGAGGACAAGTGAAGAAGAAAACGTCTGGACGTGGGTTGCTATAGTAGCATACCCTTATTTGTTTGTTACAGCTGGAATAACTGTCTTCTCATAACCTCATAGAGATTCTTAACACTTGTTAAAATTGATTGACGGTTCCAAATGGCACCTTTGAATCGGTAAATGAAGACTCAATCATCCAGGCCCAAAGTATCTAAAAATGGTTACCCTATTTTTCGGACTATGCACTGTTCTTCCTCCCCACCCCCCGAAAAAAACCGTGGGTGGAAATGTCTGTGTTTTATAGAGCAAATGTTGCCAAAGCCTCACCCACCGGGAAGCCGGCCCCCACCCTTTGGCCTCTGCCTCCCAGCAATTTGCCTCCTTGCAGAAAACAGCCTGGTCAGCTTCAGCACAACCTGATTTAGCACAAGCAGCTGATTGGCGGTTGGATTGGCCTCCTGGAATAATGACGATAAGCTGTTCCAGGCTGCAGTGATTGCTGTCGCTGCCTCCACGTACCCCATTTTCGACCTCTGTGCACCCTATTTTTGGCGTCTTGTGCATCCTGTTTTTGGCCCATTCCGGGCGGCAGGGATCACCATTGCCACTGCCTTTTGGTGGCGATAGGCGGCAGCGTTAATCCCCACCGCCTGGAATGGGTCTGAAACAGGATGCGCAGAGACCAAAAATGGCACCTGCGGAGGCGGGGAAATAGGCGGCGGCGATCCCCGCAGCTTGGAACGCTGATTGTTGGTATTCCGAGAGGCTGATCCAACTGCCAATCAGCTGCTCCTGCTAAATCAGACTGTGCTGAAGCTGACCAGGCTGTTTGCTGCAGGGAGGCAAATTGCTGGGAGGCAAAGGGAGATATTTTTTTACTTGTTTTCCTCCCCCCCAAAAGCTAGGTGTCCAGAGCGTCTTATAGTCCGAGAAATACGGTAAATCATGGCAACTGGACCAGTTTGTTAAAACTGAGACATTTCGTCACCCATCCAAGTAACTTCTTCTGTCAAAAAATGAATAAATTAGAGAGTCGTTGGAATATACCTACTCTTGCCCTACCAACTGCAGGAGTTTCTCCCCAAGATGTATTGCAATATGTAAATGAAGACTCAATCATCCAGACCAAAAGTATCTAAGAAGGTGAAATCATGGCAACTGGACCAAAGATGGTTAAACTGAGATATTTTGTCACTCATCCAAGTAACAAGAGTTAGTATGTTCCAACTACTTTCTGACTCTCCGCCAGTGGTGGGTTGCCCCTGGTTCGGACCGGTTCTGTAGAACCGGTAGTAAAACCAGAGGGAGGCTCCGCCCACCGACCCCTACGTCATCAGAACGCTTCTGCGCATGCGCAGAAGAGTGCGTGCGAGAGCGGCCCCATTGCGAACCAGTATGCTCTCTGCCTAACTATTTCTTTTTATTTTGACTGAAAAAATTACTTGGATGAGTAACGAAACATCTCAGTTTGACAAGCTTTGAGCCGGTTGCTCTGATTTGATCTTTTTACACCTTTGAAATCATCTTGTCTTCATCTGGTCTAAGACTCTTATATTTAGACTTGTAGTAGTGTGGTTGTATCTTCCCGATTTCACTGGCGGAAATCTAGTTTCGGTTTTTTTAGTACTTGATTGATAACATTCTCGAAACGGGTGAAATCCAACAGGTTCTGACAGGTTCTGGAGAACCGGTAGCAGAAATTTTGAGTAGTTCGGAGAATCTGCAAATACAATCTCTGGCTGGCCTCAGAGTGGGCTGGGAATGGAGATTTTGCAATATCCTTCCCCTGGAGTGGGGTGGGAATGAGATTTTGCAGTATCCTTCCCCTGCCATGCCTACCAAGCCACATCCACCAAGCCACACCCACAGAACCAGTAGTAAAAAAAAATGGATTTCACCACTGGTGAGGAGGCTTCCTTAACACCTACTGAAAAGAAGTTGAGAGCCTGCCCTACCTCCTACCTTTCAAAAAACGTTGCTCAAATAGAAAAGTCATTTTAGTCCTTAATACAAGTAGTCTTCAGGTTACATTAATTCAGCAACTATTCAAAGTTAGGACAGTGGTACCCACAACTTGTCTCCGGAGTTCTGACTGTTGCAGTATATCCCTGTTATCCCGTGATTTTGATCACAGCAAACCACAGTCCTGTGATTGTGATTTCCAACATTTCCCAAAAGAAGTCATTGGGGAAGCCAGCAGGAGGTCAGAAGTTAATTGCGGGAGATCCTTGCTTAATGACTCACGCTGTCCTTGCTAAACAAGAGCAACTGGGGCTGTTGGAATTGCTGTCATTAAGCAGCACGGTCTTGTGGCACTGCGCTTTGTGATCACGGTGATCACGGTTCCAGTCCTAAGTGCCGACGTAAACCGAGGACTACCTGTAGACTTTTGTTAGGCTTACTCTAGATAGAATAAGGTTTGCTTTGAGTTTAATGTCGTGTGTGAATTATAAACGAGGGCGTAGAGCTTTAAATTCTACGATCTGATTTTATTATATTATACCAAACTACAGTTTGTTCAGCCAAGGTTCTTGACTAAGCCACAGTGCCTGAGTTCACCGTGGCAAGTGAAGCTTAACCCTGGCAAAACAACACACTGTAGGGTTTTAACCAGTGGTGAAATCCGAACCGGTTTGCTACTGGTTCGCTGTCTGTGCATGTGCGCTGAGCATCAAAAGCACACTGTGTGCCATATGTGTGCTGCACCCATGCGCAGTACGTGCCAAAAGGATGCTTCGGAAGGTAAGTAGAAATGAGGGTGGGGGATCAGCTGTGCCGCGTGGTTTAGCTTTACATAACTCTTTTCCTGCTTTCTAGCAAAGCTAAACCGTGCGGCAGAGCTGATTTCCCCCTACCCCACTGTTCTACCAGTAGTTTTTATCACTACCGGTTCGCCTCGAACTGGTAGCATTTCACCCCTGGTTTTAACCATCATGTGGAAGCAGGTCACAACATTAATCGGACCCTGATTAAAACAAAACCATGGCTTCTTAGCATGTGTGAACTCAACCTAAATTATACAAACAACTCTGTCTTCCTGCTTCCAAAAAGCTTCCACGTTCCTTGCTTTGGAAAACTTGTGTGTTTGTGTGTGTGTGTATGTGTGTGTACACACACACTCACACACTTGGTGATTTTAAGGCTTGTGGACTTCAACTCCCAGAGTTCCACAGTTGACTGGGGAACTCCGGGAGTTGAAGTCCCACAAGCCTTAAAAGCAGGGGTGAAATGCTCCCGGTTCGGAATGGATCGCCCGATCCGGTAACGATGGCGGTGGGTGGTTCGGAGAACTGGTAGCAAAAATCCCTCCCCACCCCCATGCCCAGCTGAGCCACACGATCATCAGAGGCTTTTTATTTTATTTTTAAAAGCATTTTTTCTACAACCTCTTCAGCCAAAAAAAAAAAATGCTTTTAAATGTAAAAACAAAGCCTCTGCCGATCAGGCAAGTCAGCTGGGATCGTCAGAGGCTTTTAAAAAAAAGAAAAGCCTCTGCCGATCAGACAAGTCAGCTGGGATCGTCAGAGGCTTTTTAAAAAAAGAAAAGAAAAGCCTCTGCCGATCAGGCAAGTCAGCTGGGATTGTCAGAGGCTTTTAAAAGCAATTTTTTACAACCTCTTCAACTGAAAAGGTTGTAGAAAAAAATTGCTTTAAAAGTTAAAAAAAAAAGTTGGCCACACCCACTCAGTCATATTACACACACACCCCAAAGCCACACCAACAGAACCGGTAGTAACAAATTTTACTTTTCACCACTGCTTAAAAGTCTCCAAGGTTAGAGACCTCCTGCTTTAAGAGATAAAGCTTTGGTGGTAATTATTACGATCCAATATCTAGAATAGCCTTTTCATGTTGTGTTTGGAAACCGTGGCTAATTCAAAGAAAGAAACGTCTATGGAAAACTAATATTTGTCTAACATTTCTCTGGAAAACTAAGAGTGACTGGTGCTCAGCCAGATTTTAATTGAATTGTTTTTGGGACTTTCTTTTTTTTTCCCCTTCAATTTTCAGGAAAGGCTTGTTTAATCACCACTGTGAAACCACCTCAGAATGAAACAAGCGATTTTAATAAAATATCCTTAGAGCATCTGAAAAATTGCAATCAGTTAATCTTTAAAATCTTTTAAATATGTCTTCTGCACCAATCAGTTGATCTTTTAAATCTTTTAAATATTTCTTCCATGCCAATCAATTCATCTTTAAAATCTTTTAAATATTTCTTCCCTACCAATCAGTTAATCTTTAAAATCTTTTAAATATTTCTTCCCTACCAATCAATTCATCTTTAAAATCTTTTAAATATTTCTTCCCTACCAATCAGTTAATCTTTAAAATCTTTTAAATATCCCCCCCCCCCCATCATTGGAGATGTCTGTTCTTTTAAGGAAGCTTATCTGAGTCTCAAATGACTTTCTTTGTTGCTATGCAAATGTAATATCTTTAATTAGCTTTTCTAAATTGCATATTGTGTAGCTGTAATTACATACATTCATTGCCATTAATCTATGCATGGATTATAATCTGTGCAATTTAGAACAATTTAGAACTAGGATAGATACTAATGAATGGAGTGGTGCTGTGGGCTAGAGGTGGACCTCTCGCCTCACAATCAGAAGGCTGTGAGTTCGATCCTAGGTAGAAGCAGATATTTCTCTCTCTCTCTGGGCACAGTGAACAAAACTCCGCATTGGTGACAGGAAGGGCATCCGGCCATTTAAACACTCTTCTAGCTCCTTTCAGTTGCCCAGACTCCACCCCGCAAGGGATTATGGGGTTGTTAAAAGATGATGATGATAGATACCCAATGAATAAGAACACTTAAGATAGTGGTTCTCAACCTTCCTAATGCCGCGACCTTTTAATACAGTTCCTCATGTTCTGGTGACCCCCAACCATAAAATTATTTCTAAAACCATTGAAAATATGTGTTTTCCGATGGTCTTAGGCGACCCCTGTGAAAAGGTCATTCGACCCCCCCAAAGGGGTCGCGACCCACAGATTGAGAACCACTGACTTAAGATGCCAGGAAGGTTAAGAGATCTTGGAAAAAGAGTTATTAAGAAATTGCCCTTGAACATATTTACAATGTGAGACCAGATCAGGGGTGAAATGCGATGACGGCAGGTAATTCGGAGAACCGGTAGCAAAAATCCCTGCCCACCTCCCCATGCCCAGCTGAGTTGCGCGATCATCAAAAGCTTTTTTTTTTAATTTTTAAAAGCATTTTTTCTACAACCTCTTCGGCTGAAAAATGCTTTTAAAAGTTAAAAAAAAAGCCTCTGATGATCGTGCGGCTCAACTGGGACCGTCAGAGCCTTTTAAAAGCATTTTTTCTACAACCTCTTCGGCTGAAGAGGTTGTAGAAAAAACGCTTTGAAAAGTTAAAAAAAAAAAAAAAGTTGGCCACGCCCACCAAGTCACATTACCTGTCAGAGTGGCAATTAATCCCATTCTGCTTTTGGGTAATTGCACCTTGATTAGAGAATGGATCGTGACCATTTCCTTGAAGTATACTTTAAGAAAATAAACCCGAAGATATATTTTCTAAGAAAAACTCATTTATTTGTTATAAAGAAAATAAAACATCATACTAATCTAATTAGTTACATCTTGGCAAAGCTTTCCCGGCCACCTCTCTTGGCCGGAGAACAAAGAAAGATTGAAGAAGAAAGTGAAGGAATGTGGACATGCGCAGTTAGCTTAGAGATAAGAACTTGGCAAGCGACGGTAAGTCTGAAAGTTCAAAAATAAAAGCTCATCTGGTAAATACAAAAACGCAGTGACATTACCCACCACCACCACTAAGCCACGCCCACAGAATTGGTAGTAACATATTTTACATTTCACCACTGGGCCAGATATTGGAGACGGCTTCTGAAAAACAACTCACAAAAGGGTTGCTTTCATTGGGCAAATTTCATAGCTTGGCAATGTTTCCCCCAGAATTTAGGGATCAATAAAGTTTATATATTAATTTGGATTAGGATTTGTCAAAGACGTGCAAAACGTTAGAGTGGGTGGAAACCCTATAGATCAATGGGGAAATGCTATTACCCAGGGATGGGGGGGTTGTAGGTGCCACAATGGTGTAACTTTGCTTCCTAGGTTCCCCCATAGATGGCATTAATTGAAGGCTTGTGGAATGAACTGAGACCAGTCTTAGGCAGGCAGGCAGAAATAAAGGCTGGCTCCACTATCTGTTGGCTGGAAAACGGGAAGCCCGGGTTTGAGACCCCAGCTCCATGTGACGGGCGAGCTCCCATCCTCGCTTCAGCTCCTGCCAACCTAGCAGTTCGAAAGCATGCATATGCAAGAAGATAAACAGGTACCATTTCAGTGGGAAGGTAACTGCGCTACATGACCACATGACCATGGGAATATCTTCAGACCGCACTGGCTCGAAACGGAGATCAGCACTGCTCCCTAGTCGGCAACTACTAGCGGAATAAAATTCTCAACGCGATCCTTCATCTTTTACCCCTCAACCCGCTGCACGGTGGCCCTCTCCCAATTAAATCACCACATCCTGAAGGACTGGAAATACAGGTCATAATATGGATGAAGAAACAGCTTTGATTGAGGAGGGGGGGTTGTTTCTCACCCCAGCAGAATTCAGCAAGGCTGTGAATTAGGTTATTCAGAGTAGAATGGCAGTGTTGTGGCCTGTCGGCCACCGGCCACTCCAGCAGCCGAATCAGAGGAGGAGGAGGTGTGGGAATCAGGGTCAGCATCGGGGCAACTTGAGAGCTCCGAGTGGGAAGGGGGAATGGAGCTGTCGGAGAGTGAGACAAAGGTGGAGCCTGGGCCGTCCGTCAGCCCTCAGATGGAGAGTAAACAGCCCCCAGGTCGAGGTGGCTGATGAGGAGGAGGAGGAATAGCTGGGTCTAGTGCCTGATGCACATATGCACAGAAGGCAGAGGAGAGGAGAGCAGTGGAAATCTATAGGCCGATCCTTGGGACGGAAGAGCCACCACTGCTAGCGAAGCCCCACTCTAGCTCTGGGGATAAAAGGCAGAGGCGGAGACGAATAGATGTGGCACACAACTATTCATCTCCCAGCCGGACAGACTTGTTAGCTTGCGGTAATAGAGAAACTTTTTGCCGGGGCTGCCGGCGCTCCTAAAAAAGGAATCATTGATTGAACTTCAGAGGGTTTGTCGTGTCTGGGGAGCTGGGTCAGAACAGGCAGTCGGAGGTTAGGCATTGGGTTCAACCTGGAAGGAGACTTGGGAAAACCGTTTGCCTTATTCTTATCAAATGTTTTCCTGCTTTGGGAAACAAAACTAGGAATATCTAGAGCCCTGATGGCGAACCTATGGCATGCAGGTAGCAGTGTAGCATCCTCTCTGTGGGCACGCGAGCCGTCGCCCTGGTTCAGCTCCACCGTACAGGCTCCCAGGCCTCCCGCCAGCCAGCTGGTCATCAGGTCACTGCTGCGCCTGCACGGGGGGTGGGCAGTGGATGGGGCATGGGAAGGGGGTCGTATGCGCATGTGGGTGTGTGTGGGGGACAGGCATGCATGTGTGGGAGTGTGGCCCGTGCAGGGGCCATGGCTTAGGACCTCGCTACTTACGGGACCGCCTACTACCACAAACAGCCTCCCACCGCCCGGTACGCTCTCACAGAGAGGGGCTCCTCCGGGTGCCGTCAGCCAAACAGTGTCGACTGGCGGCCCCCAGGGGGAGGGCCTTCTCTGTGGGGGCACCCACTATCTGGAACGAGCTCCCCCCGGAGATACGAAGGATCCCGGATCTGCGTGCTTTCCGCCGCGCTCTTAAGACCTTCCTATTCCAGCAAGCTGGCCTGGCCTAACCTTTCCCCCCCCTTTTTCTTTTAAATTGAAAATTTTAAATCTCTTTTTAAATTATTGGGATGTTTTAAATTTGTCTCGGGCTAAATTGTTTAATCTGGTTTATTTTTCTTTTAAATTTTTGTATTTCTGTATTTTATTTTTGTGCCTGTTCACCGCCCTGAGTCCTTCGGGAGTAGGGCGGTATATAAATCTAAGAAAAGAAAGAAAAGAAAGAAAGAAGGGGGCGTGTGCATGCATGGAGGTGGTGTGCGGGGGGGCAGGTGTGCAGGGGCGGGGCCTTGTGGGGGATTGTGCATGTATGCGGGGGGTTTGGGGGGCATGTGTGCGGTTGGGGCCCATACGGGGGCTCGTGCGTGCATGCGTGGGAGGTTGGGGTATGCGGGGGGGAAGGCGTGCAGGGGCAGGGACAGCGGCCATGCGGGGGGCCATGTGCGCATGTGGGGGTGGGCGGGCATGTGCAAGGGCAGGGGCCGTGCGTGGGCCAGGCCAGGGGTGAAATGCTCCCAGTTCAGACCGGATCGCCCAATCCGGTAGCAACGGAGGTGGGTGGTTCGGAGAACCGGTAGCAAAAATCCCTGCCCCCCTCCCCCATTGCCCAGCTGAGCCGCGCAATCATCAGAGGCTTTTTTTTTTTTAATTTTTAAAAGCATTTTTTCTACAACCTCTTTGGCCGAAGAGGTTATAGAAAAAAATGTTTTTAAAAGGAAAAAAAGCCTCTGCCGATCAGGCAAGTCAGCTGGGATCATCAGAGGCTTTATAAAAAAAAGAAGCTTCTGCCAATCAGACAAGTCAGCTGGGATCGTCAGAGGCTTTTAAAAAAAGAAAGAAAGCCTCTGCCGATCAGACAAGTCAGCTGGGATCATCAGAGGCTTTTAAAAAATAAAGAAAGCCTCTGCCGATCAGGCAAGTCAGCTGGGATCATCAGAGGCTTTTAAAAAAAAAGAAGCTTCTGCCAATCAGGCAATTCAGCTGGGATCGTCAGAGGCTTTTAAAAAAAGAAAGAAAGCCTCTGCCGATCAGACAAGTCAGCTGGGATCATCAGAGGCTTTAAAAAATAAAGAAAGCCTCTGCCGATCAGGCAAGTCAGCTGGGATCATCAGAGGCTTTATAAAAAAAAAGAAGCTTCTGCCAATCAGGCAAGTCAGCTGGGATCGTCAGAGGCTTTTAAAAAAAGAAAGAAAGCCTCTGCCGATCAGACAAGTCAGCTGGGATCATCAGAGCTTTAAAAAATAAAGAAAGCCTCTGCCGATCAGGCAAGTCAGCTGGGATCATCAGAGGCTTTTAAAAAAAAAGAAGCTTCTGCCAATCAGGCAATTCAGCTGGGATCGTCAGAGGCTTTTAAAAAAAAAGAAGCCTCTGCCAATCAGGCAACTCAGCTGGGATCGTCAGAGGCTTTTAAAGCATTTTTAACAACGTCTTCAGCTGCATTTTGGGGGTTTGCAAATCCATGAAACTGTCGAAGAAGGATACACTTTGGGCACTCGCTCCAGAAAAGGTTAGCCGTCACTGATCTAGAGCTATACAGCTCAAATGCTTTTTCCTGCATAATTGGGGGAAAAAACGAAATCAATAAAAATAAAGACAGTCTTCTTTACAGTCTCTTTGAGTATCGAGAGAAGAGACACAGTAGACGTAGCTTAGAGAATGTTGAGAAGGATATTTTAGAGATAATGGTGCAATTCCTCCATTATCCAGTTGTGTTCCTACAGGTCAGTATTTGAAAGGTTAAGATTAAATATATATATATCTTAAGCCAGCTGTAGTGTTACCATCATATTTTCACTTGACACCAGGGTGGATAAAAATCAATGATTTTTTTAAAAAAAAATCAAAAAAATCGGATTTTTTTGATTTAAATCGGATTTTTTTGATTTAAATCAGATTTTTTTATTTAAATCAGATTTTTTTGATTTTTATTGAGTTTATTTTAATAAAAACTTTTGGGATAAAAATCTATCGCAAGATAATTTTTTATATAAGATACATAAATAATTTAGTTTACTCAGCATGAAATGGAGCTTAGTTATGTAGCATGAGGCTGTATATTCTGCAACACTGGGACTATCGGTGAGTCAACAGTGGGTCAAAGGAGTAGCAGAGATGACAGTTGCTCTTTAAAAATTATGATTTAAATCGAGTTGATTTAAATCAAGTCTTTTTACTAGTGATTTAAATCATGATTTAAATCGACTCGATTTAAATCAAATCCACCCTGCTTGACACCAAGTAAACATACATCAAAAAAACATACATTTAAAACATACATTTTAAAAAATACATTTAAAACAGGTGCTTTTATAAAGAGGCAACTGGATTTTCTTGTTTATCTTTGAAGATGTTTCGCTTCTCATCTTCGGCTTCGGAGAACCGGCAAATACCACCTCCGGCTGGACCCAGAGTGGGGTGGGAATGGAGATTTTGCAATATCCTTCCCCCCAGGAATGGAGAGGGAATGGGGATTTTGCAGTATCCTTCCCCTGGAGTGGGGTGGGAATGGAGATTTTGCAGTATCCTTCCCCTGCCATGCCCACCAAGCCACACCCACCATGCCACACCACGCCCACAGAATCAGTAGTAAAAAAAATTGGATTTCACCACTGAACAGAATACAATTTAATTTGGGATGTATGGTAAATTGGTTAGATAACAGATGCAAAGATTAGAAAATTAACCATGAAAGTCAATCAGCGAACAAGAGATAAAGATAATGATAGATAGAAGAATACTTAGTGTAAATAATATTATGGCAAGATGGCACAAAAGTGTAAATTAAAATATTCAGAATGATAAATATATTGAGACTTACGTTAGAAATATGGAAACGATAGATGTAAATACGATGTATGAATAAGCATTAAATGGTTGCAACAAGGAGGAAGAATAGTATGTATATGTGTAAAAAAAACCTGCTGATACAACCAGTATATCGCTTTTGCAAACTTGAAACTGTGATGCAAAAGGAAGAAAAATGTGCAATAAAAATATTTACCAAAAAAGAAAAGAAATAAACAAATAGAATAACTTTAGAACACGTCTAAGGGCAGGTATGACTCAGGTTGACTCAGCCTTCCATCCTTCCGAGGTGGGTAAAATGAGGACCCCAAATTGTTGGGGGGAGGGGCAATAGGTTGACTCTGTAAACCGCCTAGAGAGCAGCGGTGAAATCCAATTTCTTTTACTACCGGTTCTGTGGGCGTGGCTAGGTTGGCGTGGCAGGGGAAGGATAGTGGAAAATCTCAATTCCCTCCCCGCTTCAGGGGAAGCATACTGCAAAATCCCCATTCCCTCCCCACTCCAGGGGAAGGATACTGCAAAATCCCCATTCCCACCCCACTCCAGGGGAAGGATACTGCAAAATCCCCATTCCCTCCCTACTCCAGGGGAAAGATACTGCAAAATCTCCATTCCCACACCACTTCAAGGGAAGGATACTGCAAAATCCCCATTCCCTCCCCCTCCAGGGGAAGCATACTGCAAATCCCCATTCCCTCCCCACTCCAGGGGAAGCATACTGCAAAATCCCCATTCCCTCCCCACTCCAGGGGAAGGATACTGCAAAATCCCCATTCCCTCCCCACTCCAGGGGAAGCATACTGCAAAATCCCCATTCCCTCCCCACTCCAGGGGAAGGATACTGCAAAATCACCATTCCCACCCCACTCCAGGGGGAAGGATACTGCAAAATCTCCATTCCCACCCCACTCCAGGGGAAGCATACTGCAAAATCCCCATTCCCTCCCCAGGGGAAGCATACTGCAAAATCCCCATTCCCTCCCCACTTCAGGGGATGGATATTGCAAAATCTCCATTCCCACCCCACTCCAGGGGGAAGCATACTGCAAAATCCCCATTTCCCCCCCCCACTCCAGGGGAAGTATACTGCAAAATCCCCATTCCCTCCCCACTCCAGGGGAAGGATACTGCAAAATCTCCATTCCCACCCCACTCCAGGGGGAAGGATACTGCAAAATCTCTATTCCCACTCCACTGGGGCCAGCCAGAGGTGGTATTTGCCTGTTCTCCGAACCTCTCAAAATTTCCGCTACCGGTTCTCCAGAACCTGCCAGATTTCACCCCGGCTAGAGAGGGCTGTAAAGCACTATAAAGCGGCATATAAGTCTAAGTGCTATTGCTATTGCTAAGTACTTGAATATGCAAACGGCTGGATTTGCCCGTTTTTATATCTCATTTTTTAAAATAGGTAAGCTCAACACAGGTATATCTTGACAATTCCTGTTTCCGCAAACTTTTCTTTTTCCTTCTAGACAAAGGACTAAAAAACAGCTTTCTGCCGAAACCCGGGATCGAACCAGGGACCTTTAGATCTTCAGTCTAACGCTCTCCCAACTGAGCTATTTCGGCGGCTGTGGTTTCAGCGCTCGCTCTTTTTCCCAGATAGAACAGCTACATTTTTTTTTTTTTTGAGGTTACAGAGGCTCCACGAGATGCAAACACTGGAACAGTGCGGATTCTGCTAAATCCAGGAATCTATAGTTGCCTTTTCAGATTACGCCAACTTCAAGTGAAGCCGATCCCGCCGGAAAAAAGAAAAAGAATTGCCTTCTTTAATACTTTGTAATATTCTGTTTGTTAATATCCCCATCCCCCGCACTCCCTCAAATGTGCTTAACTGTTCTAGAAGGGTTGGTACTAGAGGTGGGTTTCAGCAGGTTCTGACCAGTTCTGGAGAACCGGTAGCGGAAATTTTGAGTAGTTCAGAGAACCAGTAGTAAAAATTCTGACTGGTCCCATCCCCATCTACTCTCTGCCTCCCAAGTCCCAGCTGATTGGGAGGAAATGAGGATTTTGCAATAACCTTCCCCTGGAGTGAGGTGGTAATGGAGATTTGACAGTATCCTTCCTGTGCCACGCCCACCAAGCCACACCCACAGAACCGGTAGTAAAAAATGTTTGAAACCGACTACTGGTTGGTACCATAAGATTGCTATTAACTAGCTTGAGATTTTAAATGTAGCCAAAAAAAAAGAAAAGAAAAAAAGGGTTAGATAAAGAAGATTGTAGGCACTTCCCCCCCCCCAATGTTTTATTGGGGAATTAAATTGCGTGATATTTGGATTAATATTGTCAAAAAAAAAACAACAACAACCAACACCACCTCTGTTCTGGAGAGTTTATGCAGGCTTTTTGTTTTGTTTTGTAAATCTCTACCCCCCCTCCCCCTTTTTGAGGGATTAAAGCTTTTTTAAAAAGGAAAAAAGAAAAAGAAGGGAGGGAGGAAGGAAGGAAGGAAGGAAGGAAGGATAGGAAGAAATATCCTTCTGGGTTCTGCTCCAAGTGGGGAAAAAGACACTGGAAACATGGAGACTGCTTGGAAAGATGGTTTAATGGTGGACAGGATCACATGGTTTGAGTTCCTGAACAGAAAAAGGGCAGAGATTTATTTAGTTATTATTTATTTTATTGGATTTATATACCGCCCTACTCCCGAAGGACTCAGGGCGGTGAACAGCCACAGAATAAAACACATAAATACAAAAATTTAAAATAGAATAAAAACGAATTAAATAATTTGGCTGAGACAAATTTAAAATACCCAATAAATTAAAAACAAATTTACATTTACATTTAAAAGGGGAGCAGATTTAGATGCTGAGAGTGCCTTGGTTTTAGGCCCTCTCTGGCTTTGAACTTCCTGGGGCCCAGAAAGCGTATCCTGATTGGTTGTCAGACTCCCAGGGGGTGGGGGTCTTAGCTAGCCTTGCTGGCGGATGTAATCTTCCCAGGGGCCATGTGGTGAGTTTCTGTCTAGATGGGTCCCATTGTGTTAGTTTCTGTTGCTATTGAGTTGAAGATGAAGGTCCATTGACAAAAATTGAGTTTCTGCCTCTGGCCCATTAACAAAAGGGTGGGGGCTGGAAGGTGGGAGCTGCTTTGTCATTAAAAACATGCTTCTCCATTTCTCATGCAGGGAAACATAATATTCTGCCTTTTTAATATTTCCCAAAATATTTCATTCTTCTAGGAAAGGGATGGGTGCTAACTTCCTATGGAAGGAAGGAAGGAAGGAAGGAAGGAAGGAAGGAAGGAAGGAAGGAAGGAAAGAAAGAAAGAAAGAAAGAAAGAAAGAAAGAAAGAAAGAAAGAAAGAAAGAAAGAAAGAAAGAGAAAAGCTACATTTCAAACATATTTATTCATTCCCTTTAAACCAGGGCTGTAAAACTTAAGATCCACCTACATATTTTTTGTAACCGGATTGTAGCACTGCACTGTTCCCTTTTGCAACGTTTGTTGCATTTAGTGTGAATTCCCTTAGCAGAAAACATAGTATCTCAGATTTGTTAGTGCTGGTCTCTAAAGCTTTTATCAGTTCCACCCAATACAATTTAAATAAAAAGGTTGCAAATTCTATTCTATTCTATTCTATTCTATTCTATTCTATTCTATTCTATTCTACTCTACTCTACTCTACTCTACTCTACTCTTTCTATTTCTATTTCTATTCTTATTCTTATTCTATTTTATTTTATTCTAATTCTATTCTATTCTATTCTATTCTATTCTATTCTATTCTACTCTATTCTACTCTACTCTACTCTACTCTTTCTATTTCTATTCTTATTCTTATTCTATTCTATTCTTTCTATTTCTATTCTTATTCTTATCTATTTTATTATAATTCTATTCTAATTCTATTCTATTCTATTCTACTCTTTCTATTTCTATTCTTATTCTTATTCTATTCTATTCTTTCTATTTCTGTTCTTATTCTTATTCTATTTTATTATAATTCTATTCTTATTCTATTCTATTCCTATGTTATTACTATTACTATTACTATTCTATTCTACTCTACTCTTTCTATTTCTATTTCTATTCTTATTCTATTCTATTCTAATTCTATTCTAGTCTATTCTTTCTATTTCTATTCTTATTCTATTTTATTATAATTCTATTATAATTCTATTCTATTCCTATGTAATTACTATTTCTTTTCTTTTCTATTCTGTTCTATTCTATTCTATTCTACTCTACTCTACTCTACTCTATTCTTTCTATTTCTATTTCTATTTCTATTCTTATTCTTATTCTATTCTATTCTTATTCTTATTCTATTCTATTCTAATTCTATTCTATTCTATTCTACTCTATTCTATTCTTTGTATTTCTATTCTATTCTATTCTATTCTATTCTATTCTATTCTATTCTATTCTATTCTATTCTATTCTATTCTATTGTATTGTATTCTGTCCCGCGGCCGATTGCAATCCCAGGTGTGCAAAAGGCGCCAATATAAGAACCACCGAAACTTAAAATATTTTTCAAATTCAGCAGGCAGCCTTAGGCAGACGCCCGGACTTCAACTCCCAGAATTCCTGTGTGTGTGTGTGTGTGTGTGTGTGTGTGTGTGTGTGTGTGTGTGTGTAAAGTTCATTAAAGCTGCAGACTTTAGAGCAGGGGGTCTCCAACCTTGGCAACTTTAAGACTTGTGGACTTCATTTCCCAGAATTCCTCAGCCGGCTTAGGAATTCTGGGAGTTGAAGTCCACAAGTCTTAAAGTTGCCAAGGTTGGAATCCTTCTGCTTTAGAGAAACTTCTGCACGAAAAAGTCCGTAGAGATTCTCAGTCCTCCAGGTCGTGGTTGTCTGTCAATGGTGAAATCTGGTTTTTTTACTACTGGTTCTGTGGGCGTGGCTTGGTGGGCGTGGCATGGCTTGGTGGGCGTGGCTTGATAGGGCATGGCAGGGGAAGGATACTGCAAAATCCGCTTTCCCTCCCCACTCCTGGGGGGGAAGATATTGCAAAATCTCCATTCTCACCCCACTACAGAGAAAGGATATTGCAAAATCCCCATTCCCTCCCCACTCCTGGGGGGGGAAAGATACTGCAAAATCTCCCTTCCCACCCCACTCTGGGGCCAGCCAGAGATGGTATTTGCCAGTTTTCCAAACTTCTCCACTACCGGTTCTCTGAACTGCTCACAATTTCCGCTACCGGTTCTCCAGAACCTGTCAGAACCTGCTGGATTTCACCCCTGCCCAAAGGTGCTTTTTCAGGAGGCAACTGGAACTTCTTCAGAACTGAAGAAGCTTCTTGGATGAGAAGTGAAACATCTTCAAAGGAAAAAAACAAGAAAATCCAGTAAAAGCACCTTTAGGTTAACCCCTTTACTTGCCCTGTTTTTCTAAAGCCAGTGAAAAGTAAAAATACAGGTCATTTCCCCATGTTAGAATCGTGGCTTTAAGAGGATGACTTATATTTCTCCCAATGGAAACAATAACAAATGGTTATTGTACCTACCTGTTTCTAAAGGGAAAGTATGCGGTACATGAGATGCTTGCTAAAAATATTTAAAATTCATACTTAATCTAAATCTTCTCCCCTTTTTAAATGCAAATTTTAATGTGTTTTTAAATTATGGGGTATTTTAAATTTGTTCAGCCAAATTATTTAATTCGTTTTTATTCTATTTTAAATTTTTGTATTTATGTGTTTTATCCTCTCGCTGTTCACCGCCCTGAGTCCTTCGGGAGTAGGGCGGTATAGAAATTTAAATAAATAAATAAATAAATAAATAAATAAATAAATATTTAATATTAAATACTGGGGTGGGGGAATCAGTTCCCTTTTTGAGCACATGATTGAATTACTCTAAAACCCAAAGATGGAAGGGATGCCCAGGTAAAATCCTCTGCCAGATCTCCAGGCTTTTGAAATCTACGTTCTTCTCCAGGCCAAAGGATCCCAATTCAGATTCCGGTTTAGACTAGGGCAAATACGAAGCAAGTTTTCACAAGCGCTTTATTTAAACGCTTTTAAAAACTTGCTTCGTATTTGTTTAAACTTTATTAAATTTTTACATTTGTTTAACCTTTATTAAATTTTAAGGGGAAGGGAGACAATAGGGAATTATCAACTTTTCCCACAAAAACGTGGGAATTGTATTTTATTGTATTCTCCGTTCCATTCCATATATTCTATTCTATTCTAAAGCTTCTTGGACAAGAAGCAAAAGCAAAGCTTCTTGGACAAGAAGCAAAACATTTTCAAAGAAAAATAAAAACCCCAAGGAAGTCCAGTTGCCTTTTGAGAAAAAGCATATTTGGGACAACTAGGACCTGGATGATTGAGAGACCCCATAGCTTAGATCAGAGGTCTTCAAACTTGGCAGCTTTAAGACTTGTGGATTTCAACTCCCAGAATTCTCCAGCCAGGCTGGCTGGAGAATTCTGGGAGCTGAAGTCCACAAGTCTTAAAGCTGCCAAGTTTGAAGACCTCTGGCTTAGATCTATTCACCTGGATGGCTCAAATGTCTATTTTTCACTATTGTACACCGAGAGCATATACACCAAAGACAAATTTCTTGTGTGTCCAATCACATTTGGCCAATAATAAAGAATTCTATTCTATTCTGAGAAAGATGTTTTGTATATGTATCATGTAACCTTAATGCTTTTGTAGAGGAAATGTTAAAAAAGGATCTCAGGATCCTGTTTCAATTTAGTAAGTTGAGGCAAGCTCTATAATTGCAATTCTAAGCTTAAGAAAGATGCTTTTTTTTAAAAAAAAAAAATGTATCGTGTAACCTCAATGCTTTTGTGGAGGAATTTTTTTTTTAAAAAAAGGATCTAAGGGATCCTGTTCCGTTTAGCAAATCGAGACAAGCTCTTTCCGAGAAAAGGTGGGTGGCTCTTAAAAGAGCCTTTTTTGGGGGTGTCGTTCTTGGGCGAGCTGAAGCCGGCGGGCCGGGAGAGCTCCTCACTTCCCTTTGGCCTTGTGGCTCTCGGTCTTCTTGGGCAGGAGGACGGCCTGGATGTTGGGCAAGACGCCTCCCTGGGCGATGGTGACTTTGCCCAGCAGCTTGTTCAGCTCCTCGTCGTTGCGGATGGCCAGCTGCAAGTGGCGCGGGATGATCCGAGTCTTCTTGTTATCCCGGGCCGCGTTGCCCGCCAGCTCCAGGATTTCCGCCGTCAGGTATTCCAGCACCGCGGCCAGGTAGACGGGAGCTCCGGCGCCCACCCTCTCCGCGTAGTTGCCCTTGCGGAGCAGGCGATGCACGCGGCCCACGGGGAACTGCAAGCCGGCGCGGGATGAGCGAGTCTTGGCCTTGGCCCTGGCTTTGCCGCCTTGCTTGCCGCGTCCGGACATCCCGATTCCTTCTTTGCAAGAAAAATAATAATAATATTAACTTCTTCTAACCTTTGCAGGCTAAACAAGTCAATGACTCCAGAAAGGCTCCAGCTCCCTTTTTATTTTCTCCCGGAGATTCAAATCGGCGCTTTCTATTGGCCGGTTCCAGAAACGAAGCGAGGCGGCCAATGAGCGAGCGGCGCCTTCTCGGCGTCCAATGAAAAAGCGGGGGCGTGTCCGCGCGCATTGTTCTGCGCGGAAGTCGAAAAGCGGCCAATCGCGGGGCGGCAAAGTTTGCCTCGTTCCCACGAGTTGGATAAATAGAAGAGCGGCGGACTTGGCAGCCGAGATCGCTTTCTAGTTTGTTTTTTTTTCTCTCTCTCTGTGTTGATATTTTGTTTTTTCCAGTTTGAGGATGCCCGAGCCGGCTAAATCTGCCCCGGTGCCCAAAAAGGGATCTAAAAAGGCGATCACCAAGACCCAGAAGAAAGGAGACAAGAAGCGCAAGAAGAGCCGCAAGGAGAGTTACTCCATCTACGTCTACAAGGTGTTGAAGCAGGTCCACCCCGACACCGGCATCTCCTCCAAGGCCATGAGCATCATGAACTCCTTCGTCAACGACATCTTCGAGCGCATCGCGGCTGAAGCTTCCCGCCTGGCTCACTACAACAAGCGCTCCACCATCACCTCCCGGGAGATCCAGACGGCCGTCCGCCTCCTCCTGCCCGGAGAGCTGGCCAAGCACGCCGTCTCCGAGGGCACCAAAGCCGTCACCAAATACACCAGCTCCAAATAAAAAAGGGAGCTTGAGACTTAAAAAGTCTCCTTCGCCCAGACCCAAAGGCTCTTTTAAGAGCCACCCACTTTCTCAACGGAAAGAGCTGTTCTCTATTGGCTTATTATTATTTTTTTACCTTAGGTGAAAAATAAGTTTGATATACATATATGCTGGTTTATACCTAAATCGTGACTTACTTTTAAGGGTGGAGGTGGAAGTGCTCTTCTAAGGTTAATAAGATTTCCATTTTAAATTTTAAGATTTTCTGGGGCAGCTTTGCATTTCCTCCTTGGCTGATAAGGTCCATCCACTTTTAATTTTTCCCTATTTGTCTCGGGGAAGAAGCTTCCCCTTCCCCCCAAATCCTTGCATCATGCAAACAGCATTCAGTGAGCACCATCTTAACACACAAAATTATCAAATTGGCTGGTAGGTAGCAAAAAATGTTCCTCCCAAATTGTGCTGCCTGAAGACTTATATCCCCTTCGGAAAAGGGAAGGTGGGGGAAGCTTGCTTGGATTGTTTAAGTTTACTTAGGGTTTGTTTGTTTTTTTTCCTATGTTAGGATTTGGTTTTTCCAACACCCTGCAAATCCTCAGATTGCTGTTTTTTTAATTCGGTAATTAAATCCAAAATATGTTATTCGTTGGCTTCATTTAGCATTTTTCTCATAAGCAAAAGTAGCTTTACATTTTTATTTTTTTTTACCAAGAGGGATCGCTAAATATTTCTCGGTTCTTGAAAGGTTAGGTTTGGGGGAAGTTGTCTAGTTTTCTCCTGAAATTATATAAAAAATGTTCTTTCAGTCAGAGTTAGCTTTTAGGCTCTAAAAGAAGGCAGAAAGAATTCCCTTTAAAAGTGATTTTTTTTTCTTTTTAATCTGCCAAGAAGTGTGTGAGGCTCTTTAATTTCCATTTTAAATAAGATTTTTCTGGGGCCTTCCTTCTTGTATTTCCTGCCTAGCTTGATAAGGTCCATCCACTTCAGTTTTCCCTTTGTTTTGGGCAGCCCCCCCAAATGCTTGTATCATGCAAAGGGCATTTAGTTAGAACAATCTTTGCATAAAGTTAGCAAATAGGCTGCTATGGAGCCAAATGTCCCTCCAAATTGTGCTGACTGAAGGATTTTGTTCCCCTTCTGAAAAGAAAGAGGGGAGCCCACTTGAGTAGTTTTAATATTGCCTTAAATGTTTAGATCCCTTTAAGAGCTACCTACTTTGTCGAAAAAGGAGCTCAAAGTTTCAAAAAGATAATAAGTGTCTTGCATCCAAGAATAGGTTGCTAATATGTATCTTTCCTTACAGCCAGCTAAGCCTTGTCACGTCACCTCACATTATTTTGTTCATTTGTTTCTGTACTCTGCATCATTTTGCTCTGTGTTTAGAACAATAGACATAGTTTGGGAGGTAAAGCTTTTAACAACACATGTGCAGACCTGAAATAAGCAAGAATGCACACAGTTCCAATCAGAGATCTGAAGGAATCATTGAAAATATTGTCTGTACATCAGTGCGTTGAAAAAGCATCTAAAAAGCAATTTTCCTGACTAAAAGAGTTCAGACAGGGAGTTGCAATACAATAAGGATAGGAATTGCTGGTGTTTTTTAGCATCCATGTGTAAAGGACGTTCACTGTTTTAAAATCAGCAATATAGAAATTGTATATTTTGCTAAGAAGGACTTTCAGGAAATTTTTCTAGAGCGGGTGTTACCTATAATTAAAAGAAAGTTTTGAATCAATCACCAGAGAATGGCCCCCAAAACTGATAATTTATTTTATCTTTAAAAATAAACAGACATTTCCTTTCCTGCCATGATAATTTTTAAACATATCCAAAGTACAATCTAGTAGTAAAATCTAGAGCACGCAATACATAAAAAGGCTTTTATTAATTTAGGAAGTATGAATAATAAGCTATATAAAATCATATTACACAGACATACAGTATATGTATGTATAAATTTGATATATAAGCAGTCAAAAGGAAGGGAGAAAAAAATAAAACTGCGAAATAAACAGAATTTTACTACTGAAAATCAAGAGAGACAGAAAACTCATCACAAAAACCACTGGCATCACACACAAACATAAATGAGAATTTCTAAATTTTACAAAGCACATACAATGTTCAGATGTTTTGTTAATCTTTTCATTTCTTGGCTATTCCATCATCAGGACAATTTACAGCTATTTTTTATTAGAATTTGATAGAGCGAAGGGCAAGGAGAATGGGGAGTAAACCATTTCTGCTTCATTCTGCCTCTAGTAAAAATGTATATATTTCCTTCTCCCTGATTACTTTGTAAAAGGAGGAGCAAAGCCAGGAGAAAAATAGAGATTTTGTTGGTGTTTTTTTTCTAGAGTGGGATCATCCACATCACATCCAAATAAAAAGTTTCCCCTCGAATCCAAGCCCTGTTTACATGTAAAGTAATACAATGGTTTACTTTGCAATATGTTGGGATTTCAGAAGAACAATTAGAAATTCTCTCAAATATGCAAATTTGGGGCTCTCTGTCCAATGTTTTGATTTTATTTTTTTTCCTGGTGGAAATCTGCTGCCCTAAAAGCTATACTGATTTAATACTTTAATATGGGGACCATATTCCGGGAATCATCTTAATATAAAAGATATATTCTAGTCCCATTCACAGCTATCTAGAAAGAAATGGGTGTGTATTTATTTTATCAGTTATTCAAGTATTTCAGATCGATTCTAAGCTGCCGGTCTATGGGCTTTTTTTTTCAGCTGCTCGTGTCTTGGAAATAACATAAAAAGCGTATTAAAACTACGGCTTTCAAATAAATCAATTTTCCGAAAGGAACACCCCCCCCCCCCGCCGCTCTTGACAATAGCTTTACTTCGCGCCAACAGAAAATGTACTGATTGGCGTGTTTGAAACTCAAGCGGCTCTTTCTGATTGGACGAAATCGAATTCACCGGCCATCGTTTCAAGGCGGGACGTTGGTACTAATTCCTTCTCGTAGTTTTCCTTCTGGTCGGATTCCTCTGTATATAAGGCGCCAGCGCACGGCTGGTAAGTCAGTAGTTCTTCTGCCTAAGGAGCGAGAGTATCGTAATCATGTCTGGACGCGGAAAAGGAGGCAAAGGCTTGGGGAAAGGAGGCGCCAAGAGGCACCGGAAAGTCCTTCGCGACAACATCCAGGGCATCACCAAGCCGGCGATCCGCCGTTTGGCTCGTCGCGGAGGCGTGAAGCGTATTTCGGGCTTGATCTACGAAGAGACTCGCGGCGTCCTGAAGGTTTTCTTGGAAAACGTGATTCGCGATGCTGTCACCTACACCGAGCACGCCAAGAGGAAGACGGTCACCGCCATGGACGTGGTCTACGCCTTGAAGCGCCAGGGCCGCACTCTCTACGGCTTCGGCGGTTAAAACCTTCGAAAACTTTTTTCAACTTCGCTCCAACAACAAAAAAAGGCCCTTTTAAGGGCCAATCAAATTTTCTTTAAAAGAAGCTTGTTGGTCACGATTTAAATTTCAAAAGGAAACCTTTGGTATTAAGAAGGGTAAATAAAATAAAATAAAACAAAAAGGCAGGCTAAGTTTTTTTCTGCCGTCAGTTTTCTATTTCTACGTTAACTTAATTACTTCATTTTTCTTGACTGTACACCGCCTTGAGTCATACGGGAGAAAGGCGGTATAGAAATATAATAAATAAATAAATAAATTACGGGTGCTTTACTCTAAATATATGTAAATACGTGAAATTAATTTACATAAATATAAATTAAATGCATATTTAAATATTTATGCAGTTTTTTGCATCGTTTCATGTAGTCTGAATCTTAATTGGCCCGTGCTGGAAAAAGCGTATGGGTGCTGAGATTTTTACTATTTTATATGAATAAACTGACATTTCTGGGTTAACTTAAAAAGCATCCTTTAAGAAAACCAGAGGTTAAATTATATGTAATTCGGGGCAGTTGGGGATTGCTTTCATATGAGATGCTGTTCTTTTGCGGAATGAAACTGCAACATTTAAGCCAACGGCTTCTGCATAACAGCAACTGTATCAAAGGGAGCTTAGTGTAACATGAGTAGCTCAAACGATTAGGGCGAAGTTTCTTTTTCTAATTCTACAACAAAAGCTTTATATACACACACCCGTAGATATATACACTGCTCAAAAAAATAAAGGGAACCCAAGCAGAAGACATCCGAGATCTGAATGAATGAAATAGCCTTATGAAATACTTTGTTCCTTACATACAGTAGTTTTGTGTTCCCTTTAGTTGTTTGATCAGTGCATAAACTACTGTATGTAACGAACAAAGTATTTCATAAGGCTATTTCATTCATTCAGATCTCGGATGTCTTCTGCTTGTGTTCCTTTTATTTATTTTTTTGAGCAGTATATATATCAAATTTGTCGTGAATGCGACTGCTTGGGGGCTCCTAGATTGGAGCTGAAAGGCAAAAGGGAGCAGAATGCCCCCTCCCACATGTTGGGGTAGGCCAGGTGCCTCAGTAAACTGTACAGTATAATATACTGTGTGTGTGTGTGTGTGTGTGTGTGTGTGTGTGTGTGTGTGTGTGTGTGTGTATATATATATATATATATATATATATATATATATATATATATATATATATACATACATACATACATACATACATACATACATACATACACATACACACACACACACAAATATTTGGCTTATTTCTGAAGCCCAGCAAGACAGACACAGACTTCAGAGGATCATTAGAACTGCAGAAAAAAACAATTGCTACCAACCTGCCTTCCATGGAGGACCTGTATACTGCACGAGTCAAAAAGAGGGCTGTGAAAATATCTACAGATCCCTTATATCCTGGACATTTCAACTCCTACCCTCAAAAGTACGCTATAGAGCACTGCACACCAGAACAACTAGATACAAGAACAGTTTTTTTCCCCGAACGCCATCACTCTGCTAAACAAATAATTCCCTCAACACTGTCAAACTAATTACTAAGTCTGCACTACTATTAATCTTCTCATCATTCCCATCACTCATCTCTGTCCATTTATGACTGTATGACTGTAACTTTGTTGCTTGTATCCTTACGATTTATATTGATATTGATTGTTTCCTGATTGCTTATTTGTACCCTATGACCAGTGGTGGGATTCAAATAATTTAACAACCGGTTCCCTGCCCTAATGATTTCTACCAACAACCAGTTTGCCAAACTGCTCAGAAAGTTAACAACCGGTTCTCCCGAAGTGGTGCGAACTGGCTGAATCCCACCACTGCCTACGACTATCAATAAGTTTTGTACCTTATGATTCTTGATGAACGTATCTTTTATGTACACTGAGAGCATCTGCACCAAAGACAAATTCCTTGTGTGTCCAATCACACTTGGCCACTAAAAAATCCTATTCTATTCTATTCTATTCTATTCTATTCTATTCTATTCTATTCTATTCTATTCTATTCTATTCTACACACACACACACACACATATGTACATCACATACTAAGTTTAAAGCAAGTGGTCCCTTTTAATAATTTAAACAATAAATACAGTCAAAAGACGAACAGAGGGAGATGCAAGTGCTATTGTATTGACTCATCAGTACCTCCATTACAATAACATGGTTAAAATCGACCTCAAATATAAGGTCTAGCACGAACATTAATTAAGCCCATAAAGTTATGTAGGAAAGCAAAATGGCATGCCTTATTATGCCCACAGGAGGCGTAGATCGACAAGATAATACTTGGACGTACAAAGTTGCAAAAGGATGTTTTTTGCGTTCGGTATGCAACGGATGTGTCTTGTTGGTGTGGTGGTTTCCTGTATAGAAAAACAAGCAAAAAAGACAAATGCCAATCTGTAGTAGAAAGGAACAGGTTTTCAAGGAGCAGAGTGGTGCAGTGGAAGCGTGCTGGGCCCATAACCCGAAGGTCGATGGATCAAAACCATCCTCTGGTAATAATGAGGGTCCTTTCCTTTTGTCTTTTTGGTCCCAGATTAGATTAGAATTCTTTATGGGCCAAGTGTGATTGGACACACAAGGAATTTGTCTTTGGTGCATGTGCTCTTAGTGTATATACAATGACAAGATACGTTTGTCAAGAATCATAAGGTACAACACTTAATGATAGCCATAGGGTACAAATAAGCAATCAAATCATACTAGGAAACAATATGAATCGTAAGGATACAGCAACAAGTTACAGTCATGCAGTCATAAGTGGGAGGAGATGGGTGATAGGAACGATGAGAAGATTGATAGTAATAATAATGCAAAATTAGTGAATAGTTTGACAGTGTTGAGGGAATTATTTGTTAAGCAGAGTGATGGCATTCGGGGGGAAAACTCTTCTTGTGTCTACTTGCTCTAGTGTGCAGTGCTCTATAGCGTCGTTTTGGGGGTAGGAGTTGAAACAGTTTATGTCCAGGATGTGAGGGGTCTTTTCACAGCCCTCTTTTTGACTCGTGCAGTATACAGGTCCTCAATGGAAGGCAGGTTGGTAGCAACTGTTTTTTCTGCACTTCTAATGATCCTCTGAAGTCTGTGTCTGTCTTAATTATTTAATTTAATTTAATTTAATTTAATTTAATTTAATTTAATTTAATAATTTAATTTAATTTAATTTATCATATTTCTATGCCACCCAACTCCCAAGGGACTCTGTCTTGTTGGGTTGCAGAACCAAACCAGACAGTTATAGAGGTGTAGATGACAGACTCAATCATTCCTCTGTAGAACTGGATCTTGGGCAGTTTGAGCTTTCTGAGTTGGCGCAGAAAGAACATTCTTTGTTGTGCTTTTTTGATGAGGTTTTTGATGTTGGGTGTCCATTTTAGGTCTTGAGGTATGGTAGAACCTAGAAATTTGAAGGTCTCTACTGCTGATATTGTGTTGTCTAGTATTGTGAGAGGTGGTAGTATGGGAGGATTACTCCTAAAGTCCACCACCATTTCTATGGTTTTGAGTGTGTTCAGTTCCAGATTGTTCTGGTCGCACCACGAGGCTAGTTGTTCAACCTCCCGTCTGTATGCGGATTCATCGTTGTCTTGAATGAGACGAATCACACTGTGTTATCATCTGCAAACTTCAATAGTTTAACAGATGGATCGTTAGCGATGCAGTCATTGGTATAGAGAGAGAAGAGAAGTGGGGAGAGCACACAGCCTTGTGGGGGTGGAGGCTGTGCTAATTATACAGGTATCCAATATATAGAGAGCCTTGGTGGCGCAGCAGACTAAAGTGCTGTTAAGTAACACCAGCTGCCCGCAATTATTGCAAGTTCAAATCTCACCAGGCTCAAGGTAATTTGCTATAATATTCCTTTTGAATGGTGTTTGGTGATATACGACAGCTAATAATACTCATTTTTGTTTTATTGATATTTCAATTAATAATGTTCCTCCCCCTTCATCTGCATATAATTTTTTAGGTTTTAACCAAGCCTTTATATATACTGCAATACCCCCCCCCCTTTTTTTTTTCAGCCAAGGCCAGATAAAGTTTCCCTACTTTGGGAGATTTTAATATTCTAATTCTAATTAGAGCCTTGGTGGTGCAGCAGACTAAAGTGCTGTTAAGTAACACCAGCTCCGCAATTATTGCAAGTTCAAATCTCACCAGGCTCAAGGTAATTTGCTATAATATTCCTTTTGAATGGTGTTTGGTGATATACGACAGCTAATAATACTTATTTTTGTTTTATTGATATTTCAATTAATAATGTTCCTCCTCCTTCAGCTGCATATAATTTTTTAGGTTTTAACCAACCCTTTATATATACTGCAATACCCCCCCCCTTTTTTTTTTCCAGCCAAGGCCAGATAAAGTTTCCCTACTTTGGGAGATTTTAATATTCTAATTCTAATTAGAGCCTTGGTGGTGCAGCAGACTAAAGTGCTGTTAAGTAGCACTTAGCTGCCAGCTGCCTGCAATTACTGCAAGTTCAAATCTCACCAGGCTCAAGGTTGACTCAGCCTTCCATCCTTCCGAGGTGGGTAAAATGAGGACCCAGATTGTGGGGGCAATAAGCTGACTTTGTATAAAAAAAAAGAACACCGCTTGGGGGGGCCCGAAAGCCCTACTAAGCAGGTATATACAAAAGTATGAAGGCTATTGCTTAATGCATTGTAAGCCGCCCTGAGTATCCGGAGAAGGGCGGCATATAAATCGAACCAATAAATAAATAAATAAATATGATTCTGCTTAGCTTCACCTGCTGCTTCCTGTCCACCTACAATCGCCATCCAATGCTTAATGCATTGCATTTTCTCTTTTGCACAGCTTTGGGAGAAAGGGAGAGAATGACAAAAGGTTCGGAAAGGATGGTTTTGATCAAAAGATGATTGGATGTAGCCTGCTCTTGCTCTTTAGGAAATAAATCAATTTCATGCGTGCAGAGAAACGCGACTGGAAACTTAATATATGAATACACTTATAAGACTGTCTGCAGTTTGACAGCCTTTTGCTGGTTCTGGGCATACCGAATCGATGGAAATTAATCAGTGGTGAAATGTAAAAATTGTTACTACTGGTTCTGTGGGCGTGGCTTGGTGGGAAGTAATGTGACTGGGTGGGCGTGGCCAACTTTTTTTTTTACTTTTAAAAGCATTTTTTCTAATATTCTGCCTTTTTCATATTTCCCAAAATATTTCACTCTTCCAGGAAAGGGGTGGGTGCTAACTTCCTACAGACCTGTGAGGGTTAACTTCCACAGGCCCCTTCACCTCTTGACCCCTCCTCACCTTAACTCCGCCTCCAAGGTATATAAGCTATCCATGCGGTCCGGAGTCCAGTTCCAGCTGACTACCTGTAATAGATAGACATGTTTTTTTTTTTTTTTTAAATTTGATTTATATGCCGCCCTTCTCCGAAGACTCAGGGCGGCTTACAATGTGCTCAGCAATAGCCTTCATCCTTTTGTATATTTATACAAAGTCAGCTTATTGCCCCCACAAACTGGGTCCTCAATTTACCTACCTTAGAAAGGATGGAAGGCTGAGTCAACCTTGAGCCTTGGCGAGATTCGAACCCTGCAGTAATTGCAGGCAGCTGGTCTTAATAAGCTTAATAACAGGGTGCCTTAAACCCGTAGTACCAAGACAACAAGACATGTTGTCAATAAATACTTGCTGATCCAACATCTGTTTTGTGTGCTGGAGTTATTGGGCCAGGTCCTCGAAAATAAGTAACAATTAAGCGTCTTGCATCCAAGAACGGGATGCAAGACGCTTAATTGATGATATGTATCCTGCCTTACAGCCAGCTAAGCATTGTCACATCACGTCACATTTTTTTTATTCATTCGTTTCTGTCCTCCTGTAGGAAGTTAGCACCCACTCCTTTTCTAGAGGAGTGAAATATTTTGGGAAATATGAAAAAGGCAGAATATTATATTTCCCTGGGATAAGCATGTTTTGAAGCAGCTCCCACCTTCCTGCCCCCACCCGTTGTCAATGGGCCATTAAGGCCAAGGCTCAAGGTTGACTCAGCCTTCCATCCTTTCTAAGGTAGGTGAAATGAGGACCCAGTTTGTGGGGGCAATAAGCTGACTTTGTATAAATATACAAAAGGATGAAGGCTATTGCTGAGCACATTGTAAGCCGCCCTGAGTCTTCGGAGAAGGGCGGCATATAAATCAAATTTTTTAAAAAAAATTAAAAAATTAAAAAAAAAAAAAAGGCCTGGGCCAGTCTATTCTACATAACAAAGATCTACCTCCTTCAGGCAGAGCCATACTAGGAATTGCCAAAGATCCAACAAAGATAGGATTAGCCCTCTACACAATAGCAGCAGAAACTCACCACATGTGACCTGAGAAGCACATGTGACCATCAGCCAGCAAGGCTAGCTAAGACCCCCACCCCCTGGTAGTCTGACAACCAATCAGGATACTCTTTCGGGGCCCCAAGAAATGCAAAGCCAGAAAGAGCATAAAAACCCATGGACTCGCTGTATCTCATCCCCCTTTCTGTTCAGGAACTCAAGCCATGCGATCCTGTCCACCATTAAACCATCTTTCCCAGCAGTCTCCATGTTTCCAGTGTCTTTTTCCCCACTTGGAGCAGAACCTAGAAGGATGTTTCTTCCAACACTCCTCTGCATCATTTTGCTCTGTGTTTAGAAGCTGCTCAACACACAGAGTTTGGGAAGTGAAGCACCTGGCCTTTAACAACACATGGGCCAACCTGAAGTAAGCAAGAATGCACACAGTTCCAATTCAAAGATCTGAAGGAATCATTGAAGAAAATATTTATCTGTACATCAGTGCATTGAAAAAGCATCTAAATATATATTTTTCATTCTTTCTGCCAATATCGCCATAAATATTTTGTAGTCGGCA
Source organism: Pantherophis guttatus (assembly GCF_029531705.1). The sequence continues at coordinate 181,455 of NW_026844086.1, read as the reverse complement.
TTCAACGGCGAGATTGGCCTGTAGTTTTGAATCTTTTGTGTGTCAACACTGTCTTTTGGGGATAAGTGTTATGAGTGCCTCTGTCCAGGATTTTGATATTTTGGCTTGCTCTAATGCAGGGGTCTGCAACCTTAAACACTCAAAGAGCCATTTGGACCCGTTTCCCACAGAAAAGAAAACACCGGGAGCCACAAAACCCTTCCCGTGCCTGACTATTTCTTGAGCGGCCACAAAACCAGCATATGTAGTTGAATTAAACGCTCTCTTTTCTTCTGAAACTTTTCTTGGATTTATCCATGGTTGAAAAGCTCAATAAATAGCATGATGCACATTGGCAGTTGTGATGCATATTTTAAGTGATAGGGAGCCGCAGCAGAGGGGTGAAAGAGCCACATGCGGCTCCAGAGCCGCAGGTTGCTGACCCCTGATTTAACTATTAATGGGTTATGGTCTGCCCAGATATTTGGGGTTATTTCTATTTCTACTATGTCTTTCTGCATTTCCGGATCCATCCACACCATATCAATTCTGGACTACGAATTATGGGGGTTGGAAAAGAAAGTATATTGATTTTTCTGCAGGTTAGCTTCTCTCCACACATCTCTTAGGGTCTATTCTTGAATCATTTCAAAGAATGAGTCTGGTAATGTCCTCTGATGGATTCTTCCCCCCCCCCCCCCCGCTTTGTAATATTTTTTTGGCTCTACTACCGCATTAAAATCCCCAATTAAGCATATATTATTCAATTCTAACTCTATCTGCCTATGTAATTTGCTATAATATTCCTTTTGATTGGTGTTTGGTGATATATGACAGCTAATAATACTCATTTTTGTTTTATTGATATTTCAATTAATAATGTTCCTCCCCCTTCATCTGCATATAATTTTTTAGGTTTTAACCAACCCTTTATATATACTGCAATACCCCCCCTTTTTTTTTTTCAGCCAAGGCCAGATAAAGTTTCCCTACTTTGGGAGATTTTAATATTCTAATTCTAATTCGAGCCTTGGTGGTGCAGCAGACTAAAGTGCTGTTAAGTAGCACCTAGCTGCCAGCTGCCTGCAATTACTGCAAGTTCGAATCTCACCAGGCTCAAGGTTGACTCAGCCTTCCATCCTTCCGAGGTGGCTAAAATGAGGACCCGGATTGTGGGGGCAATAAACTGACTTTGTATAAAAAAAAGAACACCACTTGGGGGGGCCAAAAGCCCTACTAAGCAGGTATATACAAAAGTATGAAGGCTATTGCTTAACGCATTGTAAGCCGCCCTGTGTATCCGGAGAAGGGCGGCATATAAATCGAACCAATAAATAAATAAATAAATTCCTCCGACTGCTGTTCCTCTTGACTTTTAGAATAGGATAGGATAGGATAGGATAGGATAGGATAGGATAGGATAGGATAGGATAGGATAGGATAGAAATATGATATGGAATAGAATAGAAGAATAGAATAGAATAGAATAGAATAGAATAGAATAGAATAGAATAGAATAGAATAGAATAGAATAGAATAGAATAGCAGAGTTGGAGTTGGAAGGGACCTTGGAGGTCTTCTAGTCCAACCCCCTGCCCAGGCAGGAAACCCTACACCACTTCAGACTAATGGTTATCCAACATCTTCTTAAAAATTTCCAGTGTTGGGGCATTCACAACTTCTGCAGGCCAGTTGTTCCACTTATTAATTCTTCTGTCAGGAAATTTCTCCTTAGTTCTAAATTGCTTCTCTCCTTGATTAGTTTCCACCCATTGCTTCTTGTTCTACCCTCAGGTGCTTTGGAGAATAGTTTATAGGGTAGAACAAGAAGCAATGGATGGAAACTAATCAAGAAGAGAAGCAATTTAGAACTAAGGATAAGTTATACTTAATGAAATTATACATTCGAACCAAATGGATTCTTACCTAATAGGCATATAAAAAACAATATAGGAACCATAATGAAGTACTGGAATATTACGAGGCACAGCCAGGAAAATAATTGGCATTGATATTTATTGATGCACAAAAAGCATTCGATAAGTTGAATTGGGATTTTCTTATAAATCAATTAGTAGAGATGAATTTCAGAGAAAAATTTATTGGAATGATCAGAGCAATCTACTCAAACCAAGTGGCAAGAATAATACTAAATGGAGAACTAACAGAAGGTTTCAATATAACTAAAGGGGTGAGACAGGGATGTCCCCTATCCCACCTGCTATTATTCTCTCAATGGAGTCGTTAATGATACAAATCAGGAAATAAAGGGATTAAAAATGAAAAAGGAGGAATATAAAGCACAAGCCTTCACGGATGATCTGGCATTTATTATAGAAGACCCTTTAGAAAGGAGGGCAAATATTATTACAGGAAATCAATCAATTCGGTAAAGTAACAGGGCTTAAAATAAATAAAGAGAAAATGTTCACTAAGAATCTTAACAATGGACAAATTGAAGAACTGGAGGAGAAACTGGGGATTTCGAGGGCCAAAAAAATGTAGATATTTGGTTAACGGCAAAATGCACAATGATAAAAGAAGAAAACTACAACAGACTATTTACAACAAATACAAAAGGGTTTGGATAATTGGGCTAAATTACAGATATCATTAATTGGCAGAATTTAAACAATTAAAATGAATATACTACCCAAATTGCTATATCTTTTTCAAACAATATCAATAAAATTAGGCAAAAAAAATTTTTTTTGAACACTTAAATAAAATGGTATCCAAATTTATTTGGTCAGGAAAAAAAAAAAAGCACATCTAAAACTCAAACTCCTACAGGACAGCAGAAATAAAGGAGGATTTGGTCTCCCAGACTGAGATCTCTATTATCAAGCTGCAGCAATTAGTTGCTCAAGGACTGGATCCAATTGAAGAATAAAAGAATACTAACAATAGAAGGCCACGATCTCCAACTTGGCTGGCATGCTTTCCTCTGGGAGGAGAAAAATAAATCCCACTCATACTTCCGGAGGCACCTAATAAGAGATGCCCTGCTAGGTACCTGGGAAAAAATAAAAAATAAAAAAATTAACTATATTGTCGTCAGAATATACCAAGAAAAAACCCAAAGAGGAAACCACAAGCAATAAATCTTACTTTTAAGATCAGAGGTTTATTTTCATGAGCAATTTGAACATGAGGAAGCCATCATACAGAATACAATTTACATTAACAGCCCATTGCAATGAGGTCCACTGTCGTAGCTGGCCCAGGAAAGACAGCTATAGGCAGGGGTGAAATGCTCCCGGATTGGACCGGATCGCCCGATCCGGTAGCGATTTTCCCCTGTGGTTTGGCGATCTGGTGGCGATCGTCGCCCGGGTGTCATTACTTCCTGGTTTTAATCAGGAAGTATTTTTTTTTTTACCTTCTGCACATGCACAGAAGGTTTTGCACATGCGCAGGAGGTGTGGAAGGTAAGTAGTTTTCACCCCTGGCTATAGGCCAGTGGCATTGAATTAGACCAGTCCTCAGCAGATGTATTTCTTGCTGGATCAGTTCTGTGCTCCCATTACTGACCATCAGTTTAACGCATACTCACGTGAACATATGCAATCTTTTACCATCTGCTATTTTTATTTCCCTTGTTTCCTGACTTCCTTGGTTCAAAATAGCTTCTGAGATCATCCACTCCGCAAACACATGACCAAACTATGCCAACGCTGCCGATTACAAATATTGCTTTATCCTTGTGAAATCTTTCTAGCTTGCACTGTTAATATTATGGCGATTCAGTTTGAGGCCTACCTAAGTTCTCCTTTCACAAACCCTCCTCTTTGTCCTTTAGGACAACACAAAACGTACCTTCAACTACCTTTTTGCACAGCAAGCATAAGAATCGGTGGTTTTCTTTTGAGCCTCCTTCATTTAAGGTGAAAGAAAAATCTATTTTGATTTATAGCAGTGCCTCTAAAGTGTGCATTTGCCTTTCCAACCTACTTGTTTTATGGAAGTGTAACCATAACCATTATATTCAAAAAAATATAAGACAGAGTCTTATTTTCGGGAAAACACGGTACTTTCAGTTCCCTATTTCTCACAGTTTCATCGTTCTGATTCCAAATATATCTGAATACCACATACTTTGCAGAAAATGTACCACAAAGGTCAAAACATTAGAAATATGTCTGGTACAATTTGCAATTATGTTAGTCTAAAACTTTGGTTCAGTGAGGCCTGCAAGACCACTCCTAGGCCTTACTAACCTGTTTCCCCCAAAATAAGACATCCCCAGATAATAAGCCCAATCGGGCTTTTGAGCATATGGCAATAAGGCAAAGCACTTATTTCAGGGTTCAAAAAAATATTAGACAGGGTCTTATTTTCAGGAAAACACGGTATCTATCTATCTATCTATCTATCTATCTATCTATCTATCTATCTATCTATCTATCTATCTATCCATCCATCCATCCATCTATCTATTTATCTATCTATCATCTATCTATCTTCTATCCATCATCTATCCATTGTCTGTCTATCTATCTATCTATCTATCTATCTATCTATCTATCTATCTATCTATCCATCCATCCATCTATCTATTTATCTATCTATCATCTATCTATCTTCTATCCATCATCTATCCATTGTCTGTCTGTCTATCTATCTATCTATCTATCTATCTATCTATCCATCATCTATCCATCCATACACACACACACACATCTATCTATCTATCTATCTATCTATCTATCTATCTATCTATCCACCCTCTTTTCCCCAAAATAAGACATCTCCAGATAATAAACCCAATCGGGCTTTTGAGCGCATTGCAATAAGGCCAAGCACTTATTTCAGGGTTCAAAAAAAATATAAGACAGGATTTTATTTTCGGGGAAACCCGGTATCTCTCTCTCTTTCTTTCTATCTATCTATCTATCTATCTATCTATCTATCTATCTATCTATCTATCCATCCATCCATCTATCTATTTATCTATCTATCATCTATCTATCTTCTATCCATCATCTATCCATTGTCTGTCTGTCTGTCTATCTATCTATCTATCTATCTATCTATCTATCCATCATCTATCCATCCATACACACACACACACATCTATCTATCTATCTATCTATCTATCTATCTATCTATCTATCTATCCACCCTCTTTTCCCCAAAATAAGACATCTCCAGATAATAAACCCAATCGGGCTTTTGAGCGCATTGCAATAAGGCCAAGCACTTATTTCAGGGTTCAAAAAAAATATAAGACAGGATTTTATTTTCGGGGAAACCCGGTATCTCTCTCTCTTTCTATCTATCTATCTATCTATCTATCTATCTATCTATCTATCTATCTATCTTCTATCCATCATCTATCCATCCATCCATCCATCCACCTACCCACCCACCCACCTATCTATCTCTCTCTCTCTCTATCTATCTATCTGTCTATCTACCCTCTTTTCCCCAAAACAAGACATCCCCAGATAATAAATCCAATTGGGCTATTGAGCGCATGGCAATAAGGCCAAGCACTTATTTCAGGGTTCAAAAAAATATAAGACAGGGTCTTATTTTCGGGAAAATACGGTACTTTCAGTTCCCTATTTCTCACAGTTTTATCGTTCTGATTCCAAATATATCTCAAAACCACATACTTTGCAGAAAATGTAGCACAAAGGTCAAAACATTAGAAATATGTCTGGTAAATTTTGCAATTATGTTAGTCTAAAACTTTGGTTCAGTGAGGCCTGCAAGACCACTCCTAGGCCCTACTAACTTGTTTCCCCCAAAATAGGACATCCCCTGATAATAAGCCCAATCAGGCTTTTGAGTGCATGGCAATAAGGCGAAGCACTTATTTCAGGGTTCAAAAAAATATAAGAGAGGGTCTTATTTTCGGGGAAACACGGAACCTGCATCTTTCCGATGGATATATTTCTCTTCCCACAATATGAAGATCTCAATCTGGTTATCAACAATGGAGGCAATTATCTACTCAATCACCACAGATCTTTATAAAATGGCAAACTACGCAGGACTTTTAGATAACAAAGGAGAATTAAAATCATCCCAGGATTTGAAAAAGCAAAGAATTGCTATTATTTCCAATACAAATTAAAACAAGATTCAAAAAAGACCGTGAACAATATGGCATATATGAGAAACAATTGGAATTAGACAAAATATTGCAAGGAACGGGAGGAAAAATGATTACCAAAATATACAACTTTCTTTTAAGATATAAAATGGAGGAAGAGACAGTAAAGGCGACCATAATAACCTGGGCCAGGAATTTTGGCTATAGCATTGAGTTAGAACATTGGGACAAATTGTGGAAAAGAAATTATAAGCTTACGATGGCGGTAGCCTATTAGGAAAATCTATATAAAATGTTCTACCGATGGCACTGTATTTATCTGTGGTTTGCTTTAAGTCGATCTGAAATGGCTCCTTTAAAAAAAAATACTGAAATTCAGTTAAAGCACTGAATAATAATTGCTGAGCTAAGAATAACTCTATATATAATTATAGGAAAACTTCAGTTGTGGTAAAGGACAATAACTGTTTTAAAATCAGCAATGTACCCATTGCAATCCTATAAACATGCTATGTCCCATAAATATGTTACGCAATTCAACTTAAAAAAACAACAACAACATAGCATAGTCTGGGTGAGCTGATATTACCAGCACTTAACACTGTATAGAAATTGTATATTTTGCTAAGAAGGACTTTAAGGAAAGTTTTCTAGAGCTGTTTTATATATAGTTAGAAGAAAGTTTTGGATCAATCACCAAAGAATGGCCCAAAAACTGATAACTTATTTTATGTTAAAAAATAAAAAGAAATTTCCTTTCTTGTCATGATAATTTTTTTTATCATATCCAATCTAGTAAATAAAACCTAGAGCACACAGAATAAAACTGTATGCAGTATATAAAAAGGCTTTATTATTTTAGGAGGTATGAAAAAGTTATATAAAATCACATTCCATATACATTCAGTATATGTGAACAAATTTGATATACAAATACCAGTTGATCAGTAATGCTACACAGAAAATGAGTCACAAGAAAGGGACAAGAAATAAATCTGCAAAAATAAGAAGAATTTAACTACTAAAAATCAGGACAGTTAGAAAAATCTTATAGCAAAAACCACTGGCAATACACATTAAAAAACATAAATAAGAACTTCTAAATATTACAAAGCATATGCAACATCCAGTTATATTATTAACCGTTCTGTTTCTGTTATGAAAGCCTATTAAACTGCAACACCCAAATAAATCAATTTTCCGAAAGAAACTTCCCCTCCCGCCCGCTCACAATAGCTTTACTTCGCGCCAACAGGATATGTACTGGTCGGCGTGTTTGCAACTCGCGTGGCTTTTTCTGATTGGACAAAATTGAATTAACCGGCCAATTGCGTCAAGGCAGGGAGTGGTTAACATAGTTTTCCTATTCCTCTGTATAGAAGCATCCTCAGGAACCACATCAATCTTAATTCTAAATGCCCCGGAGGACTATCATGAATCCAGAGCTCTATCTCTCTCTCCCAATTCTCTCTTTCTCTCTCTCTCCCTCTCTCTCTCTCTCTGTCTCTCCCTCCCTCACTCTATCTCCCTCTGTCTGCTCTCTCTCTCTTTCTCTCTCTCTCACATATTTCTTTATCACTCTATCCCTTTCTCTTTCTCTCTCTCTCTCTCTCATCTCTCTTTGTCTCATGTTTCTCTCTCCCTCTCCCTCTCCCTCTCTCATCTCTCTCTGTCTGTCTCTGTCTCTCGCTCTCATCTCTCTTTCTCTCTCTCACATGCACACACCTCTGTCTCTCTCTCTGTCCCTTTCTCTCTCTCATCTCTCTCTCTGTCTCATCTCTCCTTCTCTTTCTCTTTCTCTCTCTCTCATCTCTTTCTGTCTGTCTCTCTCGCCCGCCCGCCCTCTCTCTCCCTCATTTCCTTCTCTCACACACACACACACATCTCTCTCTCTCTCTCTCTCTCTCCCTTTCTTTCTCTCTCTCATTTCTTTCTGTCTCATCTCTCTCTGTATCTTTCTCTCTGGGTGTCTTTGTTTCTTTCTGTCTGTTTCTCTAACATCTCTCTCTCTCTCTCTTTCATTCTGATTCTCCAGTGCTCTCCGGTACCTACGTTACAATGACGCGGTTAAAATCGGGCTCAGATTGAAGATTCGTCTCCAACCTATGCCGGAAAGCAGGCAATGGCAAGCCTTACACCCACCGAAAAAGTACATCGACGAAAGAATACTTTGATATATAAAAACGAAAAAAGTAGATGTAACCGTCTCGTATTGACAAGTCGGTACCTACTTTACAATAACGCGGTTAAAATCGGGCTCACATTGAAGATTCGTGTTTAAACTACGGTGGAAAGTGGGCAATGACAAGCCTTACACCCACCGAAAAAGTACATCGACAAGATAATACTTTGATATATAAAGTTGTTTTCTGCGTTCGGTATGCTGTTGAGACTCATCACGGCTCAACACAGCAGGGGTCAGGGAAGTGATCAACCGGAGACCCCGGTCACCACCTACTGGACACCCCGGATGTTATGCACAGATCCTTTGGGGCTCATGGAGGTGGATAGGTGGTTGGTGCACATGATGTTGGTGATGGGTGATGGTGATGGGATCGGCGGTCGGGCACGCTGCAGCCGGGTGAGGCATCTCCATGCTGGAACATTGCCGCCATGCCATTATGAAGGAAGCCAACATCAGAGGCCGTGCAGCAGTAGCAGAGACGCGACTCCCGGAAGTGAAGCCTGATTGGAGGCCAGGCTGGCGCGGTCTATTTAAACGGCGCTGAGAGGCGGCCGCTCTCAGCGCCGACTTTGCATTACCTACATTAAATTCGGCATTGACTACGGCAGACCTGGCGCGTGAATAAACCATCTTTTGTCATTGAAGCACTTTGGCTGAAGCGTAGTCATTCAGTACACCCAGGTTTGTTGAGCAAGCCAAGATATGCAGTGTGTGTGTGTCCTGTTTGTGTGGTGGTTTCCTGTATAGAAAGAAAAGCAAAAAAGACAAAACGCCAACTTGGCAGTAGAAAGGGGCATATTTTCAAGGAGCAGAGTGGCGCAGCGGAAGCGTGCTGGGCCCATAACCCAGAGGTCGATGGATCGAAACCATCCTCTGCTAAGAATAACGGTCCTTTCCTTTTGTCTTTTTGCTCCCAGAGATAAGCGCTGATTTAACCTACAATCGCCATCTGATGCTTAATGTGCTAATTTTTCTATTGTGCACCGCTTTGGGAGAAAGGGAGAGAACGACAAAAGTCGGTGAGTGATTCTGATCAGAAGATGATTGATGGGTGTAGCCTGCTGTTGCTCTTTAGGAAAGAAATCAATTTCACCCGTGCAGAAATACGCGACTGGAAGCTTTAATAAATGAATTACACTTCTCAGAATCTCCACAGATTGACAGCCTTTTCCTGGTTCTGGGCACACCGAATCGATGGAAATTAAAATCTGAAATGAAAACAGAACTGCCATCTCAAATGCCACTTCCTTAGCCCAGTGTCATCAGATCTAACTCCCAGGTTGTGGAATGTTGTCTTTTCCAACCCCATTAAAAAAATGAAGCAAAAATCCATTTCGGCAATTTTTGTAAAGGCTGAGAAAGGATGACGGAACTAGGCAGGTCCACTTTAGTAGGGTTTGCAGATGGGAAGATAGTTTGTAATAACAGGGGTGTCGAACTCAAAATCCGGCCCACAGGATGCTAAGATCTGGCCCACAGGACTGGCCTCGGAAAGGACCGATCTGCAGTGCCTCTGCTAGCAAAAATGGAGCTCCCCCCACCCCGTGCCCTGTTTTTGGTCTGGACAGCCTCCTGCAGCCCTCTGCCAGTGAAAACGGAGCTTGCCCCACTCCAGCTCCATTTTACTGGCAGAGCAGTGGTGGGTTGCCCCCGGTTTGGACCGGTTCGCATGAACCGGTAGTAAAACCGGCGGGAGGTTCCGCCCACCAACCCGGACATCGTCATAGGCGATCTGCGCATGTGCGCGCTTCCGTTGCGAACCGTTAGTAAAGGTAAGTAGAACCCACCCCTGTGGCAGAGGGCTACCAAAACAAATTAACAAGACATTTGAGCACGCAAGAAGGGAGGGGAAAGGAGAAAGGGAAAGAGGAAAGACAAAAAGAAGGAAAGATGGGAAAAGAGCAAGGAAGGAAAAAATAAGGAAAGAGGGGAAGGAAGAAGAAAGGAGAGAGGGAAGGAAAAGGAAGGAAGGAGATTATAACGAGAGGGAGGGAGGATCTCAGGACATCCTGCAAACAGCCACTAACTGTTTGCAGGAGTGCAAACCAGCTGTACAGCAGTTGTACAGCAAAGACCTCTGATGTGCAAAGCTGGTGAACGATAAACTGTATTTTTTTTTTATTTTGAATTTGTATACCGCCCTTCTCCCTGAGGACCCAGGGCGGTGAACAGCCAAATAAAAACATCAAATACAAATATTAAAATACAGTTAAATATATATATATAAATTTGGCCCCATTAATTAAAACAATAAACAAAACAATTAAAAACACTTAAAAAGAATTAGGCCAGCCCGGCTTGTTGGAAAATAAGGTTTTAAGGGCATGGCGGAAGGCACTGAGGTCATGGATTCTCCTTATCTCTGGGGGCAACTGATTCCAGAGGGTGGGTGCCCCCACAGAGAAGGCCCTCCCCCTGGGGGTCACCTGCCTGCATCGTTTGGCTGATGGCACCCCGAGGAGACCCTCTCTGTGGGAGCGCACGGGTCGATGGGAGGTCGTCGGTGGCAGCAGGCGGTCTCGAAGATAGCTAGGCCCTATGCCATGGAGCGCTTTAAAGGTGATAACCAACACCTTGAAGCACACCCGGAAGACCACCGGGAGCCAGTGCAGTTCACGCAGGAGCGGTGTTACATTTTCTGGAGAGTTAGTTTTATGTACCTCTAGTCATTTACACCCCTTCATGGATTAGTGCCTTGTCGTGGCGAAGGGACTTGCGTAGTTCAATGAAGCTATGAGCTATGCCATGCAGGGCCACCCAAGACGGACAGGTCATAGCAGAGAGTTCCGACGAAACGTGATCCACTGGAGAAGGAAATGGCAACCCACTCCAGTATCTTTGCCACGAAAACCCCATGGACAGTACCAAAAGGAAAAAAGAGATGATGCCAGAAGATGAGCACCTCAGGTCTGAAGGTATCCAATATGCTACTCGGGAAGAGCAGAGGGCTAGTACTAGTAGAGCCAGAAAGAGTGAAGCGACTGGGTCAAAGCCGAAAGGACGCTCAGCTGTGGATGCATCTAGTGGTGAAAGGAAAGTCCCATGCTGAAACGATGTTTTCTCCATAGGAACCGGGAATGTAAGATCCATCAATCAAGGCAAGTGTGAAGTTTCCGAAAGATGCCCTAATTAAATTTGCAAGTTGACAGCAAGCTGGACGTGGTCAAACAAGAGATGACAAGACTGAACATCGACATCTTAGGAATCTTGTGTGGTGCTAAGAAGGGTGAATAGACTTAAAAAAAATAAAATAATAAAAAGGCAGACTCAAATGGACCGGTCAGTCTTTTTTTCTGCGGTCAGTTTTCTATTTCTACATTAACTTCATTACGGGTGCTTTACTCTAAATATATGTAAATATGTAAATTTATTTACATAAATATTAATAAATATTTAAATATTTATACAGTTTTTTGCGCCGTTTCGCGTGGTCTGAATCTTAATTGGCCCGTATCGGTCCTGAAAAAAGCGTATCGGTGCTGAGATTTTTACTATTTTATATGAATAAACTGACATTTCTGAGTTAACTTAAAAAGCATCTTTTTAAAAAACTAGAGGTTAAATTATATGTAAATCGGGCAGTTAGGGATTGCTTTCATATCAGATGCTGTTCTTTGGGGAGTGAAACTGCAACATTCAAGCAAATGGCTTCTGCATAACAACTTACAACTCTATCCAAGGTAGCTTAGTGTAACGTGACTAGATCAAAAGATTAGGGCAAAGTTTCTTTTTCTAATTCTACAACAAAAGGTTTACACACACACACACACACACACATATATACAAACACACACACATCTATAACTATATCTATATCTATCTATTTTCTTACTTCTTCGTAGGATTTGTGTGTGAAGGCAAGTGTAAAGTTTCCGAAAGATGCCCTAATTAAATTTGCAAGTTGACAGCAAGCTGGACGTGATCAAACAAGAGATGACAAGGCTGAACATCAACATCTTAGGAATCAGCGAACTAAAATGGGCAGGAGGGGATGAATGTAATTCAGATGACCATCAGGTATACTACTGCAGGCAAGAATCCCACAGAAGAAATGGAGTAGCCTTCATAATCAATAAAAGAGTAGGAAAAGCAATACTGGGGTACAATCCCCAAAATGACGGAATGAACTCAGTTCGAATCCAAGGCAAATCATTCAATAACACAGTTATCCAAATCTTTGCCCCAAGTCTTTGCCACTGGTGCTGAAGAGGAGGATATTGACCAGTTCTATGAAGCCCTACAGTACCTTATAGAATTAACACCAAAACACATAAAACACAAATAAGAAAAGCAAAAAAACCAACAACATATAAATACATTATACAATGAACAATTTATAAGTAAATCAATCATTTGGAGCGTTTGTTTCGTATTGGTGTTTCAAGTAATATGGTTGTACTTATTCCCCTAAATCTTAACTTAATAATTTCATTTTACCATTTCTCCCTCCCCTCTCTTCTTTTCTCTAAGAGTTCTACTTTAGTAATCTATATATCATACATTTAAATTGTATCTTTACTTTTAGGGTTTCTCTCTGTAAGTTTATCTGGACCGAACTCCCCCCGGAGATATGGAGGATTCCGGATCTGCGTACCTTCCGTCGCACGCTTAAGATGTTCCTATTTCATCAAGCTGGCCTGACCTAAATTTTTCCTCTTTTTAAATGGAAATTTTAAATTTGGTTTTAATTTATTGGGGTTTTAAAATTGGTTCAGCCAAATTTATTTAATTAGTTTTATCTCCATTTTAAATTTTGTATCTATCTGTTTTATTTTATGGCTGTTCACCGCCCTGAGTCCTTCGGGAGTAGGGCGGTATACAAATTTAATAAAATGAAATGAAAATGAAAAATCTGCCCGTAGGAAATTATTTGTATGCACAATTGTATTTCTATTCTATCTTACTTCTAGTTGTGATTCTTCAGCAGTAACATTATGCCATTGATACCATTTATTCCAAACTTTATAAAATTCTGTCTCTTCCTTTCCCTTTAACTCTTTTGTTAACCTATCCATTTCAGCACACTGTGTAATTTTATCTATTATTTCTTCTTCCGTTGGGATTTTTTCCAGTTTCCAATTTTTAGCATATATTATCCTCGCTGGCGTTAGAATATGTATTAACAGGTTTTTTATTTCTTTAGGATATGGTTTCATGAAGATTCCTAACAGGAAAGTTTCGGGTCTCTCGTCTATCTGTAATTTGGTAATTTGATCTAGCCATTTTTTGATGTCGGACCAAAATTTCTTCGCCGCCGGGCATGTCCACCATAGATGGTAAAAGGTGCCTTGTGGGTTTTTACATTTCCAGCACACTGAGGTATTTTTCGGATTAATTTTGGCCAACCTTGTAGGCGACATATGCCCACTATAGAACATGTGTTTTTAATGTGTTTTATATATGTTTTAATAAAGTTTATAAATTAAAAAAAAAAGAATTAACACCAAAAAATGATGTCCTTATCATCATGGGGGATTGGAATGCTAAAGTAGGAAGCCAAAAGATAACCGGAATAACAGGCAAGTTTGGTCTTGGAGTGCAAAATGAAGCAGGGCACAGGCTGATAGAATTTTGTCAAGAGAATATGATGGTCAGAGCAAACACTTTTTTCCAACAACCCAAGAGATGACTCTACACACGGATATCACCAGACGGTTAACACAGAAATCAGATTGACTATGTGCTCTGCAGCCAAAGATGGAGAAGTTCTACACAGTCAGTAAAAAGAAGATCAGGAGCTGACTGTGGCTCAGATCATGAGCTTCTCATTGCAAAATTTAGGCTTAAATTGAAGAAAGTAGGGAAAAGCACTAGGCCACTCAGGTATGAACTAAATCATATCCCTGATGAATATACAGTAGAGGTGACAAATAGATTTAAAGAATTAGATCTGATAGACAGAGTGCCTGAAGAATTATGGACGGAGGTTCGCAACATTGTACTAGAGGTAGCAACTAAAACCATCCCAAAGAAAAAGTAAGGCAAGAAAGCAAAATGGCTGTCTGAGGAAACTTTGCAAATAGCTGAGGAAAGAACGGAAGCGAAAGGCAAGGGAGAAAGAGAAAGATACACCCAATTGAATGCAGAATTCCAGAGAATAGCTAGAAGAGATAAGAATGCCTTCTTAAATGAACAGTGCAAAGAAATAAAAGAAAACAATAGAATAGAGAGGACCAGAAATCTCTTCAAGAAAATTGGAGATGTGAAGGGAACGTTTCTTGTAAAGATGGGCCTGATAAAGGACCAAAATGGCAGGGACCTAACAGAGGCAGAAGAGATTAAGAAGAGGTGGCAAAATTACGCAGAAGAACTGTACAAGAACGAGCTTAACATCCGTGATAACCATGATAGGGTGAAGTCAAATGGGCCTTAGGAAATCTGAGCAACAACAAAGCTAGTGGAGGTGACAGTATTCCAGCTGAGCTATTCAAAATCTTAAAAGACGATGCAGTAAAAGTACTACACTCAATTTGCCAGCAAATTTGGAAAACTCAACAGTGGCCACAGGATTGGAAAAGGTCAGTTTACATTCCAATTCCAAAGAAAGGCAATGCCAAAGAATGTTCAAACTATCGCACCATTGCACTCATTTCACATGCTAGTAAAGTTATGCTTAAGATCCTACAAGCTAAGCTCCAGCAGTATGTGGATCGAGAACTACCAGAAGTACAGGCAAGATTTCGAAGAGGCAGAGGAACTAGAGATCAAATTGCCAACATATGCTGGATCATGGCGAAGGCTAGGGAGTTCCAGAAAAAAATCTACTTCTGCTTCATTGACTATGGTAAAGCCTTTGATTGTGTGGATCACAACAAATTGTGGCAAGTTCTTAAAGAGCTGGGAGTGCCAGACCATCTTATTTGTATCTTGAGAAACCTATATGCGGATCAAGAAGGAACAGTGAGAACTGGACACGGAACCACTGATTGGTTCAAAATTGGGAGAGGAGTCCAGCAAGGCTGTATACTGTTGCCCTGCCTATTTAACTTATATGCAGAGCACATCATGAGAAAGGCGGAGCTAGATGAATCAAAAGTTGGAATTAAGATTGCCGGGAGAAATATCAATAACCTCAGATATGCAGATGATACCACTCTAATGGCAGAAAGTGAAGAGGAACTAAAGAGCCTCTTGATGCGGGTGAAGAAGGAGAGTGCAAAAGTTGGCTTGAAACTCAACATTAAGAAAACTAAGATCATGGCATACCGGCCCTCTCAATTCCTGGCAAATAGATGGGGAAGAAATGGAGGTAGTGACAGATTTTATTTTCCTGGGCTCCAAGATCACCGCAGATGGGGACTGCAGCCAAGAAATTAAAAGACGCTTGCTCCTAGGGAGGAAAGCTATGGCAAATCTAGACAGCATACTAAAAAGCAGACATCGCCCTGCCAACAAAAGTGCGTATAGTCAAGGCCACGTTGCAATGGATGGCTGTGAAAGTTGGACCATAAGAAAGGCCGAGCGCCAAAGAACTGAGGCCTTTGAACGATGGTGCTGGAGAAGACTCCTGCGAGTCCCTTGGACTGCAAGGCGATCAAACCGGTCAGTCCTAGAGGAGATCAACCCTGACTGCTCTTCAGAAGGCCAGATCCTGAAGATGGAACTCAAGTATCTTTGGCCACCTAATGAGAAGGAAGGACTCACTGGAGAAGAGCCTAATGCTGGGAAAGATTGAGGGCAAAAGAAGAAGGGGACGACAGAGAACGAGGTGGCTGGATGGAGTCACTGAAGCAGTCGGCGTGAGCTTAAATGGACTCCAGAGGATGGTAGAGGACAGGAAGGCCTGGAGGAACGTTGTCCATGGGGTCGCGATGGGTCGGACATGACTTTGTAACTAACAACAACAAGTCATTTACAACGGTTCTTTGCAGGTAGTCCTCGGCTTACAACAGCTCCTTTAGTGACCGTTCAAAGTTACAAGGGCACCGAAGAAAGTGACGTACGACCATTTTTCACACTTATGACCATTGTTGCATCCCCACCCATAGTCATGTATGCGATTTACATTCGGATGATTGGCGACTGACTCGCATTTATGACCATGGCAGCATCCTCGAGTCACGTGATCCCATTTCCAAATCAAAATGGGGAAAGCCCAGATTCGCTTAACGGGTTACTTAATTGAAGAGCTGCAGGGATTCGCTTAACAAATGCAGGGAGAAAAATCGTAGAACGGAGCAAACTCACGTAACAAATTTCTCACTTAGGAACATAAATTTGGGGCTCA
>NW_026844086.1:105000-160000 GCF_029531705.1 Pantherophis guttatus | reverse complement strand
CCTCCTCTTTCTTCTTCTCCTTCTCCTTCTCCTCCTCCTTCTCCTCCTCCTCCTCCTCTTTCTTCCTTCTCTGTCTCCCTTCTTCTTTCTTCTTCTTTTTTCCTCTTCATTTTATACTTCTATTTTTTTATTTGTTTTCT
The DNA here is from genome assembly GCF_029531705.1 of Pantherophis guttatus. Next base: position 159,860 of record NW_026844086.1, on the reverse strand, counting down.
CCCCCTCCTCCTCCTCTTTCTTCTTCTCCTTCTCCTTCTCCTCCTCCTTCTCCTCCTCCTCCTCTTTCTTCCTTCTCTGTCTCCCTTCTTCTTTCTTCTTCTTTTTTCCTCTTCATTTTATACTTCTATTTTTTTTCTTCTTCTTCTCCTCCTCCTCCTCTTTCTTCTTCTCCTTCTCCTTCTCCTCCTCCTTCTCCTCCTCCTCCTCCTCCTCTTTCTTCCTTCTCTGTCTCTTCTTCTTCTTTCTTCTTCTTTTTATACTTCTTTCTATTTTTTTTTTACTTTTCTTCTTCTTCTCCTCCCTCTCCTCCACCTCCTCCTCCTCTTTCTTCCTTCTCAGTCTCTCTTCTTTCTTCTTCTTCTTTCTTCTTCTATTTCTTCTTCTATTTATTTTTATTTTTATTTTTTTCTTCTCCTCCTTTCTTCTTCTCCTTCTCCTCCTCCACCCTCTCCCTCTCCCTCTCCTCCTCCTCCTCCTCTTTCTTCCTTCTCAGTCTCTCTTCTTCTTTCTTCTTTTTCTTTCTTCTTCTTCTTCTTTCTTCTTCTTCTTCTTCTTCTTCATTTTTTTATTTTTCTTCTCCTCCTTCTCCTCCTCCTCTTTCTTCTTCTCCTTCTCCTTCTCCTCCCTCTCCCTCTCCTCCTCCTCCTTCTCCTTCTCTTTCTTCCTTCTCAGTCTTTCTTCTTCTTTCTTCTTCTTTTTATCCTTCTTTTTATTTTTTATTTTTTTATTTTTCTTTTCCTCCTCCTCCTCTTCTTTCTTCTTCTCCTCCTCCTTCTCCTCCTCCTCTTTCTTCTCCTCCTCCTCCTCCTCCTCCCTCTCCCTCTCCTCCTCCTCCTCCTCCTCCTCTTCTTCCTTCCTTCTCAGTCTCTCTTCTTCTTTCTTCTTCTTTCTTCTTCTTTTTATACTTTTTATTTTTTATTTTTCTTCTTCTCCTCCTCCTCCTCCTTCTTCTCCTTCTCCTCCTCCTCCTTTTTCTTCCTTGTCCTTCTCTCATCTCCTTTCTTCTTCTTTCTTCTTTCTTCTTCTTTCTATTCTTCTTTCTATTCTTATTCTTATTCTTCGCCTGCGGCTCTTTTCCATGGTCACAAAACCCATGACGTCTATGGAGATTCTCAGTCATCCAGGTCATAGCTGAAGAAGCTTCTTGGATGAGAAGCGAAGCGTCTTCAAAGAAAAACCAAGAAGTCCAGTTGCCTCTTGAAATCAGAAGCCGAAAAAGCTTATATTCAGATTACAGATAAACAGAGTTGGAAGGGATCTTGTAGGTCATCTACTACACCATTTCTGACAGTTGGCAGTCCAGTCTCTTCTTGAAAGCTTCCAGTGATGAAGCTCCCACAACTTCTGAAGGCAACTTCTGTTCCATTGATTGTTCTCACTGTCAGAACATTTCTCCTTATTTCTAGGTTGAATCTCTCCTTGATCAGTTTCCATCCATTATTCCTTGTCTGGCCTTCAGGTGCTTTGGAAAATAGCTTGTAACCCTCCTTTCTGTGGCAGCCCCTCAAATATTGGAACACTGCTATCATGTCTTCCCTGGTCCTTCTCTTCACTAGACTAGCCATGCCCAGTTCCTGCAACCATTTAGCCTCCAGCCCCCTAATCATCTTGGTTGCTCTTCTCTGAACTCTTTCTAGAGTCTCAACATCTTTTTTTTATAGTGTGGTGACCAAAACTGCATGCAGTACTCTAGGTGTGGTCTTACTAAGGCTTTATAGAGTGGTATTAGTACCTCACTTGGATGAGAAGTGAAACATCTTCAAAGAAAAACTAGAAAAGTCCAGTTGCCTTTTGAAAACCTGTGATCTTTCCAAGATTTTGTCTTCAGCCAGGACAAGCCAACTTTCTTCTGGCAATCTCAGTTTGGGCTTTCCTGCTTGCTGGGAAGCCGTGGAAAGGGTGCCTCTGAGCATAGACAGAAGGTGGGCCCCTTAACCTCGCCTCCCCCTTTGCGGTTTGCGCTGATGTTTGATCTGTCCCCGTCCACACACACACACAAACACAGCCAGCCGAGGGTTAAGGAAACACTTTGGAACGCACCCAGTTTCTTTATCTCCAACTTGGCAGCGATAGACACACCGTCTGCCAAGTGCCTTTATTTTCACAGAAAAACAGAAAGACAAATACTCAGCTTCCAAATGTCCGACAACAATAAATCTTTCTCTCCGCAGTTCCGAACGAGGCTTTAGTGACTATCCAAGGTTAGTTTTGTTCGTCACAAGGATCACTGACCACCACCCTCTATTATATAGTCTCTGGGGTGTGGTCCAGTGACTCAGTTCTAATCCCTAGCACGCCTCCTGAGCTGCTGCAATCGTTTATCACGCCTTCGGAGGCGTGCGTCCAGGAATGATGTTTCTCCGTCACTCTGATCCGAGCCACCTGTCTCCCTGCTAATCTCCTCTCCCTCGACCGGCACCTGAGACAGTGCCAGAGGGGAGGGGCCTGGAGAGGGAGGCCTGGCTGACTCCTCTTCCTCATGCTCGGAGCTTTCTTCCTCCGATGGGACAGACTCAGAGGGCGGGGCCACAACAATGTTTAAGCACGGAGACATCCTTCCTCGGGGCTTAAAGTAGCCAAACCTACAAATCTCCAGTCCTCCAAGGATACAGACCTAATGCACTGGGAAAGTGAAGGAAATGAATTTCCATCTAGCATCCTTCAATTTTCAAATGATAGGTTGCTAAGAGGGTTGCATAGGGTTGCTATGATAAGGCACGCATTCCGAAAGCCTGGGAGCAGCTACTCCTCGTTAGTATAGTGGTGAGTATCCCCGCCTGTCACGCGGGAGACCGGGGTTCGATTCCCCGACGGGGAGAGTGAGATTTTTTCTTTCATTTCACAAACATTATTAGGGGGTCTTTAAACATTTCTTAATACAATTTCAATTTTGCAAACATTTACTAGGGCTCTGTAAACGTTTTTTTAATATACTTTCAATTTCACAAACATTAATAGGGGTCTTTAAACATTTCTTAATGCACTTTCAATTTTGCAAACATTATTAGGGGTCTTCAAAATTTCTTAATACGCTTTCAATTTCGCAAACATTATTAGGGGTCTTCAAAATTTCTTAATACACTTTCAATTTCACAAACATTATTAGGGGTCTTTAAACATTTCTTAATGCACTTTCAATTTTGCAAAAAAATATTGAGGGTCTTTAAACATTTCTTAATACACTTTCAATTTCACAAACATTTATTAGGGGTCTTTAAACATTTCTTAATATACTTTCAATTTTGCAAGCATTATTAGGGGTCTTTAAACATTTCTTAATACACTTTCAATTTCACAAACATTTATTAGGGGTCTTTAAACATTTCTTAATATACTTTCAATTTTGCAAACATTAATAGGGGTCTTTAAACATTTCTTAATGCACTTTCAATTTCACAAACATTAATAGGGGTCTTTAAACATTTCTTAATATACTTTCAATTTCACAAACATTAATAGGGGTCTTTAAACATTTCTTAATATACTTTCAATTTCACAAACATTAATAGGGGTCTTTAAACATTTCTTAATATACTTTCAATTTCACAAACATTAATAGGGGTCTTTAAACATTTCTTAATGCACTTTCAATTTTGCAAAAAAATATTAGGGGTCTTTAAACATTTCTTAATACACTTTTATTTTTGCAAACATTTATTAGGAGTCTTTAAACATTTCTTAATACACTTTCAATTTCACAAACATTTATTAGGGGTCTTTAAACATTTCTTAATACACTTTCATTTTGCAAACATTATTAGGAGTCTTCAAAATTTCTTAATACACTTTCAATTTCGCAAGCATTATTAGGGGTCTTCAAAATTTCTTAATACACTTTCAATTTCACAAACATTATTAGAGGGTCTTCAAACATTTTTAATACACTTTCAATTTCACAACATTTATTAGGGGTCTTTAAACATTTCTTAATACACTCATTTTGCAAACATTAGGAGTCTTCAAAATTTCTTAATACACTTTCAATTTTGCAAAAAAATATTAGGGGCCTTTAAACATTTCTTAATACACTTTCAGTTTCACAAACATTTATTAGGGGTCTTTAAACATATTCTTAATACACTTTTATTTTTGCAAACATTTATTAGGGGTCTTTAAACACTTTCAATTTTGCAAACACTATCAGGGGTTCTTAAGCATTTCTTAATAATTAATTAATTAAGCTCAGTCTCGGTGCAGGTCGTACAGCACATCTCTTATTATTTTATTGTATTGTATTGTATTTTTATTTAATTTCTTTCAATAGCTCAGAGTTTTTCCAATTCGGAGTCCTTAAACGACGTGTCACGTCTGAATTCTCCCTTCTCCCAATGCAATTGTTATTCCAGTTTATTTGCCTCCAGGCAGCCCTGGATTTCCGCTCCAAATTCCCGCATGGGGAGGGTGGGGTTTGCATTTTAAGCACTCACATGGGGGTCTTTGACACGCGTGTATCTTTTAAAGGTATATCAATCCTAAAAAGCCACCGAAACATTCTTGTTTTATAAAGGAAATTTTGACCTGCAGAAACCCAGGCGGCCGCTAGATGGCAGCGCAATGTAGCGAATCCCACCCACATCTTGGATCTCTGTTTTTGCAGGCTTGGGATATTTATTTATTTTTTATTAGGAACCAATAAGCGAGGATCGGGAGGTAAAAGAAGGCAGTGTCTCCTTCCCAGAGTTCCCTAGGGAAGGATGGTTACAGACGACCTGTTAAATCCCGACACGCATGAACGCGAAAAATTTAGGTTCCACCGAGATTTGAACTCGGATCGCTGGATTCAGAGTCCAGAGTGCTAACCATTACACCATGGAACCTTCGTTAAAATTGTATTTGTTTTGCTCAGATTTCATATAAATTGATGCTCAAAGGTGATATTTTTGACCTATGTAGATATTTTCTTGTAAACAGCCACAATCTTAACCTCATTTAGATGCAAGCTTCAGGAAATTTACATTTATTTCTAAGTGAAAGAGATTGGATCCACTTTTGCTATTGCCTATAAAAAAAATATTACGGATAGTCTGATCTGAAAAATCGTGAAATAAATATATATTTTTTTCCCCATGAAGAAAGAGAGAAAATTGGGTCCAGAAAAGGTGGGATAGAATAGATATATGATGATGTATATATATATGGTGGCAAATATGTATGTATAAAGGAATGATTTTATACTTATGGACAATGTAATCATATTATACCATGGTGGCAGGATTGTATATTTTATTTGTGTATTAGTGTATAGAATATATTTGTGTATTAGTGTATAGAATATATATAAAATTATAAAAAAAAAAGAAAGAAAGAGAGAAAAAAAGATCAAAACCATGCATCATACATTTTTTAAAAATTGAAAATGAGTAGGCCATTTGCAGACACAATGTATTAAAAAAACCCAACAGTACAGATATTCCAATGAAACAAATTCTTGGTCTAGTTAGCAGTTTCTGTTGGTTAGCTTTGTAGTTCACTTTACACTTAACAGTTTACAGAGAATAGAATAGAATAGAATAGAATAGAATAGAATAGAATAGAATAGAATAGAATAGAATAGAATAGAATAGAATAGAATATTGGCCAAGTGTGATTGAACACACAAGGAATTGGTCTTTGGTGCAGAGGCTCTCAGTGTACATAAAAAAAAAGATATGTTCATCAAGAATCATAAGGTACAACACTTAATGATAGTCATAGGGTAGAAATAAGCAATCAGGAAACAATCAAGATCAATATAAATCGTAAGGATACAAGCAACAAAGTTACAGTCATACCGTCATAAGTGGGAGGAGATGGGTGGTGGGAACGATGAGAAGATTAATAGTAGTGCAGGCTACTACTATTAACAGCTTTACAGATACTCCTTGTTTAACAACGGTCTCACTTAGTGATGTTCAGATGTTCGCAATTGCAACCGTAATGAAAAAGTAACTTTAGAACCCATGCCCATATTTACAGCTTTTGCAGACCGCGTAGTAAGGAAAGATGAAATCAAGTAATAAATTTAGGTGTGGTTTCACTTAGCAACCACTTCACTTAACGACCAAGTTGCCACAGCTAAATGTGTTTGCTGAATGAGGGCTACCTGTATATATTAGGTGTATGAACCTAAACAGAGTACAGCTACAGAAATCACAATCACAAATGATACAACATTACAACTGAGTATAACAACATGAGATAAATTAAGAGGATGCATGGATGGTTGCAAAGTTTTGTTTATATTATAGCCCTATGATGTTTTGGATCTGTTGCTTATCTTCCCATAACTATCATTCTTATTTGGAAGGGAGGGAGGGAGAGAGGGAGGAAGATTAGAGATGGATAGGAACAAGAAAGGAAAAAAGGAAGGAAGGAAGGAAGGAAGGAAGGAAGGAAGGAAGGAAGGAAGGAAGGAAGGAAGGAAGATTAGAGATGGATAGGAAGGAGTTAGGGAGGGAGGAGGGAGAGAGGGAGGAAGATTAGAGATGGATAGGAACAAGATAGGAAGGAAGGAAGGAAGGAAGGAGGAAGGAAGGAAGGAAGGAAGATTAGAGATGGATAGGAAGGAGATAGGGAGGGAGGAGGGAGAGAGGGAGGAAGATTAGAGATGGATAGGAACAAGAAAGGAAAGAAGGAAGGAAGGAAGGAAGGAAGATTAGAGATGGATAGGAAGGAGATAGGGAGGGAGGAGGGAGAGAGGGAGGAAGATTAGAGATGGATAGGAACAAGAAAGGAAAGAAGGAAGGAAGGAAGGAAGGAAAGAAGGAAGGAAGGAAGGAAGGAAGGAAAGAAGGAAGGAAGGAAGATTAGAGATGGATAGGAAGGAGAGAGGGAGGGAGGGAGAGAGGGAGGAAGATTTGAGATGGATAGGAACAAGATAGGAAGGAAGGAAGGAAGGAAGGAAGGAGAGAAAGGGAAAAGAAGGGAAGAGAAGGGAAAAGAAAGGAAGAGAAGGGAAGGGAAGGAGGGAGGGAGGGAGGGAGAAGAAAGGGAGGGAAGGAGGAAGATTAGAGATGGATAGGAACAAAGAAGGAAGGAAGGAAGGAAGGAAGGAAGGAGGGAGGGAGGGAGGGAGGGAAAGAAGGAAGATTAGGAATGGATAGGTAGGAAGGAAGCAAGGAAGGAGGGGAGGGAGGAAGATTAGAGATGGATAGGCAGGGGGAAGGAAGGAAGGAAGGAAAGAAAGAAAGAAGGAAGGAATGATTAGGAATAAATAGGTAAGAAGGAGGGGAGGAAGGAAGGAAGATTAGAGATGGAAAGGGAGGAAGGAAGGAAGGAAGGAAGGATTTTTTTAAGTGGGAAGGTTAATGTCATCTAATATTATGGCAAAGAATGGATCCTACTTCCATTCCCGCCTATCCTTGATATTTTCCTTTTTGTTGTCTGCTCAATAACATGCATTGCAATATTAATAACAGTTCATAATGCTTAGAAGACATTTGGAAGCAAATTGTTATTTGGAAATTTTATTTATTTATTTATTTTACCAAAAATTTATATGCCGCCCTTCTCCCTAAGGACTCAGGGCGGGCGAACACAAGTTAAAAACGTACAATAATAAAAGGTCAAAGATTAAAACATGCAGGTATAATTAACCAACATGAATCAATAAGTATTACAGGCCAGAAGAATATTGTTATTAATTAATCATTGTGGTTCACGGGCCTGGAAAAATTCCTTTTTTAAAAAATTTCTGAGAAGATATAGAGTAGACTCAACAAAGGGAGCACTTCCTGATTATCGAGGTCGCAGGAAACAGCGAAGGGTCTCCCATCATCGTTCCTTACGAAATAGCTTAGCTGTGTCCACAAATCCAGACAATCGTGATACTAAGAATAAACTCCCAAAATGTATTTGTTCGAAACAGGATTTTTCTACCCGTCTCAAAAAATCTCCTGCAGCTTGGAACTCCACACTGTAGGAAGGTCCCTCCCTCCAGAGAATGAAATATTTTGGGCAGTGGTGGGTTCCAACCGATGTTACCACCAGTTCTCATCGTGCATGCGCTTTGCACGCGATCGCTGCACTTGTGCTTCTTGTGCCGCATTAGATTTCTGCCCAGCTGAGGCACAGCAATCCACTCTGCCGTGCCTATCAGCTGGGCTAAAAAAAACGACAAATAAAGATAGTGATCTGTCCCCGTACCCACACACACACACACACACACAACCAGCCGAGGGTTAAGGAAACACTTTGGAACGCACCCAGGTCTTATCTCCCACTTGGCAGCGATAGACACACCGTCTGCCAAATGCCTTTATTTTCACAAACAGAAAGATAAGGTACTTAACGTGCAAAAAGTCCAAGCAGAAATAATATTTCTCTCCGCAGTTCCGAATGAGGCTTTAGTGACTATCCAAGGTTTACTTTTGTTCGTCACAAGGATCACTGACCACCACCCTCTATTATATAGTCTCTGGGGTGTGGTCCAGTGACTCAGTTCTAATCCCTAGCACGCCTCCTGAGCTGCTGCAAACGTTTATCACGCCTTCGGAGGCGTGCGTCCAGGAATGATGTTTCTTGATCACTCTGATCCGAGCCAGCTGTCTCCCTACTGATCTCCTCTCCCTCGGCCGGCACCTGAGACAATGCCAGAGGGGAGGGGCCTGGAGAGGGAGGCCTGGCTGACTCCTCTTCCTCATGCTCGGAGCTTTCTTCCTCCGATGGGACAGGCTCAGAGGGCGGGGCCACAACAGATAGGTATAGCACGGGGACGGGCGGGAGGGCCCGGCTCACAGTCATAGAGAACCGATTTGCTGACGTAACATCATCACCACTACCGGCTCGCCCGAACCGGGCCGAACCAGGAGCAACCCACCACTGATTTTGGGGAATTTAAAAACAAAAGCAGAATGTTATGTTTCCCCAAAGGAGAAACGGAGAAAAATCTTAGCAAAGGCAGATAACAGCCCCAGTCTTCCTGCCATAGCCCGAAGTGGAAGCCTCAAGTCTTTAGAGATGGATATTTTGTATCTATAAAGAAAGACTGGGCCGATCTATTAATAAACAAAACGCCTTCAGCCACAGCTCCCACAGAAGGCTGGAGCTGATGGGATTAAAAATTTACATTTCCCCCCACCCACCCAAATCCTAAGGACAGGACAGGACCTTTAGGACGTAATAGGATTTATCTACCACCATTAGAATAGCAAAAGACACAAGGCTCACTACATTGCACAACCCCCCTGGAGCATCTCAATCATTAAACCCCAGAACCCTATAAAAATCCAGCGTTTTTCTCTCGGCTTGGAACCGGACTGGATTTTTCTTCCAAAACCACCATCCTTCCAGAAATGCTCCTCTCTAAACTGACTCAGATAGCTGTGCCTGACCGTGCTTGTAGATGGATTATAAGCTTTCTAATAGATAGGGAGCAGCAGGTGAAGGTAGGTAAAATCACATCGAATACCCATTCAATTAGCAGAGGAGCCCCCAGGGCTGTATGCTCTCTCTCCATCGTTCTTTTCTCTCTGTACCAAAGACTGCATCCCTCTGTTAAAATACTGATGATATGACAGTGACTGGTCTCATTTGAGAAGATGATCTGGTCTGCATACAGATGGGAGGTAGAACAACTGGCCCTGTGGTGCAACCGGAACAATCTGGAGCTGAAAACTCTTAAAACTGTAGAGATGATAGTAGATTTCTCCTATTCTACCACCTCTTGAAATATTAGACGACAGACTATCAACAATAGAGACTTTCAAGTTTCTGGGTTCTATTATCTCCAAGGACTTGAAATGGATACCTAACGTTAGAACCATCATTAAACAGACCCAACAAAGAATGTTCTTCCTGCGTCAACTCAGAAAGCCCAGATTGCCCAAGGACACGCTTGGAATAGTGCATCCAGTTTTGGTTGCCATGATGTAAAAAAAGATGTGGAGACTCTAGAAAGAGCGCAGAGAAGAGCAACAAAGATGATTAGGGGGACTGGAGGCTAACAACATATGAAGAACGGTTGCAGGAACTGGGTACGTCTAGTTTAATGAAAAGAAGGATTGGGGGTGACATGATAGCAGTCTTCCAATATCTCCGGAGCTGCCACAAAGAAGAGGGAGTCAACAGTTCGGTTGTACCGAACTGGCTGAATACCACCTCTCATTCCATTCCATTCCGTTCTATTATTTCTATTTCTATTCTATTCTCTTCATCATAAATATGAGTCAGTTTCCAAGCATCTGAATTTTGATCACTTGTCCATGGAAACGCTTCCATGGTTTTTTTTTTTTTTATTGAAAAAGTTTTCAAATACAAATTTTCCCCTTTTTTTTCCCCTCTCCCTCCCGCTCCCTAACCCCCCCTCCCCACCCATCCCCCCCTGTGACTACTTCGTAACAAAAAACCTAATTCATAACAGATTACTTACTCCCTCCTCTAAATACTGACCTTTACTTACTAAAAATATTATTAATATTATAACATCCCCCTTTATCCATACATTTCAAGAAAGAAAGAAAAAAAAAAAAGACATTATACTATAACATTGTAAAATAACTTCTAATTTAGCATAATAGTATTATAACTCCCAATTTGGCAATAATCTGCTTCCATGGTTTTAAATGTGAAAAACTTAAGTCATTTTTTTTTCAGTTGTAATTTCAAACGGTCACTAAATGAACTGCTGTAAGTCAAGTGTTATCGGTACTTAGTCTATTTGAATTTGTCCATTCGCTCCGGAACCAGTGGTGGGTTTCAAATTTTTTTACTACCGGTTCGGTGGGTGTGGCTTGGTGGGCGTGGCTTGATGGGCGTGGTAGGGGAAGGATACTGTAAAATGTCCATTCCCACTCCAATCCAGGGAAGGATACTGCAAAATCCCCATTTCCTCAGCTGGGACTTGGGAGGCAGAGAATAGATGGGGGCAGGGCCAGTCAGTATTTTTACTACCGGTTCTCCAAACTACTCAAAATTTCTGCTACCAGTTCTCCAGAACTGGTCAGAACCTGATGAAACCCACCTCTGTCTGGAACCAAATTCCTAAAATTCCTCATCTTATTCTTAGTTGTAGCCTGGCACTTGATCTTCCCAGACAAGTAGATCCCAGACAGAGATTCTCGTACAAGGAATAGCAGGAATCTACGGAACGAAGGGATAAATTAAAGCAAACAAAGCAAGTTAGAACAGGTATTTTAATATTTACTTTCATCTTAGGACAGATGGCATTCCAGTTGTAGTTGTGGCCGAGTGGTTAAGGCGATGGACTAGAAATCCATTGGGGTTTCCCCGCGCAGGTTCGAATCCTGCCAACTACGTAGTCAATTTTTTTTTGTTTTCCCCTTTATTGTGGTCAGGAGCCTAACTTTATCAATTTAGGCCCAAACCTTTTTAAAATGCTTCCATATTTACATTTCAGAGTTCACCATCTACTAGCAATATTCTGCATTTACTAATCACCTTTTATTCAAGATGGAGGCTTCTCAATATTGCCCTAGTGTTGGAAGGAAAATCTAGTCTGGTTTGCAGCCGGGAGAAAAACACGACACTGGAAATAAAATGGAGGCTGGCTACAAGGAAAGAGGGTCTCTGTTTATTTGGTTTTTCAGAAACTTCAGGGACAGCAGCATGTTTCTAGGCCGGCTGACAAAACGGCTTAGTGAGTGGATGGATTTTTACAGGGTTCTGGGGTTTGGTGATTGAGATGCTCCAGGGGTTGTGCAATGTAGTGAGCCTTGTGTCTTTTACTATTCCAATGATGGAATAGTTCATCCTATTATGTCCTAAAGGTCCCGTCCTGTCCTTGGAATTTGAGTGGGGGAATGTAAATTTTTAATCCCATCAGCTCCAGCCTGACTGAAGACTTTTGTTTATGAATAGATTAGCCCAGCTTTTCTGAATGTATATAAAATCGGCATATCTAAGGATCAGCCTCTTCAATCTTCTTAATTTGAAGCTGTTTTCCTCTGGCAGGAAGACTGGGGTTGCTTTCTGCGTTTGCTAAGATTTTTCTCCATTTCTCTATGGGGAGATATTCTATCCTGCCTCTTTTTAATATTAAGAATAAATATTAAACTGGGGAGAGGGGCCGTCCCACGCTAGTATTTAATGTCTGAATAATACATACTTAAGATGTTTTAACAAGCCGTTAATTATGAACAGGCACATACCGACTGAATGAAAGCAACCTGTTTAGCAAAGTTTAGCTAAAGCTGTGGAGCAATGTTTAACAAAATCTCATGTCCTCTGCTACTCCCTCTTATTGGTGTCATTATTATGATTGTCCCAAAGGTGCTTCTTTTTTTTCCAAAAGGAAGATGTTTTGCTCCTTATCCAAGAAGCTTCTTCAGTTCAGTTCATTGTTATGATTATCATCTCTGTCGTTTTGCATGTACACTGAGAGCTTCTGCACTGGAGACAAATTCCTTGTGTGTCTAATCACAGTTGGCTCCTCTCCTCTCCTCTCCTCCTCCTCCCCCCCTCCCCTCCCCTCCCCTTCCCTCCCCTCCTTCTCTCCTCCCTTCCCTTCCCTTCTCTCCTCTCCTCTCCTCACTCCCTCTCTCCCTCCTCGCCTCTCCCCCTCCTCCCTTCCCTCCCCTCCTCCCCTCTCCTCTCCTCTCAGATCTCCTCTCCTCTATCTCCTCTCTCCTCCTCCCTCTCTCCTCTCCACATTTCCCTTGTCTCCTCTCCTCTCCCCTCTCCTCCCTCCTTTCCCTCCTCTCCCTCTTCTCTCCTCCCTTCCCTCCCCTTCCCTTCCCTCCCCTCCCTTCCCTTCTCTCCCTCTCCTTCTCTCCCTTCCCTCCCTTCACCTCCTCCTCCCCTCCCTTCCCTCCTCTCCTCTCCTCTCACTTCCCTTCTCTCCTCTCCCCTCCTCTCTCCTCTCCCCTTCCCTCCCCTCCTCTCACTTCCCTTCCCTCCCTCCTCTCCTCATTTCCCTTCTCTCCTCTCCCCTCTCCGCTCCTCCCTCTCCTTTCCTTCCCTTCCCTCCTCTCCTCACTTCCCTTCCCTTCCCTCCTCTCCTCCCTTCCCTTCTCTCCTCTCCTCTCCCTTCCCTTCCCTTCCCTCCTCTCCTGTCACTTCCCTTCTCTCCTCTCCTCCTCTCCTCTCTCCTCCCCTCCCTTCCCTCCTCTCCTCTCACTTCCCTTCTCTCCTCTCCTCCCCTCCTCTCCTCTCCTCTTCCCTTCCCTTCCCTCCTCTCCTCATTTCCCTTCTCTCCTCTCCCCTCTCCGCTCCTCCCTCTCCTCTCTTTCCCTTCCCTCCTCTCCTCACTTCCCTTCCCTCCTCTCCCCTCCTCTCCTCTCCTCACTTCCCTTCTCTCCTCTCCCCTCTCCTCCCTTCCCTTCTCTCCTCTCCTCTCACTTCCCTTCCCTTCCCTTCCCTCCTCTCCTGTCACTTCCCTTCTCTCCTCTCCCCTCTCCTCTCTCCTCCCCTCCCTTCCCTCCTCTCCTCTCACTTCCCTTCTCTCCTCTCCTCCCCTCCTCTCCTCCCTCCTCTCCTCTCCTCTCACTTCCCTTCTCTCCTCTCCTCCCCTCCTCTCTCCTCTCCTCTTCCCTTCCCTCCTCTCCTGTCCTCTCACTTCCCTTCCCTTTCCTCCTCCCCTCCCCTCCTCCCCTCCCCTCCCTTCCCTCCTCTCCTCACTTCCCTTCTTTCCTCTCCTCCCCTCCTCTCTCCTCTCTTCCCTTCCCTCTCCTCTCATTTCCCTTCTCTCCTCTCCTCTTCCCTTCCCTCCTCTCCTCCCTCTCCTTTCCTTCCCTTCCCTCCTCTCCTCACTTCCCTTCCCTCCTCTCCTCTCCTCTCCTCACTTCCCTTCTCTCCTCTCCTCTCCTGTCCTCACTTCCCTTCTTTCCTCTCTTCTCCTCTCTTTTCTGTCTTCGTCTCCTTTCTGTCTTCTTCTCCTCTCCCCTCCCTCCCCTCCCCTAAATGCTTAGCCTATTTGAATTCCTCCATTTGCTCCGTAACCAAGTTCCTAAAATTCCTCATTTTATTATTAGTTCTAGCTTGGCATTAAACCAGCGATCTTCCCAGATAGCTATATCTGAATAGAGTTTAGAATCAGAATAGAGCTGGAAGGGTCCTTGGAGGTCTTCTAGTCCAGCCCCCTGTTCAAGCAGGAGAACCTATACCATTTTAGATAAGTGTCTGTCCAGTCGCTCTTCTTAAAAACATCCAGAGATGGAGCGCCCACAATTTCTGGTGGCAAGCTGTTCCACTGGTTAATTGTCTTCACTGTCAGGAAATTTCTCCTTAATTCCAGGTTGCTTCTCTCCTTGATTAGTTTCCATCCATTGTTTCTTGTCCTGCCCTCCGGTGCTTTGGAGAATAGCTTGACTCCCCCGTTCGCTTTGTGGCAGCCTCTCAAATACTGGAATGCTGCTATCATGTCCCACCCCGTCCCCCAGTCTTTCTTTTCTCATACACCTCAAGGAATAGCAGGAATCTGCGGAACGAAGGGATAAATTAAAGAGAAGAAAGCAAGTTAGAACAGGTATTTTAATATTTACTTTAATCTCAAGACAGATGGCATTCCAGCTGTAGTTGTGGCCGAGTGGTTAAGGCGATGGACTAGAAATCCATTGGGGTTTCCCCGCGCAGGTTCGAATCCTGCCAACTACGTAGTCAATTTTTTTTTGTTTCCCCCTTTATTGTGGTCAGGAGCCCAACTTTATCGAATCCTGCCAACTACGTCATTGGGAATTTTTTTCTCCCCTTCCCTTCCCCTTTATTGTGCTCAGGAGCCCAATAACTTTATCAATTTGGAACCAAACCAGAGGTGATATTCAGCCGGTTCAGACCGGTTCGCCCGAACCTATAGCAGAAATCCACGATTTCTGCTATCGGTTCGGGCGAACCGGTCTGAACCGGCTGAATATCACCTCTGGTTTGGTCCTAAATTGATAATTACATTTTTGAAGCCAGGCAGATGCGCGGAAGGCTGGGTGCATGTGTGGACGGGGTGCATGTGAGCGAAGCGCCCCCATGCATGCACACTCACATTTGCAAACCGGTAGGGAAAGTAACCCGTAGGGAAACCACACCTGGACTAAAACCTTTTTAAAATGCTTCCATATTTACATTTTAGAGTTCACCATCTACGAGCGGTCTTCTGTGTTTACTAGTCATCTTTTATTCAAGATGGAAGCTTCTCAAAGATCATTCATTGCCATCCTTCAGTCTCAAGAGGCTATGGTATCGTGCTCTGGAAAGAGGTCCTAAAACTCCATGTAGTGTGACTAAAAAGGCCAATTCGAGAGTGGCCATCCCTTCCACACGGAGGGCAGATACATTCTGTCCCCTGCCCAGCCCCGAGATTTCGCTGGTTCCGGGACTGCCTCTTTGCCTCAGCCTGCCGAACAAGTGTCTCTTCGAATTGGAGAAGGCCATGCTGCCTCTTTAGCCTCCAAGCTGAACGATCGGAGGTCAAGGTTTCCCAGCTGTTAATGTCCATTCCCAGGGCCTTTATATGGTCCCTCTTGCAGATATCCTTATATCGCAGCTGTGGTCTCCCTCTGAGGCGCTTTCCCTGCACTAATTCTCCATACAGGAGATCTTTCGGAATCCGACCATCAGCCATTCTCACGACATGCCCCAGCCAGCGTAGACGTCGCTGTTTCAACAGTGTATACATGCTAGAAATTCCAGCACGTTCCAAGACTGCGCTATTTGGAACTTTGTCCTGCCAGGTGATGCCAAGAATTCGTCGGAGACAGCGCATATGAAAGGTGTTCAACTTTCTCTCCTGCCGTGCGTAGAGGGTCCAAGACTCACTGCGGTATAAGAGTGTGCTCAGGACGCAAGCTCTATAGTCCTCGATCTTTGTACGTTCCGTCAGCTTCTTATTAAGCCAGAATGAAGCTTCTCAAAATTGCCCTAGTATTTAATGCATGAATAATACATACTTAATATATTTAATCATTAATAATAATTAATAATACATACTTAAGACGTTTAAGGGACGCGGTGGCTCAGTGGCTAAGATGCTCAGCTTGTTGAAAGAAAGGTCGGCGGTTCAGCGGTTCGAATCCCCAGTGCCGCGTAACGGGGTGAGCTCCCCTTACTTGTCCCAGCTTCTGCCAACCTAGCAATTCGAATAATTAGGTTAATCCCAGTGTAATCTTTTAATTTTTTTTTCTATTTTTTCCTCTTATCTTAAGTGTTTCTGTTACTTTTCTGTTATTTTTGTAACAGTCATTAGCACCTGCTATGAGTTTTCCTTTCAGCTGGTGCTTCTTGGGTTTCTTCAAAGGGTGAAGAACTGGCTTGAGTCTCTTGGCACTGTTTTCTGAAGTTTCTGGTGCTATGAGGTTCCTGGCACTGTCCTTTTGAGGTGTACTTCCCACACATACATATGTATTTTACTTAGAATATAGAAATGAAAGGCTGGAAAACATTCCCGGGTCAGACAGATGCATTTATTTGTGCAAAAGGTTCAGTGCAGTTTTTGGTCGTTGCAAAACTGAACAAGGATGAGTTATGATTTTACTATTTATATATGTTTTCAAGACAAAGAGTTCTATGAGCCCTTCCGCCTTCCATATATGGTTACATTATAAATACATTATACTTACATTACACTTTACTAATTACCAAACCATTACATGCTAGTTAATAAAATTATGTTGGCTACGCATTTTTACTACTCCCATCACTTTATAGTTTACAACTTTCCTTTAAGTGCTGTAATGTTTAAATGCAGAAATTATGGCTATACTTTAAACAATAAGTAACTTTCTGTCTCCCATGTATATCCTTTCAGATGTTCCCATATATCTGTATTTCCATAGTTTTTGATTCTATTAAGATGCATAGAATCAGTGTGTTTGACACAGTGTCATAGGTCAAGTAATTATGAGGAAATCCATGAACTAATTGCTTAGCTTCTTCTCTTTATTCGAGTTTGTCATTCACCAGAACACCATTCTTAGCTTTCCTGATGGATGACAGCTAAGTCCTCTCAGAAGATCTATTGCCAATAATGAAGTTCAGCTGCCTCTAACAAGCACGTTTCTCTCTTGTAATAATGTGAATAGAGAGGTTCTCTCAAAGTTCAATAGAGAAGGTTATTCAGAGTTCATGGGTTTGATCTGACTTTATGTATTTGACTTGGTATGATTATTTCTTTTATTCACCTTATTTCTTATTTGCTATATTTACCTCACTTCCACAACCGAGGTTATAGCTTATTGTCATGGTCATTTCAGGGATAAGGCCCTCCCTACTAAATTTATAGAAATGAAAACTTCTATGGCAATTATATACATTCCGCATACGTTAAGGGGAAGATTTTTTCTTCTCTTCCCCCAAGAAATTACGCGTTAGGAAATTTTCTGGAAAGAAGGGTTAAGCTAAAAATAGAACATAACACCGCTCTCCAGAAAGCATTTTATTCCCTGCATTTTGGACCCTTTCAGAAACGCCTCTTTCTAGATTGCACCACCGCAATGAGGACAAATGTAGAATCAAATCAGTTCACCTTTTTTTAAAAAAATTTGATTTATATGCTGCCCTTCTCTGGAGACTCAGGGCGGCTTACAGTGCGTTAAGCAATAGCCTTCATACTTTTGTATATTTTTATACAAAGTTAGCTTATTGTCCCCACAAACTGGGTCCTTAATTTACCTACCTTAGAAAGGATGGAAGGCTGAGTCAACCTTGATCCTTGGCGAGATTTGAACCTGCAGTAATTGCAGGCAGCTGGTCTTAATAACCAGCTTAATAACAGGGTGCCTTAGACCACTGTACTACCAAGGCTCTTTTTTTGGGTAGGTGGGGGGGGTTTCGAATCCCTAGTACAGGTCTCATGCCTGAGCAGGGGGTTGGACTAGATGACCTCCAAGGTCCCTTCGAACTTCGTTACTGTTACCTATATTAGGTCGCTTTCAACTCTCGTTAACCTGTTGCATTGACGCTTGGTTAGGATTCTAGGCCTCGCCTGGTTGTCTAATTCTGACCAATCCCCGACGAATCTCGAACATTCGAACGCGTTTTTCTTCCCCAGCCAATCAGAGGAGAGCGAGCCGGCTATAAAAGGACGGCCGCGACAGCGCGCGTCCCTTCATTCGAATTCCGGCGAGGAGGAGGAGAGGCAGCAGCGGCAGCGGCGGAGCAGCGCTTAGAGAGAAGGATGGCTCGCACCAAGCAAACGGCTCGCAAGTCGACCGGCGGGAAGGCGCCCCGCAAGCAGCTGGCCACCAAAGCGGCGCGGAAGAGCGCTCCGGCCACGGGCGGCGTGAAGAAGCCTCACCGCTACCGGCCGGGGACCGTGGCCCTCCGCGAGATCCGCCGCTACCAGAAGTCGACGGAGCTGCTGATCCGCAAGCTGCCCTTCCAGCGGCTGGTGCGGGAGATCGCGCAGGACTTCAAGACCGACCTGCGCTTCCAGAGCTCGGCCGTCATGGCCCTGCAGGAGGCGAGCGAGGCTTACCTGGTGGGGCTCTTCGAGGACACCAACCTGTGCGCCATCCACGCCAAGCGCGTCACCATCATGCCCAAGGACATCCAGCTGGCCCGGCGCATCCGCGGGGAGAGGGCGTAAAAAGCCCAGGCTTGCCGCGGGAGTAGAGGGGGGGAAACACTGGAAAAGTCATCGCGCTTAACGGCTCTTTTAAGAGCCATTCACTGCCTCCAGAAAAGAGCTGGCTTCATTTTCTGATTTTTAATGTTAAAAAAAAAAGTCCATTTAACTTTTGGAAGGAGTTTCTAAACTCTTTGCGCAAAACTCATCATTTTCAGTGGGATTATTTGCAACGTTTCCTGCAGCTTTCATTCTATAGGGATGGACCGAAATCTCTGGGTGGTTTCCCCATTTACACTTATTTTTTTTATTTTATTTTTTTAACCTGCCCCGCTTCTAAAGCCAGGTGTAAATAAAAAGATTTTTGCAGCGCGACCGATCTTGCAAAGCTTTTTGCCCCAACGCACGGGGCGATTTCTGTGGGTTTGCAAAATTCGGTGGCTTGGATCAGCGAAAGTAAAATTAAAAAGGACCCGTGCAAAAACGATCGCACGTGGTGCATTGCGAAAGGGTGTTGGAAATACAAGCCTGCATCAGGGAATTCCTGGCAGCGCTTACAGTAGCTAACTACTACCGCTTTTAATGAACGGTGCTGTTTATACAGACGTTTAATCTTAATGCCCCCTCGGATTTGACGTTATTTTAGCAATACTTAAAACTTAAAAAAAAAAAAATGAACAACGACGAAGGTGGGATTCGAACCCACGCGTGCAGAGCACAATGGATTAGCAGTCCATCGCCTTAACCACTCGGCCACCTCGTCGGTATCTCAGATGGGCTTGACTAAATTACCCTGATCCTTAACAGCTCCGATCTTTTCACTATTTTCTGTCTATTTTTGTCTTTTATGTTACATAAGGTTACTCATTAAGTGTTTCGATCTCTGGGAAAGTGACTGTATCCTGTATAACAAGCAAGAGAAAAATATTGGATTCACCGTCTATTACAATAGTAGGGAGAATAGAGGTGCACTAAGTTATGTTTCTTTCATTTGTGGAGTAATTTAAAAAGTTAGTCCAGCAAGTTTCTGAATATGGCTCAGGAGTTGTGCGTGTAAAAACTAAGACCTTATTGGGGGGGTGCTTGAACTTCTTTGAGGTGCCATTGACACAAATTACTAGTTTTTTTTCTAATCAATCAGGCAGTCCTTGATTTACGACCGCAACCAAGCCGAAAATTTATGTCGCTAAGCGAAACATTTGTTAAGTTGAGTTTTGCCCCCTTTTCGGACTTCTCTTGCCACTGTTGTTAAGTGAATTGTTGCAGTTGTTGAGTTAGTCAGGGAGTCTGGCCTCCCCATTGATTTTGCCAGCCAGAAGATCCCAAAAAGCTGATCACGGGACTTCATTCTTGGTCTGAAGTTAACCTTGGAGTTGATCTATGCCGGGTCCAAGGGACTCGCAGGAGTCTTCTCCAGCACCATCGTTCAAAGGCCTCAATTCTTTGGCGCTCGGCCTTTCTTACGGTCCAACTTTCACAGCCATCCATTGCAAGTGGGAAAATCATAGCCTTGACTATACACACTTTTGTTGGCAGGGTGATGTCTCTTGAAAAGCCTCTCTGACCATCAGGCAACTCAGCTGGGATCGTCAGAGACTTTTCAAAGCATTTTTTTGACTACCTCTTCGGCCAAGAGGTTGCAGAAAAAAAAATGCTTTGAAAAGCCTCTGATGATCGTGGGGCTCAGCTGGGCATGGTTGGGGGGTGGGGCGCAGGGATTTTTGCTACCGGTTCTCCGAACCACCTGCCTCCATCGCTACCAGATCAGGTGATCTGGTCCGAACCGGGAGCATTTCACCCCTGGATGGAAGGTTGGGTCAACCTTGAGCCTTGAAAAAAGTGACTTTATGACTTTTTTCACACCGATGACCATTGCAGCATCCCCCCATTGTCATGTGATCAAAATTTGGATGCTTTGGTACTGGTTCATATTTATGATGGTTGTAATGTCCCAGGAACATGTCTGTGTTCCCCTTTAGCAACCTTCTGGCAAGCAAAGTCAACGGGGAGGCCAGATTCACTTAACAAACACGTGACTAATTTAACAACGGCAGTGATTCATTGAACCACTTTGACGGGAAAGGTCATAAACTGGGTAAAACTCACTTAACTAATGTCTCACTTAGCAATGTAAATGTTGGGGTCAATCAGGAGTGAAATGCTCCCGGTTCGGACAGGATCACCTGATCCGGTAGTGATGGAGACGGGGGATTCGGAGAACCGGTAGCAAAAATCCCTGCCCCCCCCCCATGCCCAGCTGAGCCGCGCGATCATCAGAGGCTTTTTTTCTTTTAAAAGCCTCTGACGATCCAAGCTGAGCTGCCTGATTCTCAGAGGCTTTTTTTCTTTTAAAAGCCTCTGACGATCCCAGCTGAGTTGCCTGATCGTCAGAGGCATTTAAAAGAAAAAAAATCCTCTGCCGATCAGGCAACTCAGCTGGGATCGTCAGAGCCTTTTGAAAGCAGTTTTTTACAACCTCTTCGCCGAAGAGGTTGTAGAAAAAATGGTTTTAAAAGTAAAAAATAAAATAAAATTGGCCACACCCACCCAGTCATATTACCACCACCACCACCAAGCCACGCCCACAGAACCGGTAGTAACAAATTTTAGATTTCACCACTGGGGTCAATTGTGGTAAATCAAGAACTTCTTGTACTGGTCTTCATTTCATGATTATTCTGATTTGATTTGATTTTTTTGCTAGAAGGGAATGACTATAAGCCTAATTCTAAAATTTTCGAAAGAACTGGTATTTCAATAGTATTCTGCAAAAATATATATTAAGGGAAGGTTTGTGCTGGGATTTGAAAAAGTGATTTACTGTATGAATATACTCCATTCTCACTATAAACTAATCAAGGTCCTTTGATTTCATTAGATATTATCTGAAATAAGGAACATGTGGTCTGATGTCAATAGGACATTTGCAATCTGCCCTGCAGAAATAATGATGATAGATCTAATCCAGGGGTGAAATGCTCCCGGTTCAGACCGGATCACTTGATCCCGTAGCGATGGCGGCAGGTGGTTCGGAGAACCGGTAGCAAACATCCCCGCCCCCCTCCCATCCCCAGCTGAGCCCACGCAACCATCAGAGGCTCTTTTTTTATTTTTAAAAGCATTTTTTCTACAACTTCTTCGGCAGAAAAAATGCTTTTAAAAGTAAAAAAAAAAAGCCTCTGATGATTGCGCGGCTTAGCTGGGATCGTCAGAGGCTTTTAAAAGCATTTTTTCTACAACCTCTTCAGCCGAAGAGGTTGTAGAAAAATGTTTTTAAAAGCAAAAAAAGCCTCTGCTGATCAGGCAACTCAGCTGGGATCGTCAGAGGCTTTTAAAAGCATTTTTTCTACAACCTCTTCAGCCGAAGAGGTTGTAGAAAAATGTTTTTAAAAGCAAAAAAAGCCTCTGCTGATCAGGCAACTCAGCTGGGATCGTCAGAGGCTTTTAAAAGCAAAAAAAGCCTCTGCTGATTAGGCAACTCAGCTGGGATCGTCAGAGGCTTTTAAAAGCATTTTTTCTACAACCTCTTCAGCCGAAGAGGTTGTAGAAAAATGTTTTTAAAAGCAAAAAAAGCCTCTGCTGATCAGGCAACTCAGCTGGGATCGTCAGAGGCTTTTAAAAGCATTTTTTCTACAACCTCTTCAGCCGAAGAGGTTGTAGAAAAATGTTTTTAAAAGCAAAAAAAGCCTCTGCTGATCAGGCAACTCAGCTGGGATCGTCAGAGGCTTTTAAAAGCAAAAAAAGCCTCTGCTGATTAGGCAACTCAGCTGGGATCGTCAGAGGCTTTTAAAAGCATTTTTTCTACAACCTCTTCAGCCGAAGAGGTTGTAGAAAAATGTTTTTAAAAGCAAAAAAAGCCTCTGCTGATCAGGCAACTCAGCTGGGATCGTCAGAGGCTTTTAAAAGCAAAAAAAGCCTCT
The DNA here is from genome assembly GCF_029531705.1 of Pantherophis guttatus. The sequence continues at coordinate 137,512 of NW_026844086.1, read as the reverse complement.
GCCGATTAGGCAACTCAGCTGGGATCGTCAGAGGCTTTTAAAAGCATTTTTTTAAAAATTAAATGGTTTTAAAAGCCTCTGATGATCCCAGCTGACTTGCCTGATTGGCAGAGGGTTTTAAAAGCATTTTTTACAACCTCTTCGCCCGAAGAAGTTGTTGAAAAAATGGTTTTAAAAGTAAAAAAAAAAAAAGGTTGTCCACGTCTACCCAGTCACGTTACCCACCACCACCACCACCAAGCCATGCCCACAGAACCGGTGGTAACAAATTTTACATTTCACCACTGATCTATTCTACTTGTTGGAAGAAATCTCCATCTGGGTTCAGTTCCAAGTGAGGAGAAAGACACTGGAAACATGGAGGCTGTTTGGAAAGATGGTTTAGTTGTGGACAGGACCACATGGGTTTGAAGTCCTGGGTAAAAATGAGCACATGGAAGAGAGAGAGAGAGAGATGGTATTTATATCCTCTCTTGGACCCTGCCTTAGAGCTTCCTGTTCCTGTGTAAAGGTAGGTATCCTGATTGGTTGTCAGACTCCCATGGGGCCACGCAGGGATAACTTTGTAGGTTGTCTTGAGTCCCAGGCTTGGTTGACTCTTGCTGGGTGATGATGTAATGAAGAGGGTTTGGGGGCAATTCTTATTATGGCTGAGGGCTAATCCTACCTTTGTTGGATCTTGGGTATTTGCTTATGAATAGACCTAGCTATCTCTTTATCTCTTAAGTGCTGACATCTGCTATGGGTTATTGAGGAGGGTGGGGCTATTAAGAGTAAGTCTGCTTCCTGCCTTAAAAAAAATGTTCCTCCATATCTCATCCAGGGAAATATAATATTCTGCCTTTTTAATATTTCCTAGCATATTTCATTCTTCTAGGAGAGGGGGTGGGTGCTAACGTCCTACATACTGAATTTGAGTGCTTATATGAATTGATACAGTAATCATTTTGATTTTGTTCTAATGAAAATACGGGTCTCAACCAGCGGTGAAATCTAAAATTTGTTACTACCGGTTCTGTGGGCGTGGCTTGGTGGTGGTGGGGTAATGTGACTGGGTAGGCGTGGCCAATTTTTTTTTTTTTAACTTTTAAAACCATTTTTTTGTGCAACCTGTTCGGCGAAGCGGTTGTAAAAAAATGCTTTCAAAAGGCTCTGACGATCCCAGCTGAGTTGCCTGATCGTCAGAGGCTTTTTTTTCTTTTAAATGCCTCTGACGATCAAGCAACTCAGCTTGGATCGTCAGAGGCTTTTAAAAGAAAAAAAAAGCCTCTGACGATCAGGGAACTCAGCTTGGATCGTCAGAGGCTTTTAAAAGAAAAAAAGCCTTTGCCGATCAAGCAACTCAGCTTGGATCGTCAGAGACATTTAAAAGAAAAAAAGCCTTTGCTGATCAGGCAACACGATAATCAGAGGCTTTTTTTTAAAAGCATTTTTTCGGCAGCTCAGCTGGGCATGGGGGGGGCAGGGGGGGCAGGGATTTTTGCTACCGGTTCTCCGAACCACCCGCCCCCATCCCTATTGGGCGATCTGGTCCGAACCAGGAGCATTTCACCCCTGGTCTCAACTGGCAGTCACTGGTTTCATAAACTAAAGTTAGCATTTACCTGGAGATCCAGGAACTGAAGGTAAACCTAGGAATCTGCATCTCAGTTTTTAAAACTCACATCTGAATTTATCTTTATCAATTTCAACATTTATAAAATAAATTTATCTTTATCTTTCAAAGTGTAGGAAGAAAAATCGAGTCCCGTTCCAAGCCGGGGGAAAAGCCGCTGGAAATAAAATGGAAGCTGAGTAGAAAGAAGGATTCGGTTTAGCGATGAGCAGAACCAGCATGTGGTTCTGGAACAGCTGATAAACTAACTTGAGGAGTGCAAGGATTTTTATAGAGTTTCTGAAATGCAGGGGAGTGTGCAATGGTATTTTGCTATTCTAACGGTGGTGGGTTAATCCTATTATGTCCTGAAAGTCATGTCCTCTCCTCCTTAATCCCATCACCTGGAGCTGAAGATGGTTTGCTTATGAATATATTGGACTGGATTTCTTAATAGGCACAAACTCTCCATCTCTAAAAGACTTCCGGCATCTGCTGGAGGCTATTAAGAAAAACTGGGGGCTGTCCAGCTTCTAAAGGTTCCTCAATAATAAATACCAAATCATCAGCAAATGCCTGGACTTTATATTCCTGTGATTTAGAAATAGAAATAGAAATTGACTCAGCCTTCCATCCTTTCTAAGGTAGATAAATTGAGGACCCAGTTTGTGGTGGCAATAAGCTGACTTTGTATAAATATACAAAAGTATGAAGGCTATTGCTTAACGCATTTATATGCCGCCCTGAGTCTCCGGAGAAGGGTGGCATATAAATCAAATTAAAAAAAAATAGAAATAGAAATAGAAATAGAAAAACAGAGTTGGAAGGGACCTTGGAGATCTAGTCCAACCTCCTGTCCAGGTAGGAAACTCTGCACCACTACAGACAAATGGTTATCCAATGTTGGAAATTTTAATTTAATTTAATTTTTAATTTTTTAAAAAAAATTAATTTTAATTTTTAATCCCTTTATTTCCGAATTATCTCTAATTTGTGACATTAATATTTCCGTTGAGAGAAGGAATAATAGAGGAGATAGCGGGCATCCGTGTCGTACTCCTTTCTCTATATTGAAACTTTCTGTTTGTTGCGCGTTTTAAGATTATTTTCGCTCTCTGGGTGGAATTGATTTGCTCTAATCAGTTCAGTGAAGTTTTTTTTTCTTCTTTCCATTCTTCCATTTCTGCTTTGGGAAAATATAATATTCTGCCTCTTTTAATATCCCCCAAATATTTCATTCTCTAGGAAGGGGGGAATGCGTGATTCTCTAGGAAGGGGGGAATGCGTGCTGTGAAGACCTTTTTATTCCATCAAGCAGGCTTGGCCTGATCTCTTCCCTTTTAAATATGTAAATTTTAATCTGTTTTTAAATTATCGGGGTATTTTAATTTGTCTGGGCCAAAAAGTTTAATCTGATTTTATCGGGTTTTTTAAATTTTGTGTATTTATGTATTTTATTGTTGGCTGTTCACCGCCCTGAGTCCTTCGGGAGTAGGGCGGTATACAAATCAAATAAACTAAACTAAACTAAACTAATTACTTTTAACAGTAACAGAGTTGGAAGGGACCTCGGAGGTCATTTAGTCCAACCCCCTCTTCACGCAGGAGATCTGCACTAGGGATTCGAACCGCCGAACTGCCAACCTTTCTGATCGAAAGGCACCCAGTCTGGTTTCATTAATATCCATTTAGCTGCAGTGTATCATCCTTAAAACAGTAACATAGCAACGTTAACGTATTTTAATAAATACTTATATTTTAATAAATACGTTTATATTTTAATAAATACGTTAAAAGTAGTGTCCTACTATTTGTATTTCTGACAATCACGCCAATTTATGCCACAGGCTTTATTTTTATAGGATATGTGTGTCCTTTGTAAAATAAGATATATAATTTGTTGAAACCCTCCACAATTTGGTCGTGAATCTGAAGTTTAAGGGCCTTCTTGCAAGTTGCAAATACTTTTTGGTCATTGTGGAAGGCGTTAATGTATTTTTTTTTTCTCCCGCCTTTTTCTGCCACGAGGGGTTAAAACAAGCGAGTTCGCACGAGGGCCGGTTAGCTCAGTTGGTTAGAGCGTGGTGCTAATAACGCCAAGGTCGCGGGTTCGATCCCCGTACGGGCCACTCCTTTTCAATCCTTTTTTTTTTTTTTTTTTAATATAAAATGAATTGGTAGGGCAATTTTCGTTTTAAAGATAACACACCCTTCAATCTGCTAGGGATTGTAAAAAGTCCTTTTCCCCCCTCTTGTGAAACACCAATATTCATTGCAATCTCTAGAAATTTATTAAATTGGGGGGGATTTAAAAAAAAAAAATTGGTGTCAAGCAAGGTTGACCCATTTTAAAACTAAACTGGGGCAGGGGATAAAATTGGAAGTTTTGCAATGCCACTCATTTCTAGAATATTATTATTATTTAATATTATTTATAGATTCCCAATTGAGACTCTGCAGAGAAAATCAATGCATATCTCCATTATTCCCTACATTTCAAAAGGCAAGCAATAGAGCAACACTTAACTTACTACTTTCTTACTTATTTACTTACTGGGGAAACCTCCAGAAATCCCAGTTTTCTTTACAGAGAATAAGTGGAACTGTCAAAACTCTGGAATTGTTTAAAATAGCTTTGACATAACACATTAAAAAAAAAAGCCAGGAATCCAAAACTGAACGTCCGGTATTGTCATTTTATGAGCTGAGTTTAGAAAGCTCCCCCCAAGAAATATAATAATTAAAAAAAAAACTGCTCCAGGTGAGGCTCGAACTCACGACCTCGGCATTGCTTACTTAGTACTGCTGTATAAGTACCGCGCGCTAACCGATTGCGCCACTGGAGCGCTGCGAGAAACGATGATGGAAAACTTCGCCCCCCGGATCTCTACGTTCATCCTAATGCTTTTTTTCTTTTTCTTTTTTTTTTTTCCTCTTAAACTGTTTCGGGTTAAGGTGTTTCGGATACACCTTGCTTAGTTTTCTTTTTCTTTATTTTTCTAAATTTTTTTATTTATTTTTATAAAATTTATTTTTATAAAATTTTATAAAATTTATTTTATAAATTTTTTTTAATTTTTTTATTTATTTTATTTCTAATACTTTTCATCTCCATCCAACAGTGTGTTTCAAGTGTCAAATGTTACTATGGAGAGAAGTTTACGATGATGGTGTTATGTACTATTGTAAATTATCTTCATGTAGAGTTATATTTTCAACGTTATTGTAATGAATACAAGAAGTATGCAAATTATGGATTTTTTTTTGTTTTTCTATTTTTTTTACTACCGGTTCTCTGGGCGTGGCTTGGTGGGCGTGGCAGAGGAAGGATACTGCAAAATCCCCATTTCCATCCCATTCCAGGGGGAGGATACTGCAAAATCCCCATTCCCACCCCACTCCAGGGGGGATGCGAAATCCCCATTCCCTCTCCACTCCAGGGGATGGATACTGCAAAATCCCCATTCCCTCTCCCCTCCAGGGGAAGGGTACTGCAAAATCCCCATTCCCTCCCCACTCTAGGGGAAGGATACTGCAAAATCTCCATTCCCTCTCCACTCCTGGGGAAGGATACTGCAAAATCTCCATTCCCTCCCCACTCCTGGGGGAAGGATATTGCAAAATCCCCATTCCCTCTCCACTCCTGGGGGAAGGATATTGCAAAATCCCCATTCCCACCCCACTCCAGGGGAAGGATACTGCCAAATCCCCATTCCCACCCCACTCCTGGGGGAAGGATACTGCAAAATCTCCATTCCCTCCCCACTCCTGGGGGAAGGAGACTGCAAAATCCCCATTCCCTCTCCACTCCTGGGGAAGGATATTGCAAAATCTCCATTCCCACCCCACTTCAGGGAAAGGATACTGCAAAATCTCCATTCCCACTCCACTCCTGGGGGAAGGATATTGCAAAATCCCCATTCCCTCCCCACTCCAGGGGAAGGAGACTGCAAAATCCCCATTCCCTCCCCACTCCTGGGGGAAGGATATTGCAAAATCCCCATTCCCTCCCCACTCCTGGGGGAAGGATACTGCAAAATCCCCATTCCCTCCCCACTCCAGGGGAAGGAGACTGCAAAATCCCCATTCCCTCCCCACTCCAGGGGAAGGAGACTGCAAAATCTCCATTCCCTCTCCACTCCTGGGGGAAGGATACTGCAAAATCTCCATTCCCTCTCCACTCCTGGGGGAAGGATATTGCAAAATCTCCATTCCCACCCCACCCTGGGGCCAGCCAGAGGTGGTATTTGCCGGTTCTCCGAACTACTCAAAATTTCCGCTACCGGTTCTCCAGAACCTGTCAGAACCCGCTGGATTTCACCCCTGAACTCCAGCCAGTTCACACGCCGTTGCTTACTTTTCTTCTGTTCACTCTTCCCAATAATCACTCAACACTGATGACTCAAAAATCAACGCTTGGTCCCCCTTCCATTAACTCAGTGCATGTCACAAACTGCATTTATTGCAAAGACATTTTTTAAAAAATTGTCTTTTAATGACCTCGTAATCCAGGGGCATCAAACTGGATTTCATTGAGGGCTGCAACAGGGTTGTGTTTGACCTTGGGGGAGGGCAGGGGGCGTGGCCAGGGAGCGTGGCCACTTGATGTCACTCATCAAGGCTCCGTTTTGAACCGCGATGGCCTCCTGCAGCCTGTTGTGGCCCCGCCCTCTGACCCTGTCCCCTCGGAGGAAGAAAGCTCCGAGCATGAGGAAGAGGAGTCAGCCAGGCCTCCCTCTCCAGGCCCCTCCCCTCTGGCACTGTCTCAGGTGCCGGTCAAGGGAGAGGAGATTAGCAGGGAGACAGGTGGCTCAGATCAGAGTGACGGAGAAACATCATTCCTGGACGCACGCCTCCGAAGGCGTGATAAACGGTTGCAGCAGCTCAGGAGGCGTGCTAGGGATTAGAACTAAGTCACTGGACCACACCCCAGAGACTATATAATAGAGGGTGGTGGTCAGTGATCCTTGTGACGAACAAAACTAACCTTGGATAGTCACTAAAGCCTCGTTCGGAACTGCGGAGAGAAAGATTTATTGTTGCTGGACATTTGGAAGCTGAGTATTTGTCTTTCCGTTTTTTTGTGAAAATAAAGGCACTTGGCAGACGGTGTGTCTATCGCTGCCAAGTTGGAGATAAAGAAACTGGGTGCGTTCCAAAGTGTTTCCTTAACCCTCGGCTGGCTGTGTTTGTGTGTGTGTGTGGACGGGGACAGATCACAGCCCTTTGCCAGCGAAAAAAGAGCATGGGGAGGCCACACGCAGCGCACCAGGGCTCAATTTTCACTGGCAGAAGCACTGCGGGCCAGCCTTTTGCTGTTTTCAGGGCGGGCCCACCAGCCAAATCTAAGCACCCCACTGGCCAGATCTGGTCCGCGAACTTTGAGTTTGAACCCCTGCTGTAATCCCTTACATTGGGGTGGAGTCAGGGCAACTGAATGAAGCTGGGAGTTTACTGGCCGGATGCCCTTCCTGTCGCCAATGCAGAGTTCACAGCAGACTCATTGTGTTGTGCCCAGAGAGAGAAATATCCGCCTGGAACTCAGCAGCCTCCTGATTGTGAGGTGGTTTATTGCAAAGACATTGTTGGAAGGAAAATCCGGTCCGGATTTCACCGGGGAAGGAAACAATGCTAGTGATGCTACAGGCAGTCCTTAACTTACAACGGTTTGTTTAATGACCATTAAAAGTGACAAGGTCACTGGAAAAAGTGACTCATTACCATTTTTCACACTTTATGACCATTGCAGCATCCCCGTGGTCAGGTGATCAAAATTCAGATGCTTGGCAACTGACTCGTATTTATGTCGGTTGCGGGAGTCATGTGATCCGCTTCGGCGACCTTCCAGCAAGCCAAGTCAATAGGGGGCAGCATACTCCCTTAACGACCGTGTGACTAACTTAACAACTGCAATGATTCGCTTAGCAACTGTAGCAAGGAAAGTGATAAAATGGGCCAAAATTCACTTAACGAATGTCTCACTTAGCAACATAAGTTTTGGGGTCAATTGTGGCTGTAAGTTGAGGATTACCTGTACTTGAAGAGGAAAAAGTTTATTTCCAAGAGTCAAAGCCCACACAAAATAGACTACAAAATAGGAAACACTCTGGCAACAATAGAATAGAATAGAATAGAATAGAATAGAATAGAATAGAATAGAATAGAATAGAATAGAATAGAATAGAATAGAATGGAGTAGAGTAGAGTAGAGTAGAGTAGAGTAGAGTAGAATAGAATAGAATAGAATAGAATAGAATAGAATAGAATAGAATAGAATAGAATAGAATAGAATAGAATAGAAAATATGGAATGGAATAGAATAAGGTTCGCTTGATATGCCAGTTGCGCCCCTTTCTGGATCGGGACTCTTTATACATGGTCACTCATGCCCTCGTTACTTCCCGCCTGGACTACTGTAATGCTCTCTACATGGGGCTCCCCTTGAGGAGCACCCGGAGGCTCCAACTGGTCCAGAATGCAGCCGCACGGGTGATTATGGGGGCGACATGGCGCGAGCTGCACTGGCTTCCGGTGGTCTTCCGAGTGCGCTTCAAGGTTTTGGTTCTCACCTTTAAAGCGCTCCATGGCTTAGAGCCTGGATATCTACGAGACCACCTTCTGCCACCGATAACCTCCCACCAGCCAATACGCTCCCACAGAGAGGGTCTCCTCAGGGTGCCGTCGGTCAGGCAATGTCAACTGGTGACCCCCCAGGGGGAGCCTTCTCTGTGGGGGCACCCGCCCTCTGGAACGAACTACCCCCAGGGATACGACTGATCCCGGACCTCCGTACTTTCCGCCGGGCTCTGAAGACTTTCTTGTTTCAGCAAGCCGGGCTGGCTTAAGATTTTAATTGATTAATTTTATGGGTAAGGGGTTTTAAAATTGGGAAGCCAAATTGATTTAATTATTTTAAATCATTTTAATTTTCATACTGTATGTATTTTAACTTTGGCTGTTCACTGCCCTGAGTCCTTCGGGAGAAGGGCAGTACAATAAATAAATAAATAGAATAAATAGAATAGAATAAATAAATAAATAGAATAGAATAGAATAGAATAGATAGAATAGATAGATAGATAGATAGATAGATAGATAGATAGATAGATAGATAGAATAGAATAGAATAGAAGAATAGAATAGAATAGAATAGAATAGAAAATATGGAATGGAATGGAATGGAGTGGAGTGGAGTGGAGTGGAGTGGAGTGGAGTGGAGTGGAGTGGAGTAGAATAGAATAGAATAGAATAGAATAGAATAGAATAGAATAGAATAGAATAGAATAGAATAGAATAGAATAGAATAGAATAGAATAGAATAGATGGAGTGGAGTGGAGTGGAGTGGAGTGGAGTGGAGTAGAGTAGAGTAGAGTAGAGTAGAGTAGAGTAGAGTAGAGTAGAGTAGAGTAGAGTAGAATAGAATAGAATAGAATAGAATAGAATAGAATAGAATAGAATAGAATAGAAAATATGGAATGGAGTGGAGTGGAGTGGAGTAGAGTAGAGTAGAGTAGAGTAGAGTAGAGTAGAGTAGAGTAGGGAATAGAATAGAATAGAATAGAATAGAATAGAATAGAATAGAATAGAATAGAATAGAATAGAATAGAATAGAATAGAATAGAATAGAATAGAATAGAATTCTTTATGGGCCAAGTGTGATTGGACACACAAGGAATTTGTCTTTGGTGTATATGCTCTCACTGTACATAAGGAGAATAAAATACATTCATCAAGAATAAAAAGATACAACACTTAGTGATAGTCAAGGTTACTAATAAGCTATCAAATCGTACTAGGAAACAAAGAAAAACAATATAAATTGAAAGATACAAGCAACATGGTTATAGTAATAAGTGGGAAGAGATAGATACTAGGAAGGAAGAGAAGAATAATAGTAATACAGCCTTAGTAAATTATTTGACAGTGTGGGAATTAGTTGTTAAGCAGCATGATGGCATTTAGAGTATTCTAAATCAGTTTCTTAATTGGGTTTCCTTGGTTTTTTCTTTGTTAACCATTTCTTTTCTTTTTTTAAAAAAGTTTTTTTTATTATTTTTTTAAAAAAACATAAACATAAAACACATCTTTTCAAAACAAAGCTTTTGGTCCTGTCACAAATTAATACAAATCACTAACAAATCTTAATTTTCAATGAACACAACTTAATATTTTACTCACTTATTTCCCTCAAATCTGTCTATTTAACTATGCCATTATCCCCAAAAACCCGTTACTTAAATCTTAAATCCTAACCAGTTATTGTTAACCATTTCTTATTAACCCGGGAAAAAAAAGTGATGAAATCAAATCTTTTCTTTTAAACCATAAGTGTTATAATTATGTTTCCCTAGTGTAAATTAGGTTTTGTGTGTTTGTTTGTTTGCTTGCTTGTTCTTCCATTGTCTTCCCTTTTTAAATATGTAAATTTTAATCTGTTTTTAAATTATTGGGGTATTTTAATTTGTCTGGGCCAAAAAGTTTAATTTGATTTTATCGGGTTTTTAAATTTTGTGTATTTATGTATTTTATTGTTGGCTGTTCACCGTCCTGAGTCCTTCGGGAGTAGGGCGGTATACAAATCAAATAAACTCAACTCAACTAAACTAAACTTTTTTCCTCCTTTCCCCTGACAAGCTGTTTGTAACTTTGTCTCCCCGATTGGCAACTTTGTTAGAGCTTTTGGGTTAGGAAATATGTGATTCTTTATGCAACATTTTTAATATAATTTATACAAAGTTACAGCCCTTCCCCTAACATTGTCCCCTGTGAGGCTGGATAGGAGTCAGCCACCAGTTAGGTCAGCGATTGGTACAGCTATCCTTGTTCTCAAATTTAAACAGGATACTTGCAAATAGAGACAAAAAAAATAAATAAAATAAATTCAAAAGAAGGGCTCGTCCGGGATTTGAACCCGGGACCTCTCGCACCCAAAGCGAGAATCATACCCCTAGACCAACGAGCCAGCTGGTGAAAGGCTTTCTCCTTTGATATATAAGCTGAACGAGGTGGAAGCCAAGAAGTTGTTTGTTTTGGCAGGTACTGCATAGTTTCAAGTGTCAGGTTTTTTAAGAACATCGAGCTTAGTACTACAAAGGGCTTTTTAACTGGGATACTTCAGACAGGAATAAATAAATAAACTACTGTAAAAAGGTTTCGCTTCTGAGTCTCGACATGTTTCCCCCTCCTTCTGCTTTTCTTTGCTATTTGGTTGTTTTATCTGGGAATAGTTAGAAAACATATAGAACACAGAGCACGGATAGGATAGGATAGGATAGGATAGGATAGGATAGGATAGGATAGGATAGGATAGGATAGGATAGGATAGGATAGGATAGGATAGGATAGGATAGGATAGGATAGGATAAGATAAGATAGGAACGGAATGGAACAGAACAAGAAGAGAATAGAATTAGAATAGAATGGAACAGAACAGAATAAAATAAGAACAGAATAGAATGGAACAGAACAAAAACAGAAATAAAATAAAATGGAACAGAACAGAATAAGAACAGAACAAGAACAGAATAGAATTAGAGGAGAATGGAATGGAACAGAACAAGAAGAACAGAATAGAATAGAATTAGAATGGAACAGAACAGAACAAGAACAGAAGTAGAATAAAATTAAACAGAACAGAATAGAATACGAACAGAGCAAGAACAGAATACAATTAGAGGAGAATGGAATGGAACAGAACAAGAACAGAACAGAAGTAGAATAAAATGGAACAGAACAGAACAGAATAGAATAGAATAAGAACAGAACAAGAACAGAATAGAATTAGAGGAGAATGGAATGGAACAGAACAAGAACAGAACAAGAACAGAATAGAATTAGAGGAGAATGGAACAGGGCAAGAACAGAACAGAAGTAGAATAAAATGGAACAGAACAGAACAGAATAGAATAAGAACAGAACAAGAACAGAATAGAATTGGAGGAGAATGGAATGGAACAGAACAAGAACAGAACAAGAACAGAATAGAATTAGAGGAGAATGGAATGGAACAGAACAAGAACAGAACAGAAGTAGAATAAAATGGAACAGAACAGAACAGAATAGAATAAGAACAGAACAAGAACAGAATAGAATGAGAGGAGAATGGAATGGAACAGAACAAGAACAGAACAAGAACAGAATAGAATTAGAGGAGAATGGAATGGAACAGAACAAGAACAGAACAGAAGTAGAATAAAATGGAACAGAACAGAACAGAATAGAATAAGAACAGAACAAGAACAGAATAGAATTAGAGGAGAATGGAATGGAACAGAACAAGAACAGAACAAGAACAGAATAGAATTAGAGGAGAATGGAATGGAACAGGGCAAGAACAGAACAGAAGTAGAATAAAATGGAACAGAACAGAACAGAATAGAATAAGAACAGAACAAGAAGAGAATAGAATAGAATTAGAGGAGAATGGAATGGAACAGAACAAGAACAGAACAAGAACAGAATAGAATTAGAGGAGAATGGAACAGGGCAAGAACAGAACAGAAGTAGAATAAAATGGAACAGAACAGAACAGAATAGAATAAGAACAGAACAAGAAGAGAAGAGAATTAGAGGAGAATGGAACGGAACAGAACAAGAACAGAACAGGAACAAGAACAGAACAGAAACAGAACAAGAATAGAATTAGAATGGAACGGAATGCAACAGAACAGAATAATAATTTTATTGTCACTTTGAATGTACACTAATCAGCATACATTAAAATGAAATTTCATTGCAATACAGCTCTCAAAGGGTCACCACCTCCAATATACACTACGTAAACATGACAAAATAAATCGATTAATACAAAATTATGCATATACCCACTTATATTCTATGACACAGAGAAACAACACAGTCTAGTCTGGATGTATACATGTACATGACAAGAAATACAATGTAGAAAGAAACCACTGATTCAATCGTGTTCAGTTTCATGGACAAAGTGAGGATCTGCTGTTTACTTCTGGGGTGCTTTTTCCAATTTGCGATCTTAACCTACAAACCTGGGATTTCCTGGTGGTCTCCTATCCACACATCAAAAGTGATCTGAGTCTGCTTCATTCCCCCCCCCCCCCCAAGGTGAATGAAAGTTGCTAGATGTGAACAGACAGGAATGAAACAAAGTTTTTCAGTCTCAATAACTTTACGTTGTGCGAACTCCAACACATCAAGTTGGGAGATTGTGGGAACTGAACTTAGAATAACTTTATTGTCACTTTAAATGTACACTGATCGGCAGAATTAAAATGAAATTTCGTTGCAGTACAGCTCTCAAAGGGCCACCGTCTCCAATATCCACTACATATACGTGACAAGTAAATAAATACATAAATAAATACAACTTATGCGTACACCTACATACCCACATATATGATCCTGCATACATCATAAAGTTGCTGAGATTCAAAAACAGTGAATTAAAAAGCGAAGAAAAAGCAACTTTTGTCAACTCAAAGTCAAAAGTTTCACTCCAAGGTTGTTGTTTTTTTCTTTTGATTTTCCAGATCTAAAACCTTGTGTATTTGCTATTAGGCGAAACAAGGAATGTGTATCTTTTCCTCCCTTTTTTGAAGTTTCCAATTCTAAGTTCACCATTTATAAATGTCTCATTTACTACTAGAAGCACCCCTGTTATGACAGTCACTGCAAACTTAACGTCTTACTCATTGCATTTGATTGTCCGCTTCAGCAAGGACATTCGGTAAAGATGGGTACGGTTCTTGGGCAGGGGGTTGGACTAGATGACCTGTGAGGTCCCTTCCAACTCTATTAATCTGTTCTCTGTTAAATTGGCACAGCAAATTGATGACACGTGGAATCTTATTTTGCAGAACGAACAGCGCCACCTGGTGTCCTCATAACTTTTTAACATTTTATAATACAAAAAAATAAAAATGCATAGAGTGCTTGTGATCTAAAGATGTTTTCCAAGATGATCTTGCACGAAGCGTTGGTGGTATAGTGGTGAGCATAGCTGCCTTCCAAGCAGTTGACCCGGGTTCGATTCCCGGCCAACGCAAATCCTTTTTTTCCCCCTTCCTTTGTTTCCTAAAAGGACATTCCAGTAGTTTCTTCTTTTGCATATTTTTTTTTGCAAAAAATGACATTTTTCCAAGCTGCCTCATTAAGCAAAGCTTTTTAAAAAAATCATTTTACTAAGTTTATTGATTGCTCTAAATGTTCCTGCTGGAACAATTCCTAATGATTAAAAAAATATCTCTTAAGTCTAATAAAATCATTTGTTTTGTTCTCCCTTTTAAATGAAATTGCAAAAAACTGGAAAGCAGTTTCTGGGTTGGTTTTTTAAAAAATTTATATGGAAAGTGTGTATAGACACAGGATCTGTTGTAATTTTATTAGAGTTCCTATATCAATTAAAAAATAATCTGCACAGCCAAGAGTTAACTTTGTTTTTTTTTTTCCATCTAGTAATTGTCCGGATTTTATTTATTCACTCATTTTATTAATTCATTACATGCACCACCACTTAAGAGGCCTCTTGGCAGTTTGCAAAATATAATCACTGCAAATACTTCTCACAAGCAACAAATACTTTTTACACACACCCTAACACCTCTCAAGGATAATGAAATGCTACAGTACAATACAATACCCACGTTGCAAAATGTCCTATTTCTATGACAGCTTTTTTTCTAAAATTTTTCTAAAACTATGCCAGCCCGGGTACTGTTAGAAATTCAAGGTAGGGCCATTTTGACATCTGATGGGGAGAATTACAAGAAGAAGAAAAAAACACCATTTATTGGACTTCCATACCTCTGTACATTTTTTTTTTCTTCAGTGAAATCATTAATTTTATTCATGGAGGGGTTGCAAAAATTCATTTTATTATGAGAGAGGGTGATTGTATTGCAAAATTTGAGAACCAATAACAGAAAAATGCATTTTTTATCAGGTGCAGAAACAATTTTCACTTCAGTTAAATGAGTTGCACAAGCCACATATATTTTAATGTTTCTGCAATTTTTATCATTCCTATACAGATTTTTGAAATACAGTACTCCTTCCATCACTTCAATTTCATCCCAAACATCTGATCACTCGTGTAGTCTTTTTTACTCACTTCCAAAATATATTTGTGCTAATCTACATTATTTGCAACTATTTCTCCATAGATATATTGCAATATCTTTATTTCCCTTTATTAGCATCCGTGTCTCGTATGCAGTTTTTCAATCAATACCTTCTTCTGATTCATCACCGCTGTACATTTTCAATCACACCATTTACAGCCAAAAGCCCCCGAAATCTGTACATCTTAAGCTCCCATTCCCCCATCTCAGTTGGGAGTCCTGAGAAAGCAGTTTTGAAGTGTAGGAAGAAATATCCTTCTGGATTCTGCTCCAAGTGGGGAAAAAGACACTGGAAACATGGAGACTGCTTGGAAAGATGGTTTAATGGTGGACAGGATCACATGGCTTGAGTTCCCAAACAGAAAAAGGCAGATACAGGGAGTTTTCAGGTTTTATGCTCTCTCTGCCTTTGAACTTCCTGGGGCCCCAAAAGAGTATCCTGATTGGTTGTCAGACTCCCAGGGGGTGGGGGTCTTAGGTAGCCTTGCTGGCGGATGTAATCTTCCCAGGTGCCATGTGGTGAGTTTTGTCCTAGATGGGTCCCATTGTCTTGCAGATGAGGTCCATTGACAAAGATTGAGTTTCTGCCTCTGGCCCATTAACAAAACGGTGGGGGCAGGAAGGTGGGAGCTGCTTTGTCTTTAAAAACATGCTTCTTCATTTCTCATACAGGGAAACATAATATTCTGCCTTTTTAATATTTCCTAAAATATTTCATTCCTCTAGGAAAGGGGTGCATGCTAACCTCCTACAGAAGCTTTGAACCCTCCTCTCTTAATATGTTCTCTGAGAGTGAGATACCTAAATTCAGGCAGTATCTAAATTTAATCAAACAATTACAGATTCTGCCTGAAGTGATTTGAACAACCGTATTTAAGCCCAGGGTGAAAGATGAATCATGGAACATATATGTACAGCTCCAACTCTGTTTTATTCTTGATAAAATCCCAACTTTGTTGTTGTTAGTTACGAAGTCATGTCCGATCTATTGCGACCCCATGGATGTTTCTCCAGGCCTTCCTGTCCTCTACCATCCTCTCGAGTCCATTTAAGCTCACGCCTACTGCTTCAGTGACTCCATCCAGCCACCTCATTCTCTGCCATCCCCTTCTTCATTCATTCATTCATTCATTCATTCATTCATTCATTCATTCATTTATTTATTTATTTATTTATTTATTTATTTATTTATTTATTTCAATTTGTATACCGCCCTTCTCCTAGTGGACTCAGGGCGGTGCACAGCCAGAACTAAAACACATACCAATACAAAATTTAAAATTTTTAAAAGAATTTCATGACTTTGGCCCAAAATTTAAAACATTCAAACTAAAACCCATTGACAATTTAAAAACTAAAAAAAAGGGGGGGGATTCACGCCAGCCCTGCTTGATGGAAAAGAAAAGTTTTTAGGGCACGGCGAAAGGACCGGAGATCCGATATCCTTCGTATCTCTGGGGGCAAATTGTTCCAGAGGGCAGGAGCTGCCACAGAGAAGGCCCTCCCCCTGGGGGTCCCCAGCCGACATTGCCTGGCTGACGGCACCCTGAGGAGTCCCTCTCTGTGGGAGCATACTGGTCGGTGGGAGGCTATCGACGGCCCTCAATCCTTCCCAGCATTAGGCTCTTCTTCAGTGAGTCCTTCCTTCTCATTAGGTGGCCAAAGTATTTGAGTTTCATCTTCAGGATCCGGCCTTCTGAAGAGCAGTCAGGGTTGATCTCCTCTAGGACTGACCAGTTTGATCGCCTTGCAGTCCAAGGGACTCGCAGGAGTCTTCTCCAGCCCCAGAGTTCAAAGGCCTCAATTTCTTCAGCACAAGGGGAAAAAATAAAATAAAATCCCAACTTACCCCAAAGCAAAGAATGGGCCTGGGCCACTATCACCCACCACCCCATGGTTAGTCACAAAGAACCAAAGCAGACAATACTTCAGGAACATTTAAGTTAGAAAAGCCAGTTAGAAAAAAATCGTAAAAAAAATTATTAGGTGAAACCTGGAGATCATCTAGTCCAACCCCCTGCAGGAATCCATGCTAAAAATACCACCCCCCCAGCGCTGACCATGCATCCTCTGTGGTTTTAGTGTTTAAAAGTCCCTGAATCCATGTTTAAATCTAATTGGCTATAGAACAGAGATGGAGTTTACTGGAGCTTTTGTTGTGTAAGGTTTTTAAATTCAGCTCAGAATCTGATAAGTCCAACGAAACTCTAAACACGAGGCTACTGATAATCAGCTTTATTTTCCGCAGAAAGCAAAACTGGACGACCCCTTTTTGCCTCCCATCTTAAAACAGAGTAGAAAGAAAAGCAGGCGCGCGCACACACAAAAAAACTTTCCCAAACTTCTTGTAATTCACACAGCTTGCGTCATTGCTATAGAAACATTATTTCATATCATGATTTTTCTCAGCGCCCTGAAAACAATAGACCTTAGAAGGGGAAAGAAATACATTTTCGGGCATATAACTCAAGAGCTTTGTTAGGGAATGCTCTCTCTCCTTAGGTTGCGGAGAATCCGCATTTTAAGTTACAGGAAACAAGCAGAATCCACATTTTGCATTTCGCAAGAAGTTACATTAGGTATTTGGCAATTCGCCTAGAGCAGGTGTCAGCAACCTGCGGCTCCAGAGCCGCATGCGGCTCTTTGGGCCCTCTGCTGTGACTCCGTTGGGTGATCCCACCACTGGCTGGCCTCACCCCTCTTCCTCCCCTCCCAGTCACTCCTCGCCTGGCCTGAGAAGGTAAGGGCGATGGCAGGGGATGGAGAAGCAGCCAGGGCAGAGATACAGAGATACAGAGAGAGAGATACAGAGAGAGATAGAGATAGATAGATAGATAGATAGAGAAAGAGAGGGGGGGGTCAAAAGGGTTTTGTGGTTCCCGGTGTTTTTTAACAACCGGTTTTCTGCCCTAATGACCAGCTGGGTAGGCGTGGCTGGGGGGGGGTCATGTGACTGGTGGAAGTGAGTGGCATCGAGTTGGCTCCGCCCACCCAGGTTTTGTGGCTCCCGGTGTTTTCTTTTCTGTGGGAAATGGGTCCAAATGGCTCTTTGAGTGTTTAAGGTGGCAGACTCCTGGCCTAGAGGCTTTATCTATGAAAATTGGCACATTAAGTCACAACTGAGCTCAGCTTCACCTTAGACACCCTCTGTATATGCTCTAAATCCTTTCAGTTGAAATAATTACTGAATAATTTTGGACAGGAT
The DNA here is from genome assembly GCF_029531705.1 of Pantherophis guttatus. The sequence continues at coordinate 119,615 of NW_026844086.1, read as the reverse complement.
TGGTGGTAAGGCACCAGGGATGGAGTACGGTTTGAAATCGCTTAACCGGGAGGATTTTTCATCAGGTTCGCCTGATTCGCCAGTTGTGTCCCTTTCCAGATCGGGACTCGTTACGCACGGTCACTCATGCCCTCGTCACCTCCCGTCTGGACTATTGTAACGCTCTCTACATGGGGCTCCCCTTGAGGAGCACTCGGAGGCTCCAACTGGCGCAGAGTGCGGCCACGCGGGTGGTGACGGGAGCGACGTGGCGCTCCCATGTAACACCTCTCCTGCGCGAGCTGCACTGGCTCCCGGTGGGTCTTCCAAGTGCACTTCAAGGTTTTGGTTATCACCTTTAGAGCGCTCCATGGCTTAGGACCTGGTTATCTACGGGACCGCCTGCTACCACCAATAGCCTCCCACCGACCAGTACACTCCCATAGAGAGGGGCTCCTCCAGGTGCCGTCGGCCAAACAATGTTGACTGGCGGCCCCCAGGGGGAGAGCCTTCTCTGTGGGGGCACCTACGATCTGGAACGAGCTCCCCCCCCGAGATACGGAAGATCCCGGATCTGCGTACCTTCCGTCGCGCGCTCAAGACCTTCCTATTTCATCAAGCCGGCCTGACCTAAGTCTTTCCCCCTTTTTAAATGGAAATTTTAAATCTGGTTTTAAATTATTGGGGTTTTAAATTTGTTCAGCCAAATTATTTAATTCGTTTTAATCTATTTTAAATTTTGTATTTGTTTTATTCCATGGCTGTTCACTGCCCTGAGTCCTTCGGGAGTAGGGCGGTATACAAATTCAATCAAAATAAAATAAAAATAAATAAAAATAAAAGTTAAGCAAGGAAAGCCATCAGGACCCAGCGTCACTAACACCTTTTAGGCAATTTGGGGGTTCCCTCGTGGGGCGCAACATGTAGCACTCAAGAGCCTTGGTAGCACAGTGGACTAATGCACTGTTATCAACATCTGCTGCTTGCAATTACTGCAAGTTCAAATCCCACCAGGGTCAAGGTTGACTCAGCCTTCCATCCTTTCAAAGGTAGGTAAAATGAGGATCCAGTTTGTGGGGGCAATAAGCTGACTTTGTACAAATATACAAAAGTATGAAGGCTATTGCTTAACGCATTGTAAGCAGCCCTGAGTCTCCGAAGGGCACCATATAAATTAAAGCAAAAAAAAAAAAAAAGATGCTGGGGAGCATGGTTATAAACTGTGCAATAATCCAACTGGTCACTCCACTTGCAGGGGGTCCCTTAAAAGCCCCCCCCCTACAGGTTTGAAAAGGCCGTTCAACAGAAGACAATTAAGGGTGCTCACAACAAAACCCACAAAGTTAGGAAACAATACTGTGGGAATGCGGGTTGAACTGGATACTCTCTGAAGGACCCTATTTTGTTCTCTTTGTTCAGAACATAGACTGTATTTGCAAAGGCAGAGACATCTCCTTGTAGAACATTCCTGAGGGTTGAAGTAATCTGCTAACGGGAGATGGACCCCCTCGGCTGGCAACTGGCAGCAAATATAACATAGCCAGAGTTAAGTTTTGTTTTCCACCTTAAGTATTGCTTTCCTAGAATTCACGTGATTTACTGTAATAGGTAGAATGTGAAACCTATAAGAATATATGGATGCTTTTCTATTTCTTGTATGTAATGAGATGTGTAGCCATAATAACGCCTTCTGATGACGCTGTATTTTGATAACTAATAAAAGAGATGGTAGCCTTTTGTTCTTTGCTCCATCATCCCGAGAAACACCTGCGTTTGTGTCTTCTCTAATCTGGACCATACATGAGGAGCCCACCAGGTTGACTGCAACACAATACCCTCAGCGAACAACAACTTTCCAAAGGGGTTTCACACTTGGCCAATAAAGAATTCTATCTTCTTTCTCACATAAAACGCTTCTGAGAAAAAGGGTGGATCGCTTTTAGACTCGACTCTTTGCGGCGATCCTAAGGAAGACCCTTGGGCGGACTTCAGCCCTTTCCGCGAATTAGTGAGAGGGCTCTTAAAAGAGCCTTTGGGGTGGGGAGTTGTCAGTGGGTCTCTGGGCGTCTTTTTTACGCCCTCTCCCCGCGGATGCGCCGGGCCAGCTGGATGTCCTTGGGCATGATGGTGACGCGCTTGGCGTGGATGGCGCACAAGTTGGTGTCCTCGAAGAGCCCCACCAGGTAAGCCTCGCTCGCCTCCTGCAGGGCCATGACGGCCGAGCTCTGGAAGCGCAGGTCGGTCTTGAAGTCCTGCGCGATCTCCCGCACCAGCCGCTGGAAGGGCAGCTTGCGGATCAGCAGCTCCGTCGACTTCTGGTAGCGGCGGATCTCGCGGAGGGCCACGGTCCCCGGCCGGTAGCGGTGAGGCTTCTTCACGCCGCCCGTGGCCGGAGCGCTCTTCCGCGCCGCTTTGGTGGCCAGCTGCTTGCGGGGCGCCTTCCCGCCGGTCGACTTGCGAGCCGTTTGCTTGGTGCGAGCCATCCTTCTCTCTAAGCGCTGCTCCGCCGCTGCCGCTGCTGCTTCTCCTCCTCCTCGCCGGAATTCGAATGAAGGGACGCGCGCTGTCGCGGCCGTCCTTTTATAGCCGGCTCGCTCTCCTCTGATTGGCTGGGGAAGAAAGACGCTATTCGAATGTTCGAGATTCGTCGGGGATTGGTCAGAATTAGACAACCAGAATCCTAACCAAGTGTCAATGCAACAGGTTAACCCAGCTGTTTCCCGCCGGTCCACTTGCGAGCCGTTTGCTTGGTGCAAAGTTTTGGAGGAGTTTGCGCGTTCTTAATCCTGGGAATTTATACCCGGCGCGCTTTCTCTCCCCATTGGCTCTTTTCGAATTTGAATCTCGCGCCCAAATTTCGACTCCGCCCTTTTTTTTCCTCCTCCCCTTCCTCTGGTTTCCCATTGCGAATTCAATAGCTGCTTTTCATCGGAGTAATGAACTTATTATTTCACGCTACCTGGTTGCCTTCTCTCCCCGCCCTTAACTTTCTCACGGTCTGATCAAGAATGTTGTTTTTTTTTTAAAAAAGGGTTCTTTTTAAACGTTTCAAAAAAAAATTCGAAATATCTTTTTTTAAGCCAAGCGGTCCTGATGTTGAGGCTACAAGACATCCTTGAAGTCTGTAGAGAGATTCTCCATCATTCCGGTCGTGGTTGTCCCAAATGTACTTTTTTTTTTTTTCAGGAGTCAACGGGACTTTCTCTTGTTTTTTTTTTCTCTTTTGAAGACGTTTCGCTTCTCATCCAAGAAGCTTCTTCAACTCTAGACAGGAGCTTTCATTTCCCCCACCTGTCCCGTCAGAGCTGAAGAAGCTGCTCGGATGAGAAGCGAAACGTCTTCAAAAGAAAAAATAAAACGCCGAGAAAGTCAGAGTTGAAAAAGCAAGTTATTGTTCAAAATTTGGCAACTTTTTAAAGTCGTGGGTGGACTTCGACTGCCAGCATTTTCAAGCCATCTCTATATCTTTTAAAAGAGTGGTAGCGTGGCCGAGCGGTCTAAGGCGCTGGATTAAGGCTCCAGTCTCTTCGGAGGCGTGGGTTCGAATCCCACCGCTGCCAAAGGTACCTTTTGAAAAAATCCCCCCCCCACCACCTTTGAGACTCTGCCAAAATCAAAAGCGAAGCGATCTTCATCTAAAAATGTTTTTTTCTGCTTCGCTGAGAAAGCAGAGTTGAACCTGATGACAAGTTTGAATGGCAGCGGTTCCCATCTTTTATCCTGCCAAAAAAAATAAATAAAAACGGTTTAGAATATGCATGTGTTTCTCTCCAGAAGCCAAATTTGACTTGAGGAACACTTTCTTTTTGTGTGGTTAGAAGCAAGGGTGAGATCCAGCAGGTTCTGACAGGTGGCGGAAATTTTGAGTAGTTCGGAGAACCAGCAAATAGCACCTCTGGCTGGCCCCAGAGTGGGGTGGGAATGGAGATTTTACAATATCTTTCCCCCAGGAGTGGGGAGGGAATGGGGATTTTGCAGTATCCTTCCCCCAGGACTGGGGAGGGAATGGAGATTTTGCAGTATTCTTCCCCTGGAGTGGGGTGGGAATGGAGATTTTGCAGGATCCTTACCCTGCCATGCCCACCAAGCCACGCCCACAGAACCGGTAGTAAAAAAATTTGGATTTCACCACTGGTTAGAAGACTACTTCTAGCCGTAAAGATTTGTTTAGCCACCAAATCAAGACTCTGGGTGGGACGCAATGATGGAAAATTACAAAAAGCAACCACCGAAAGAAATCTTAAAATTATAAATAAAAAGAAGACGGATAGCAACCTCTCTTCCCAAGAGAGATGACAATAAAACATGCCTAACCATATCACCCTACTACCATCTCCCCCTCTCCCTCTTCCCTGCCCACCCGTCTGTCTTTTGTTCTCATGTCCCTGTTTGTTTTCTTTTTCATTATTTATTCTATTGTTCCGTTACTTTATTACGGTTATGCTTACACACTTCTTTTCATTTCTTTGTAGTAAGAATAATAGATTCTTACTAATAGAAAGGGATAATTAGAACTGCAGAAAAAACAATTGCTACCAACCTGCCTTCCCTTGAGAATAGAATAGAATAGAATAGAATAGAATAGAATAGAATAGAATAGAATAGAATTTTTTATTGGCCAAGTGTGATTGGCACACAAGGAATTTGTCTTGGTGCATATACTGATCCATAATGCTGATCCATTGGTGCAGACATATCTTTGGTCATCTAGAGACAAAGATGTAGAGTAGAGTAGAGTAGAGTAGAGTAGAGTAGAGTAGAGTAGAGTAGAGTAGAATAGAATAGAATAGAATAGAATAGAATAGAATAGAATAGAATAGAATAGAATAGAATAGAATAGAATTCTTTATTGGCCAAGTGTGATTGGGCACACAAGGAATTTGTCTTGGTACATATGCTCTCAGTGTACATAAAACAAATCAAGAATCATAAGGTACAACACTTAATGATAGTCATTGGGTACAAATAAGCAATCAGGAAACAATATCAATATTGTTGATACAATATTGCAACAAAATTACAGTCATACAGTCATAAGTGGAAGGAGATGGGAGGTGGGAACGATGAGAAGATTAATAGTAGTGCAGACTTAGTAAATAGTTTGACAGTGAGGACCTGTATACTGCAGGAGTCAAAAAGAGGGCTGTGAAAATATTTACAGACTCCTCGCATCCTGGGCATAAACTGTTTCAACTCCTGCCCTCAAAACAACGCTATAGGGCACTGCACACCAAAACAACTAGTCGCAAGAATATTTTTTTCTGAACGCCATCACTCTGCTAAACAAATAATTCCCTCAACACTCAAACTGTTCACTAAGTCTGCATTACTATTAATCTTCTCATCGTTCCTATCACCCATCTCCTCCCACTTATGACTGCATGACTGTAACTTTGTTGCTTGTATTCTTATCATTGATATGGATTGTTTCCTAGTATGATTTGATTGCTTATTTGTACCCTGTGATTGTTGTACCTTATGATTCTTGATGAATGTATCTTTTCTTTTTATGTACACTGAGAGCAGTGGTGAAATTCAATTTTATTTACTACCGGTTCTGTGGGCATGGCTTGGCTTGGTGGGCGTGGCAGGGGAAGGATACTGCAAAATCCCAATTCCCTCCCCACTCCTGAGGGAAGGATATTGGAAAATCTCCATTCCCACCCCACTCTGGGGCCAGCCAGAGGTGGTATTTGCCGGTTCTCCGAACTACTCAAAATTTTCTCCAGAATCTGTCAGAACTTGCTGAATTTCACCCCTGACTGAGAGCATATGCACCAAAGACAAATTCATTGTGTGTCCAATCACACTTGGCCAATGAAGAAGGAAGGAAGGAAGGAAGGAAGGAAGGAAGGGGAAAAGAAAAAAGAAAAGAAAGAAAGAAAGAAAGAAGAAAGGAAAGAAGGAAAGAAAGAAAGGAAAGAAAGGAAAGAAAGAGAAAGAAAGAGAAAAAGAGAAAGAGAAAGAATGAGAAAGATAGAAGGAAAGAAAGAAAGAAGGGAAGGAAGGAAGGAAGGAAGAAAGAGGAAAGAAAGAAGGAAAGGAAGAAAGGAAGGAAAGGGAAAGGAAGGAAAGAAAGAAAAAGAAAGAAAGAAAGGGAAAGGAAGGAAGAAAGAAAGAAGGAAAGATAGAAAGATAGAAAGGAAGAAAAGAAGGGAAAGGGAGGAAAGAAAGGAAAGAAAGAAAGGAAAGGGAAAGGAAGGAAGAAAGAAGGAAGGAAAGATAGAAGGAAAGAAAGAAAGAAGGGAAGGAAGAAAGAAAGAAGAAAAGATAGAAGGAAAGAAAGAAAGGAAGGAAGAAAAGAAGGGAAAGGGAGGAAAGAAAGAAAAAGAAAGAAAGAAAGAAAGGAAAGGGAAAGGAAGAAAGAAAGAAAAGAAGGAAGGAAGGAAGGAAGAAAGAAGGAAAGAAAGGAAGGAAGGAAGAAAAGAAGGGAAAGGGAGGAAAGAAAGAGAAAGAAAGAAAGAAAGGAAAGGGAAAGGAAGAAAGAAAGGAAGGAAGAAGGAAAGAATGAAGGAATGAAAGAAAGGAGGAAAGGAAGAAAGGAAGGGAAAGGAAGGAAAGAAAGAAAGAAAGAAAGAAAGAAAGAAAAAGAAAGAAAGAAAGAAAGAAAGAAAGAAAGAAAGAAAGAAAGAAAGAAAGAAAGAAAGAAAATAACCTAGAATAGCCCCAGGGCAGGGCGGGGTAGGCGAGGAATAAATGTAACCAAGAAATAAATATTGAAACTTTTAAGACGCCTCGCTCCACCTTACAGCCCTGTTGCAATTCCCAATAAACGAATTGCAACAGAGTAACCAAGGCGAGACGCCTCAACGTTCCATCTTCAATCAAGGCCACGCCTCCCATTATCTCAACGTTCCATCTTCAATCAAGGCCACGCCTCCCATTATCTCAACGTTCCATCTCGCGTAACAATGGACCGAAAAGCCCCGCTTTGCCTAACAATAGAAATCCTATCATACAGGGAATCTCAGATCCGCGGAGAAGGATCGGGTTAAGCCAAACTGCCCATCCAAACAGACCCCTAAGATTTCCTGCCTTTCCCACCCGGTACAAAATTGTAAATTACAAATACTGTAGCTAGAATGATATAAGTATACACTTATATCATTCTATCTACAGTATTTTTAATTTAACTCTGTTTTAATCTAACAGAGAATTCTATTACAACCATGGAAACAATAGACGTAAGTATGTTGTATAATATCCAGTTTCTATTTTTTTTTTCCCCTATACAGTATGACTATTGCTTTGCTAGGTGGCTCAGTGGCTAAGACGCTGAGCCTGTCGCTCAGAAAGGCCGGCGGTTCGAATCCCTAGTATAGGGATCCTTGAGCAGGGGGTCGGACTAAATGATCTCTGAGATCCCTTCCAACTCTGTTACTGTTGCTGAATAAGAGGAAAAATGGTCGTAATTAGGATGTGTATATTTTTTTTTTAAAAAAGGGTGTTGATACAACGAGGAGATCGCTGTTGCAAAATTGAAATTGGGATGTCAAATGAAGAAAAATGTACAATAAAAATATATTTTTTTTTAAAAAAAAAGATTTCCTGCCTTTCCTGCTTCTATAAAAAAAAATATTCTCTGCCTTCCTGTGGTTTTTTCTTGCTTTTTTTTTTTAGATTCCTCGGTCTTGGAAGCGGTGGCACCCAATTCACTGACTGTTGTAATAACCCACATTTTTTTTCTGCAGGATTTTGGGGATAAATCTCAAATTCGTCTGGCGAATTAGATTTCATTTACAAGCCGGAATGGATCGCCAGATCCCTTTCCCCAATCGTCATTAACCCACAGACGGCAGAGATGCTTTCACGCCTAAGCCTAAAACAAAATAAAAATAATTTTATTTTAAAATTTAAAAAAAAAAAATCATTAAATATCATCATATCACCACACATCATTATATATTCCATTTGTTTTGGAGCAGGCAACAAAATTTGGAGAAATCAGGATCGGATTTCGTACAAGATTCCACCTAAACGGTCTGAGGTGGAAACTTCCAAAATTGAAGATTAGGATTTTTTAAAATGCCATGGGGAACAAAATAAAAACAAAAAACTTTTGCGCCCAACGTGGGGCTCGAACCCACGACCCTGAGATTAAGAGTCTCATGCTCTACCGACTGAGCTAGCCGGGCTGCTGAAATCGAGGTTGGGATTGATACTATTGGTTTTCATTCTGCTGACAGCAAAATGAGAGCGATCGTGGTTACGAGGAAACGCTCTTTTTCCTCTTTTTCTAACAACCTTAACAACCTTCTAACAACGATCTCAGGGCTCTTAGACCCTTCGGGACTCTGCAGTTCACTCAGCAAAATGTTTTTCTCTACAGCAGAGTTTCAACATGTGGGGCTGCTGTGTTGGGTTTCGCCTAAAAGGAAAGCAACTTGCCTGCCTACCTCTCCCTCTCCCTTCCCTTCCTCTCCTCCCCTCTCCTTTCCTTTCCTTTCCTTCCCTTCTCTTCTCTTCTCTTCTCTTCTCTTCTCTTCTCTTCTCTTCTCTTCTCTTCTCTTCTCTTCCCTTTCCTTCCCTTCCCTTCTTTCCCTTCCCTTTCCTTCTTCCCTTCCCTTCTTCCCTTCCCTTCCCTTCCCTTTCCTTCCTTTCCTTCTCTTCTCTTCTCTTCTCTTCTCTTCCCTTCCCTTCCCTTCCCTTTCCTTCTTCCCTTCCTTCCCTTTCCTTTCCTTCTTCTCTTCCCTTTTCTTCTTCCCTTCCCTTCTTCCCTTCCCTTCTTTCCTTTCCTTCTTCCCTTTCCTTCTTCCCTTTCCTTCTTCCCTTCTTCCCTTTTCCTTCCTTCTTTCCTTTTCTTCTTCCCTTCCCTTCCCTTCTTCCCTTTCCCTTCCCTTCCCTTCCCTTTCCTTCCCTTCCCTTCCCTTTCCTCCCTTCCCTTTCCTCCCTTCCCTTCCCTTCCCTTCCCTTCTTCCCTTCCCTTCCCTTCTTCCCTTCCCTGTCCCTTCCCTTCCCTTCCCTTTCCTTTCCTTCTTCTCTTCCCTTTTCTTCTTCCCTTCCCTTCCCTTCTTCTCTTTCCCTTCCTTCTTTCCTTTCCTTTCCTTCTTCCCTTCCATTTCCTTCCCTTCCCTTTCCTTCTTCCCTTCTGTTTCCTTTCCTTCTTTCCTTTCCTCCTTCCCTTCCCTTCTCTTCTTCCTTTTCCTTTCCTTCTTCCATTTCCTTTCCTTCTTCCCTTCCATTTCCTTTCCTTTCCTTTCCTTCTTCCCTTCTCTTTCCTTTCCTTTCCTTTCCTTTCCTTCTTTCCTTTCCTTCTTTCCTTTCCTTTCCTTCTTCCCTTCCCTTCTCTTTTCTTTCCTTTCCTTTCCTTCCCTTCCCTTCTTCTCTTCCCTTTTCATCTTCCCTTCCTTCTTTCCTTTCCTTCTTCCCTTCCCTTCCCTTTCCTTCTTTCCTTCTGTTCTCTTTCCTTTCCTTTCCTTCTTTCCTTTCCTTCTTCCCTTCCCTTCCCTTTCCTTCTTTCCTTCTGTTCTCTTTCCTTTCCTTCTTTCTTTTCCTTCTTTCCTTTCCCTTCCTTCTTTCCTTTCCTTTCCTTCTTCCCTTCCCTTTTCTTTTCTTTTCTTTCCTTTCTTTTTCTTTCCTTTCCCTTCCTCCCTTCCTTCTGTTGTGTAGAAAGTCAGTACCCACTCATCTCCTAGAAGAATGAAATATTTTGAGAAATATTAAAAAGGCAGATTATTGTATTTCCCTGGATGAGAACTGGAGAAACATGCTCTTGGAAAGCCTTAATAGCCCACAGCAGATGTCAGCTGTTAAGAGATAAAGAGACAGATAGCTCTATTCATAAGCAAATACCCTCACCCAAGATCCAACAAAGGTAGGATTAGCCCTCAGCCACAATAAGAATTGCCCAACCAGCCCCTTCATTGCATCAGCCCGAACTTCAACCAAACGTAGCTCAGACAAACTCCTCAGATTTGTACATGGGCCCCATGGGAGTCTGACAACAGCCAATAGAACATATGTTCTTGCACAGGAACAGGAAGCTCAAGTGCAAAGCCCAAGATATGGTATAAATAGCCCTCACTCTCAACTCCATGTGGTCAGCTGTCTCAAAATCACATGTGGTTGGTGGTTCTACTTCATCAATCAATGGAACCTCTTTCCAATCAGCCTCCAGCCTCCATTTTGTCTCCACTCCACTTTCTCCCAGGCTGGAACTGAACCAAATGGATATTTTTTCCCAGACATTAAAAAAAAGAAACAGCTGTGGTTAAAAAAAAAAAAAGAAGAAGAAGAAGCAAATTAAAATATGATTTCCATAGTTGGTATTCCCTTTCTATCTTCTATACCAACTAAGGAAACAAAAATCAAGAAATAAACTTAAAATATCGCTATATAATGAAAGATGTAGATACATATATAGAGAAATATAGAATACCGAAGTAACTTTCTTTTTTCTTAAGGCTCAAGTTGTAAAACTAGATTTAAATGTATAGGTTGTTTATGTTGTGGACTGTATGTATGTATGTTTTTGTTTGTCTATTTTTAATTAAATATTTTAAATATATATATATATATATATATATATATATATATATGATCTCCAAATTCCATTCCTATTCAAAGTACAGCCTGGTTTGTTTGCATATTAGTTACACAAGCTTCGTAGGTAAACTAAAATGAGGGAAGAAACAGCAGAAAACGTATAGTTCCAAGCCCCAGAATTACTCATTGTACACTTATGTTTCTTGGTGTTCATAAACATTGTCAGAAATGGGTCATGTCCAGTGGTGAAATCCAAATTTTTATACTACCGGTTCGATGGGCGTGGCTTGGTGGGCGTGGTGTGGCTTGGTGGGCATGGGAGGGGAAAGATACTGCAAAACTCCATTCCCACCCCACTCTGGGGCCAGCCAGAGGTGGCATTTGCATGTTCTCTGAACTACTCAAAATTTCCACTACCGGTTCTCCGAACTACTCAAAATTTCTGCTACTGATTCTCCGAACTACTCAAAATTTCCACTACCGCTTCTCCGAACTACTCAAAATTTCTGCTATTGGTTCTCCGAACTACTCAAAATTTCCGCTATTGGTTCTCTGAACTACTCAAAATTTCCACTATTGGTTCTCCGAACTACTCAAAATTTCCGCTACCGGTTCTCCGAACTGCTCAAAATTTCCGCTACCGCTTCTCCGAACTGCTCAAAATTTCCGCTACCGGTTCTCCAAACTACTCAAAATTTCCACTACTGCTTCTCCGAACTACTCAAAATTTCTGCTAACGGTTCCCCGAACTACTCAAAATTTCCACCATCGGTTCTCCGAACTCCAAAATTTCCGCTACCGCTTCTCCAGAACCTGTCAAAACCTGCTGGATTTCACCACTGGTCATGCCGTGGAGAAGAGACAGTGCACCAAGATTAAAAAAAAAAATCATGTAAAAGCATTGAGAAAGAAAGGGTTTGAAAAAATTAATTCGCCTGAACAGGGACTTGAACCCTGGACCCTCAGATTAAAAGTCTGATGCTCTACCGACTGAGCTATCCAGGCTCTGAATTTTTGCCTTGAAACATCTTCTGAAAACCATCCACTAAGTTGATCAGTTCTGGTAAATTTCTATTTTTTCAAATGAAAAATTTATATTTTTCCAATGAAGACCTTCACAGTTGAAGGCATGGGGAAAAAATCCTCCCCATCAACCATTTTCACACCTGTCCCATGAAAAAAAATGTATTTTTAGGATATGGCTCAAGAACATCGCCATCCGGAGTAGTTTTTTTTTTTCCTCCCCCATGAATAAATATTGTTGAATTCATCATTTTCCTTTGGCTGTTCTCCTGTACAACCTGATCAATACCCTTATTTATTTTATTTTTTTTAAGGAAAGCATCTGGAAGGTGCTTCTACTGCCAGTTATAACTGTGGTTTCCTGGAATTACCCCCCTCCCAAAAAAAAAGAGTTTTAACAATAAAGGAAAATATTTGGCTTGAAATGAGGGCTCCAGGGTGCTCTCTGAGCTTCGTTGTTTTTCTTGCAGATGTTTCATTAACTGGACTAGGTAACATCATTTAATTTAATTTAATTAATTTAATTTAATTAAATTAATCATTAGTTCTAGTGTGCTGTGTCCTACCACGCTAGCACTGATGGTATTAACTAGTTTGGTTATGAGACGTCCACCAGAAAACAACGAAGCTCAGAGAACGCCAAGGACTGACTAAGTAGCCTGACTAGGTGACAAGCCTGATCAGAAAGGTGGGCAGTTAAACAGTTCGAATCCCTAGTACACGAGCAAGGGGTTAGACTAGATGGCCTCCAAGATCCCTTCCAACTCTGTTACTGTTTAAAAGATAGACTCTTAAAAAGAGTTTTTTAGGTTAGCAAATGTGAGCAAAGCTTCACTGTCAAGCGCCCTATTTAAACCATGAGATTAAAATAGAGATTAAGAAAATGACAATTATTCCACGTTTTCTGCTTTTCATTCCTCTAGAAAGGTAGAACTAAAAAAAATATAAATAAAACTATGTCCTCCCCGTCGGGGAATCGAACCCCGGTCTCCCGCGTGACAGGCGGGGATACTCACCACTATACTAACGAGGAAAGGGCTTAAAAAGTTATTTTTTTCAGCAGGATATAAAAACTATGCCATCCAGTTGCTAGTCCACAAGAAAAATACATTGATCTTTGGAGATGTTTGGATGGCGAAATAAAAGTATTATTCTATTTTGAATTTTGGAATAAAGTTTTTAACAGCAATCCAAAGAGGCTTTTCTTTTCTTTTCTTTTCTTTTCTTTTCTTTTCTTTTCTTTTCTTTTCTTTTCTTTTCTTTTCTTTTCTTTTCTTCTCATCTCCTTTCCTTTCCTTTCCTTTCCTTTCCTTTCCTTTCCTTTCCTTTCCTTTCCTTTCCTTTCCTCTCTTCTCTTCTCTTCTCTTCTCTTCTCTTCCTTTGAGGAGAAAAATTCACACATTTTTTTTCTACTGTGGGAAGCCTCCCTCTCCTAAAAGAATGAAATATTTTGAGTAATATTTTTTAAAAAGCAGAATATAATATTTTCTAAATGAGAAACAGAGAAACATGTATTCTTTAAATATATATTTTATTTATACTTTTTCCTATGGTATACATAAAAACTCAATATTTACATTGACAATGTGTTGTCTGGGTACAGTTAATATTGAATAACAATAACAAAAATTTTCACGTGGCTATTAATAACAATGATCATCAAAACATATTAATAATAATAGTTACTTATCCTTAAATATTATTTAATTAAACATTCTTTTCAATTTTTAAGTTTTTAACTTCTGCTTCTATTTTCTAGCCATTGATAAAATGCCTCCCATGTTAAAAAATATTCTGTTTCCTCCTTATCCTTAATTTTCATTGTTAATCTATCCATCTTGGCACATTCTAATATTTTCTTTATTACACTTTCCTCTGTAGGAATATCTTCATTTTTCCAATTTTGTGCCTATACACTTCTTGCTGCTGTTAAAACATGTAAAATTAAGTATGTATTTCCTTTATTGTATTTTTCTGGTAAGATCCAACAAAAACAATTCTGGCTTTTACATCTATTTGTTGTTTTGTCATTTCTCCTAGCCATATTCAGATTTTTATTCAATATTTTTTAGCCTTTGGACACATCCAGCACATATGATAATAAGTGCCCGGTAGCTGATTACATGTATTTTTTTAGAGGCAGGAAGCAGACTTAGTCTTTCTTAATAGCCCTCCTTCCCCCCAGCAGATATTTTGTGCCTATTAAGAAAGACTGGGCCAGCCTATCTACAAAACAAAAGACTTTCAGCTCCAGGATGATGAACAGGACATGATCCTTTAGGAAATAATAGGATTAACCCACTACCAGACGTGGTATTCAACTGGTTCACATCGGTTCGGGCAAACCGGTAGCGGAAATTTTACCTGATTCACCGAACCGGTAAATACCAACTCTGGCTGGCCCCACCCAAACCCGCCTGCTCACCCGCTCGCCCCTTCCGGCTGCTCACCACTCGCCCCGCCCAGCCCCCACCTTTCGGCTGTTTTTTGCCTCCACGCATCACTTTTGGCCTCCGCACATCGTATTTTCAGCCAGTTCCAGGCGGTGGAGATCGACAGCAGCGAACGGTCCGCAGCAGTGGTGAACGGGCAGCGGCAAGCAGGCGGCAGTGAACGGGTTGTTGCGAATTGGGCCGTGGTAGCAGCGAACGGGCTGCAGCAAATGGGATGTGGAGAACAGGCCAGGGTGAACGGGCCGTGGTGAATGGGCTAAACCAAATGGCGCGGTGGCAGTGAACACGCCGTGGCAAATGGGTGACAGCAAATTGGCCATACTGAAAAGGCGGCAGCAGCAGAGGCAAATGGGTGGCAATGAACAAGCTATGCCGAATGAGTCATGGCAGGGATGAATGGGCTGCGGCGAATGGGCAGCGGTGAACAGGCTGCCGTGAACGGGCCACGACAAACAGGCCGCAGTTAATGGGCTATACCAAATGGCGCAGCGGCGGTGAACAGACCGCGGCAAACAGGCGAAGGCGAATGGGCCATGCTGAACGGGTGGCAGCAGTGGCGAACAGGCAGCAGCAAATGGGCGGTGCCAAATGGGCCACAGCAGTGGCAAACGGGTGGCGGTGAATGGGCAGCGGCGAACAGGCAGTGGTGAACGGGCTGTGGTGAACGAACCACGG
>NW_026844086.1:80000-100000 GCF_029531705.1 Pantherophis guttatus | reverse complement strand
TCTACATCAAAGAAGGAATGTGTCTGCCTTTTATTTCAACTGGATACATTTGCAAGCACAATTTCTCTTCTACAATACTATGAACAAAGAGGGCCCTTCAGTGATCATCTAGCTGCACCAGCTTTTCCTACTTTAATGGAGCTGACTAAAGAAACTTGTTAGTCAGAAGCAACCCAGCAATAAAACCCAGTTAATAGAAGCCATCATTCAATCTTGGTTTCACATTCGAACAGCTGCAGAACTAAAAGACTTGGTTCACTCCATGGGCAGATGTTGTAAGGTCCTAATTCATGCTAAAGGTTACCCAACTAAGGATTAACTGACGTGGTGATCATTTTTGTATTTCTCATTTTTTCTATGTGTTTCACTTTTCTTCTTTATACTGTAGCTATTCTAATAGCAAATCTTTCATAAAAGTTTGTTGGAAGAATATTCTTCTGGCTTCGGCTCCAAGTGGGGAAAAAGACACTGGAAACATGGAGACTGCTTGGAAAGATGGTTTAATGGTGGACAGGATCACATGGCTCGAGTTCCTGAACAGAAAAAGGGCCGAGATACTGCAAGTCCCCGGGTTTTATGCTTTCTCTGGCTTTGAACTTCCTGGGGCCCCGAAAGAGTATCCTGATTGGTTGTCAGACTCCCAGGGGGTGGGGGTCTTAGCTAGCCTTGCTGGCTGATGTAATCTTCCCAGATGCCATGCGGTGAGTTTCTGTCCTAGATGGGTTCCATTGTGTTAGTTTCTGTTGCTATTGTATTGCAGATGGGTCCTATTGTCAAAGATTGAGTTTCTGCCTCTGGCCCATTAACAAAGGGGGGGGAGGCAGGAAGGTGGGAGTTGCTTTGTCTTTAAAACATGCTTCTCCATTTCTCATACAGGGAAACATAATATTCTGCCTTTTTAATATTTCCTAAAATATTTCATTCTTCCAGGAAAGGGGTGGGTGCTAACTTCCTACAAGTTATTGCATTACATTCTTGATTAAATTATCTTTCCATTGATATATAATTTTATGGTACTACTCCCCCCAAAAAGTGCTGTTATAAGCTAATTTTAGAAAATACACTTTTCCCAAATTGTTTCCACAATTTTGGCCACTACTGTATAGGGTTTCCTCCCCGAGTTGGACTAGAAGACCTCCAAGGGCCCTTCCAACTCTGTTACTCCAATTGTCTGTAGAGATTCTCAGTCATCCAGATCATGGTTTGTCCCAAAAGTCCTTTTTCAGGAAGCCACTGGATTTTCTTCTTGTTGTTTTCTTTGAAGACGTTTCGCTTGTCATCCAAGAAACTTCTTCAGCTCTGACGTTCCCCACTATCCTGTCAGAGCTGAAGAAGCTGCTTGGATGAGAAGTGAAACGTCTTCAAAGAAAAAAAAAAACCCCAAGAAAGTCCAGTTGTCTCCTGAAAAAGCACTTTGGGGGTGGACTGTTACTCTGATAACTCCACATTTTTCAAAAAAAGGCTACAATTTAAAATGGCTGCTGTTTTGTGAGGCGATAATAATGTGAATAAAATAGGAATCATACAGAGTCAGCTACATGAACTCTAAAGGACCCTCTCTAGTCACATTATTATAAGAGAGAAAAATGCTTGGAGATTACATTAAAAATCAGCTAAACTCCATTAGTGGTAATGTATCTTCTGATGAGGCCTAACTGTCACGGAAGGACAGCCATATGGAAAACATTTGAATGGCCTCACTGTCAAAGACAAGGACATATGTGTTACAAAGAGTTACTTAATCCAATAAATTTACCTAAGGACAGCAATAAATCTCCCATTAGCAACTACAGCACTTAAGGAAAAGTTGTGTAGCAAAGATAATCTTATAAACTAGAAACTAATGGTTTAGTAATTAGGAAGTGTGTCAATTACCATATAACACATGTATGTTAACCATATATGGAAAATGCACGAGCTCATGTTAACCATATATGGAAAACTGTATGAGCTCACCAAATCCTTTGTCTTGGATATGTATAAAAACAGTGGGATCAGGGGTCTTCTTTGTTCAAAGTTTCAGGTACAAATCTGGCTCTGAACCTTGCGCAATAAACTGACTCTGGCTGACCCAGGAACGTTGTTCAGTCTCAATTTTTCCACAACAATAAAGCCATATTCCCAGTGGTGAAATCCAGCAGGTTCTAACAGGTTCTGTAGAACTGGTAGCGGAAATTTTGAGTAGTAATTCAGAGAACCTGCAAATACCACCTCTGGCTGGCCCCAGAGTGGGGAAGGGAATGGGGATTTTGCAGAATTCTTCCTCTGGAGTGGGGTGGGCATGGAGATTTTGCAGTATCCTTCCCTTGCCATGCCCACCAAGCCACGCCCACCAAGCCACACCACACCCACCAAGCCATGCCCACAGAACCGGTAGTAAAAAAAATTAATTTCACCACTGCATATTCCCAATAAGTTTACACTATAATTTGCTGAGCCACAGACAAGTATATGTGTATTTGTGTGTGTAATATACATGTGTGTGCGTGCGTGTGTGTGTGTGTGTATGTGTGTGTGTGTGTAATTTCACATTAAAGATTAACCTGTTGCATGCTTGTGCCAGTTCCTCAGCCTTAGCAATTTAAAGATGCATGGACTTCAACTCCCAGAATGCCCCAGCCACTATACCAGCAGTTTAAATCCATGCATCTTAAAGTTGCTAAGCTTGAGGAAAAAAACCTGATTTATACAGTTGCTCCAGTGGCGCAATCGGTTAGCGCGCGGTACTTATACAGCAGTACTTTGCCTCTAGCAATGCCGAGGTTGTGAGTTCGAACCTCACCTGGAGCAGTCGACCCTTTTCTTCCTCACTGGGAAAGTTACTCCTGGGAGTTACTCACTCCATCCTGATTTCGAACACAGCTTTCAAGGTGGTTAATACACTTGGACTGGCTAGGAATCTGGGTTTAGAGGGTTTCTTTTCTCTTATGGAGGGCTGGAAAATATATATATATTTTTAATTGCATGAAAAAGGAGAGGAGATTCTTGGAGGAAAGTTTAATGAACTTGGAAGGATGAATTATTGGAAGAGCTGAGAGAATCCACACGTTTAGCCAATGGCACCACCTTGTGGAGAGAGCCAGAAATGCAACTTCTAGGCATTGTTAGCTTTGAGAAAATAAACTTAAAACATGTAAGCGTTGGTGGTATAGTGGTGAGCATAGCTGCCTTCCAAGCAGTTGACCCGGGTTCGATTCCCGGCCAACGCAAAAAAATCTCTTTTTTTTTTTTTTTTTCTTCAAGTCTGTAGAGATTCTCAGTAGTCCTCGAGGTCATGGTTGGCCCAAAGGTGCTTTTTCAGGAGGCAACTGGCCTTTTCTTGTTTTTTCTTTAGAAGACGTTTTGCTTCTCATCCGAGAAGCTTCTTCAGCTCGGACAGGATCCTGTCAGAACTGAAGAAGCTTTTCGGATGAGAAGCGAAACGTCTTCAAAAGAAAAAAGTAAGAAAGTCCAGTTGCCTCCTGAAAAAGCACTTTGGGGTTTTTCTTCTTCAGTTTTTTTCTGGACAATCCTAAATTCACTTTTTCCCTTCTCCTATAGTACAAGTATAGTACAAGTATACTATACTAAGTATATAGTATAGTATACTTGTTGTCAGGTATGCTTCCTTCAGTATCCAGGAAAGAAAAACCCAAACTCAAGCATTATGAAGAATTTGGTACTTTTACTGAATATGAAATGATTAACAACCCAGGTAAAGCTGGAAGTGAGCAAAGCGCGCGAAATGCATCGACTAAGCATCTCCCCCCCCCCCTTGTCCATATATCATCAGCCAATCCAAAGGTCTTCCAAAGGTCAGGTGGCATCACGTCTGGCCGCGTCATTCATCAGGAATGTAGGGGCAGTTGGTCAGCCGTCCCCTTTGAAGAATCACTTTCGTTTCTCATGAAGACACATCCTACAAGGAAAAACAAATCTTGCATCTCCCCACCCCTCGTCCTTAACTAATCCCTCCCCCGTTTCTCATGGCAGCTGAAGCAGGCAAAAGCTGAGGCTGACACTTGTACTATACAAGTACTAATGTGGTATTAACTGAGGAATGGGCAAAGGCCCAATATTCACCTTTCACACGGAACGCAGAATTTGGTGGCACTGTTAAAAACAAACACGGTAACCCAAAAAGAGCGGGTTTATTCATTTATATACAGTTATTACAGAGACATCCACCTGCCAACAAAAGTGCGTATAGTCAAGGCGATGGTTTTCCCAGTTGCAATGTATGGCTGGTGAAAGTTGGACCATAAGGAAGGCCGAGCGCCAAAGAATTGAGGCCTTTGAACTCTGGTGCTGGAGAAGACTCCTGCGAGTCCCTTGGACTGCAAGGCGATCAAACCGGTCAGTCCTCGAGGAGATCAACCCTGACTGCTCTTCAGAAGGCCAGATCCTGAAGATGAAACTCAAATGGATGCCGGCATCTCGGGTTACAAAGGCTCCATCACTTTTGATAGATGGGGAAAAACTTGCACCCGTTGATAGGGCTCACAACTTGGGTGTCCTCCTGGATGCTCGGCTATCCCTAGAAGATAGCCTAGAAGGCTATCCCATCTAATGGCCGTGACCAAGGGGGCCTTCGCACAGGTTCGCCTGGTGCGCCCTTTCCTGGACCGAGATGACCTTCGCACAGTCACTCATGCCCTGGTTACTTCCCGCTTGGATTACTGCAATTCCCTCTACATGGGCCTGCCCCTGAGATGCACCCAGAGACTCCAGCTGATCCAGAATGCAGCTGCACGGGTTGTTATGGGAGCCCCTCGTTACTCCCATATAACACCCCTCCTGCGTGAGCTGCACTGGTTACCAGTGGTTCTCCAGGTCCGCTTCAAGGTGCTAGTCCTCACCTATAAGGCCCTTCATGACTTAGGTCCGGGATATTTGCATGACCTTCTCCTGCCTGCCTCTCACCGCCCTGTTCGCTCACATAGGGCCGCTCTCCTCAGGGTTCCGACGGCGAGCCAATGTCACCTTGCTGTGCCCAGGGGTAGGACGTTCTCTGTGGGTGCTCCCACCCTCTGGAATGAATTGCCTACTGAGCTCCGGACGGCTCCTGATCTCCGCTCCTTCCGTCGGGACTTGAAGACTTGGCTTTTCAAACAAATAGGTTGAGACTGATTCCGGGCTTTATTATTTACTACTAATTAATTATTTGGATTAAATTATGATTTTATTGTAATTGTTTCTTAACTTGTGTTCGCCGCCCTGAGTCCTTCGGGAGAATGGCGGCATATAAATACATGTAATAAATAAATAAATAAATAAATAAATAAATAAATACCTTTGGCCACCTAATGAGAAGGAAGGACTCACTGGAGAAGAGCCTAATGCTGGGAACGATTGAGGGCAAAAGAAGAAGGGGACGGCAGAGAACGAGGTGGCTGGATGGAGTCACTGAAGCAGTCGGTGTGAGCTTAAATGGACTCCAGAGGATGGTAGAGGACAGGAAGGCCTGGAGGAACGTTGTCCATGGAGGTTGCGATGAGCTGGACACAACTTCGCAGCTAACAACAAATTCCATTTGTATAACTGCCTGTCAACCAGATCTACTCAGTTGGGCTCATTTTTAAGTGTCTTATCTATGGAGATTCTCGGTCATCCAGGTCGTGGTGTTCCTAAAGGTGTTTTTTTTTTCAAGAGGCAACTGGACTTTCTGGGTTTTTCTTGGAAGACGTTTCGCTTCTCATCCAAGTTGCCCCTTGAAAAAAAGTTCGTTTTTAGGAAAATATTAGAATGTGCAGAAATGAATAGATTAAGGCTTGCTAGAAAGGAGAAAGAACAAAGTGAATATTTATATGACATGGGAGTTATTTTATGAATGGTTGGAAAATAAAAATAGAAGTTAGAAATAGAAATAGAACTGCAGAAAAAACAATTGCTACCAACCGATAGCCTCCCACCGACCAGTACGCTCCCACAGAGAGGGACTCCTCAGGGTGCCGTCGGCCAGGCAATGTCGGCTGGTGACCCCCCAGGGGGAGGGCCTTCTCTGTGGCAACTCCTGCCCTCTGGAACGATTTGCCCCCGGAGATACGAAGGATATTGGATCTCCGGGTTTTTCGCCGTGCCCTGAAAACTTTTCTTTTCCATCAAGCAGGGCTGGCGTGAAACACCCCCCCCTTTTTAAGTCTTTTTAGTTTTTCAGCTTTTAATTGTCAATGGGTTTTAATTCGAATTGTTCTAAATTTGGGCCAAAGTATGTAATTCTTTTAATAATTTTAAATTTTGTATTGGAATGTGTTTTAGTTCTGGCTGTGCACCGTCCTGAGTCCACTAGGAGAAGGGCGGTATACAAATTGAAATAAATAATTAAATAAATAAACCTGCCTTCCATTGAGGACCTGTATACTGCAGGAGTCAAAAAGAGGGCTGTGAAAATATTTAGAGACCCCTCACATCCTGGACATAAATTGTTTCAACTCCTACCCTCAAAACGATGCTATAGAGCACTGGCACACCAGAACAACTAGACAGAATAAGTTTTCCCCCGAATGCCATCACTCTGCTAAACAAATAATTCCTTCAACACTATGACTGTAATTTTGTTGCTTGTATCCTTATGATCTATAGTTTCCTGATTGCTTATTTGTACCCTATGACTATCATTAAGTGTTGTACCTTATGATTCTTGACGAACGTATCTTTTCTTTTATGTACACTGAGAATGTATGCACCAAGACCAATTCCTTGTGTGTCCAATCACACTTGGCCAATAAAAAATTCTATTCTATTCTATTTTATAACTTGCATTTCTCTTAAGGGGGTGGGAGGCATTTTTCTAAAGAGGTTTTTTTTTTTTTTTTAAATTTGATTTATATGCCGCCCTTCTCCGAAGACTCAGGGCGGCTTACAATGCGTTAAGCAATAGCCTTCATCCTTTTGTATATTTATACAAAGTCAGCTTATTGCCCCCACAAACTGGGTCCTCATTTAACCTACCTTAGAAAGGATGGAAGGCTGAGTCGACCTTGAGCCTGGTAAGATTCGAACCTGCAGTAATTGCAGGCAGCTGTATTAATAACAGGGTGCTTTAGACCACTGTACTACCAAGGCCCTCATTTAATGTTTTAAATACATTTTAAATTAAGGAATCTAGGACCACTTCGTGGGGATCACACTTTCTCATCTGCAATTTTCTAAGTGCCTCAAAAATAACATTCCTTAGGTAAAATTGTGGAAAGTTAGGCCAGCAAGTCCCTGCAAAGTGGACTTTTAAAAATCAGATAGCCGCAGCTCTTTTTTTTTGAGAAAGTAGGTGGCTCTTAAAAGAGCCTTTGGGTCTGGGCAAAGGAGACTTTTTACGTCTCAAGCTCCTTTTTACTTGGAGCTGGTGTATTTGGTGACGGCTTTGGTGCCCTCGGAGACGGCGTGCTTGGCCAGCTCTCCAGGTAGGAGGAGACGGACGGCCGTCTGGATCTCCCGGGAGGTGATGGTGGAGCGCTTGTTGTAGTGGGCCAAGCGGGAAGCCTCCCCAGCGATGCGCTCAAAGATGTCGTTGACGAAGGAGTTCATGATGCTCATGGCCTTGGAGGAGATGCCGGTGTCCGGGTGGACCTGCTTCAGCACCTTGTAGACATAGATGGAGTAGCTCTCCTTGCGGCTCTTCTTGCGCTTCTTGTCTCCTTTCTTCTGAGTCTTAGTCACGGCTTTCTTGGAGCCCTTTTTGGGCGCAGGAGCAGATTTAGCCGGCTCAGGCATGATCAAATCCCTAGCAAGACAAAACACCAACTAATCAAAAAAAAGAATCAAACTGGAGAAGAAACTCTTGTCTGCCTCCTATTTATAGGGGCGATATGCAAATGAAGGCGTTCAAACCCTCCTTTTTCATTGGCTGCGACGCAGAGCGCCACCCACTTCCGTACATTGACTTATGCTAATGACCGAACCCTGAGAAACCGCTTGCTATTGGCTTGCGACAGAGCGCCTCTTCTCCCTTGGGCGGTTGCTGTTTTTTCATTGGACGCAGGAAAAGCTCGGCCAATAGGAATTCGCACTTGCAAGCTTTTCGAGTGAATAAAATGAGACCAAGCGCCCATCGGGAACTCATTCTCTTCGGATCGGGCTTTATTTTTTTAAGCGTTGCTCATCTTGAATAGCATCATGTCCGGACGCGGCAAGCAAGGCGGTAAAGCCAGGGCCAAGGCCAAGACTCGCTCATCCCGCGCCGGCTTGCAGTTCCCCGTGGGCCGCGTGCATCGCCTGCTCCGCAAGGGCAACTACGCGGAGAGGGTGGGCGCCGGAGCTCCCGTCTACCTGGCCGCGGTGCTGGAATACCTGACGGCGGAAATCCTGGAGCTGGCGGGCAACGCGGCCCGGGATAACAAGAAGACTCGGATCATCCCGCGCCACTTGCAGCTGGCCATCCGCAACGACGAGGAGCTGAACAAGCTGCTGGGCAAAGTCACCATCGCCCAGGGAGGCGTCTTGCCCAACATCCAGGCCGTCCTCCTGCCCAAGAAGACCGAGAGCCACAAGGCCAAAGGGAAGTGAGGAGCCTCCCGGCCCGCCGGCTTCAGCTCGCCCAAGAACGACACCCCCAAAAAGGCTCTTTTAAGAGCCACCCACCTTTTCTCGGAAAGAGCCTGTCTCAATAATTTGCTAAGCGGAACAGGATCCCTAGATCCTTTCTTAAAAAAAAAATTCCTCCAGAAAAAGCATTGAGGTTACACGATACATATTTTTTTTTTTAAAAAGCATCTTTCTTAAACTTAGAATTGCAATTATAGAGCTTGTCTCAACTTGCTAAATTGAAACAGGATCCTGAGATCCTTTTTTAACATTTTTTATTTATATTCAAATAACCAAACATTACAGCTCAATTATCATACATCATTTTACCCCCCAATTTTCCCAGAGCAAAAAAATATAGCATTTAACAAACATAAGCTAAAATATGCTAACTATTACAGAATTCAAAACTCTCTACACTTGTTAACTTTTTAAAAATTATACTTGTCTTTTATAAATTCTCTCACATTTCACATTTGTAAAAAAAAAAGCCATAATCTTATTTAAAACATTTTAAAATCTCTTAGTACTTTAGCAGAACATTCTCCAAAATATAAGTTTCAAAACTTTCAGAAAGTTATCCATTAAATTTTAAGTTATCCACCTTTAAACTTCAATACTTTAAAACTACCATAAAATTCAGAAGTTATCCAACTTTAATTCGATCTTTAAACATCATGAGACAATCTCCAAAATATAACCAGCTTTCTTTCTTTCTAATTTTTTCCAGTCTTCCTTCAATAATATTTTCCTCAGATCCCCACTTTTTTAAAATTTCCTCTACAAAAGGTTACATGATAATATACAAAATGTCTTTCTCAGGATAGAATAGAATTCTTTATTTTTGGCCAAGTGTGATTGGACACACAAGGAATTTGTCTTTGGTGTATATGCTCTCGGTGTACATAAGGAGAATAAACCTTTTCTAGGAAAGAGCTTGTCTCAAACTTGCTAAACCAAATGGGATCCTAAGATCCTTTATTATTATTTTTTTAATTTTCTCCACAAAAGCATTAAGATACATATTTTTAAAAAATGCATCTTTCTTAAGCCATAATTGCAATTATGGAACTTGCCTCAACTTACTAAGTTGAAACAGGATCCTGAGATCCTTTTAACATTTCCTCTACAAAAGCATTAAGGTTACATGATACATATACAAAACAACTTTCTCAGAATAGAATTCTTTATTATTGGCCAAATGTGATAGGACACACAAGGAATTTGTCTTTGGTGTATATGCTCTCGGTGTACATAAGGAGAATAAACCTTTTCTAGGAAAGAGCTTGTCTCGGTTTGCTAAGCGGAACAGGATCCCTAGATCCTTTTTTAAAAAAAAATTCCTCCACAAAAGCATTGAGGTTACACGATACATATTTTTTTTTTTAAAAAAAGCATCTTTCTTAAGCTAGAATTGCAATTATAGGGCTTGTCTCAACTTGCTAAATTGAAACAGGATCCTGAGATCCTTTTTTTAAAAAAAATTCTACAAAAGCATTGAGATTACACGATACATATGTTTTTTTCAAAAAGCATCTTTCTTAAACTAGAATTGCAATTATAGGGCTTGTCTCAACTTGCTAAATTGAAACAGGATCCTGAGATCCTTTTTTTTAAAAGACAAGTTTTTTTATTTTTTATATTCAAATAACCAAACACTACACGCTCAATTATCATACATCATTTTATCCCCCCTCCCCAATTCCCCCCCACTTCCCAGAGCAAAAACAGGATATAGCATTTAACAAACATAAGCTAAAATATGCTAACTATTACAGAATTCAAAACTCTCTCACACTTGTTAACTCCCCTTTTAAAAATTATACTTCAACCGTCCTTTTATAAATTCTCTTACCACATTTCACATTTGTAAAAAAAAAAAAAACCATAATCTTATTTTAAACATTTTAAAATCTCTTAGTACTTTAGCAGAACATTCTCCAAAATATAAGTTTCAAAACTTGCAGAAAGTTATCCATTAAATTTTAAGTTATCCACCTTTAAACTTCAATACTTTAAAACTACCATAAAATTCAGAAGTTATCCGACTTTAATTCGATCTTTAAACATCATGAGACAATCTCCAAAATATAACCAGTCTTTCTTTCTATATTTTTTCCAGTCCTTCTTCAATAATACTTTCTTCTTCAGCATTGCTCCTCCCCACTTTTTTAAAATTTCCTCTACAAAAACATTAAGGTTACATGATACATATACAAAACATCTTTCTCAGAATAGAATAAAATTCTTTATTATTGGCCAAATGTGATTGGACACACACAAGGAATTTGTCTTTGGTGTATATGCTCTCAGTGTATATAAGGAGAATAAACCTTTTCTAGGAAAGAGCTTGTCTCAACTTGCTAAGCCAAATGGGATCCTAAGATCCTTTATTATTTTTTTTAATTTTCTCCACAAAAGCATTAAGATACATATTTTAAGAAATGCATATTTTTTAAGCCATAATTGCAATTATAGAGCTTGTCTCAAATTGCTAAGTTGAAACAGTATCCTGAGATCCTTTTTTAACATTTCCTCTAC
The DNA here is from genome assembly GCF_029531705.1 of Pantherophis guttatus. Next base: position 88,960 of record NW_026844086.1, on the reverse strand, counting down.
AAAAGGTTACATGATACATATGCAAAACGTCTTTCTCAGGATGGAATAGAATTCTTTATTATTGGCCTAGTGTGATTGGACACACAAGGAATTTGTCTTTGGTGTATATGCTCTCAGTATACATTAGGAGAATAAAATACATTCATCGAGAATAAAAAGATAAAACACTTAGTGATAGTCAAGGTTACTAATAAGCAATCAAATCATACTAGGAAACAAGTAAAAGCAATATAAATAGAAAGCCGCAAGCACATGGTTATAGCAATAAGTGGAAAGAGATAGATACTAGTAAAGAAGAGAAGAATAACAGTAATACAGACTTAGTAAATTATTTGACAGTGTGGGAATTAGTTGTTAAGCAGAGTGATGGCATTCAGGGAAAAAACTCCCTGTGTCTAGTTGTTCTGATGTGCAGTGCTCTATAGTCATTTTGAAGGTAGTAGTTGAAGCAATTTAAATCCAGGATGTGGGGAGTCTGTAGATATTTTCACAATTGCAATGAAAAGCAGACATTTGAGCCATCCAAGTGAATAGAGTAGATACAATAGATACATTCCATCCAGTCTCTATGGAGATTTTCCAATTATCCAGGTCACCGTTGTCCCATAGGTGATTTTTTTCCCCCAAAAGGCGACTGAACTTCCTTGGGATTTTGTGTTTTTTTTTTCCTTTAAAAATGTTTCACTTCTACTCCAAGAAGCTTAGAATTTCGACCGCAGAAGCTTCTTGGATGAGAAGCGAAACGTTTTCAAAGAAAATTGAATGCAGTTCATTGTTCTAAAAAAAAAAGCACCTCCGGAGTTCCAGAGCCCAGTTTTTGAAACCTCAAATTCATTTTGGGATAGCAAACCGAGAAAATCCGTTGGGATTGCATTTGCATTGTTAAAAGACAGTAAACGATAGAAAATGTCTTATCTATTGAGCTCCGTTTGTAAACAGTAAACAGTAGCTTTTTAAAAAACAAAATGAAGTAAACGATGCGGTTTAGGCATGGCGGCAATTTCAAACTAAAAGGACGTTTCCTGTTTGGCTAATCAAGTCACCAGTACCAGCCAATCTCCTACGTTGGCGGGCTTTTCAAAGTAGCTACTGTTGGTGGACAGTTTTCTGAATGCAATTCAATTCCTTCAAGAGCGTAAGCCACCAATCGGGCGACTAAGCAATAAAGCGCGTTTTTATTTTTATATCTATATATAGAAAGAAAAGCAGCTTGGATCTATGTAAAATATATATAATATATATCAGCGTATATATCGAGATAGATAGATAGATAGATAGATAGATAGATAGATAGATAGATAGATAGATCCTATTTTATATTGATCCAATTTGCTTTTATATCGATCTTGGATTTACTTTATATAAGCAGGTTTGAGCTATATAAAATAGGATAAATAGATCCTATTTTACATTTTTCCTTTTCTTTCGAAGTAACTAACGAGTTGTGTCTGCTTCTGAAGATTTGAAATAGGGCCGTTTCCATTGCAGGCGTTAATCTTAAAAAGTCAAGACGTATCTCAACCAACCAAGACCATACTAATTTATAAACCCAAACGTATCCGTATTTTCTGCTTATTCAAAAGGCGCGCCTATGCACACACCAGAGCCCTCCTCCACCCCCACCCCCCCAAAATTCAGGAGACTTGTATGTTTGCAGAATGTTGCCATCCTGTCCTACAACCCTCAAAGCTATTTAAAGCAATTAATTATAAAACCCAGGAATGAAAACACCGCAAATGAAAGCGAAATGCTAAGGCTAAATTCGCACTTTGCTTAGGTCAACATTGGGATTTTTGTCGAATTTAACTAATACGAAATTAATACTCCAGTAAAGTACCCTGGTTGTATAACAACACACAGGTCAAATGAGGAAACGCACCAAACGCTGGATGTTTTTAATCCCACGATTTCACGCAGTAGCTTGAAACAGTTTCGGGGGGGGGAAACATAATTGTTCAAGGGTTGATAGTTTGTAATTCATTCATTCAGAGTCGGATTATTGTGGGCGTGGAAACAAAGCCTCGGCAAGCGATGATAGGCGGGATGTGCCAGAGCTAGAGAAAGGTACTGTTTTAATGGGGATCCAATCAGCGTCGAGGCTAGACTTTCGAACGCAGCGGTTTCAGCCAATCAGGCTAAAGCGCGGGCTATAAAAAGGCCGACGGACGGCGCCAGAGCTTCATTTCGCGTCATTTCGAGGCTGAGGTTCCAGTGTCGGTGAGAGAGCATGGCTCGCACCAAGCAAACGGCTCGCAAGTCGACCGGCGGGAAGGCGCCCCGCAAGCAGCTGGCCACCAAGGCGGCGCGGAAGAGCGCTCCGGCCACGGGCGGCGTGAAGAAGCCTCACCGCTACCGGCCGGGGACCGTGGCCCTCCGCGAGATCCGCCGCTACCAGAAGTCGACGGAGCTGCTGATCCGCAAGCTGCCCTTCCAGCGGCTGGTGCGGGAGATCGCGCAGGACTTCAAGACCGACCTGCGCTTCCAGAGCTCGGCCGTCATGGCCCTGCAGGAGGCGAGCGAGGCTTACCTGGTGGGGCTCTTCGAGGACACCAACCTGTGCGCCATCCACGCCAAGCGCGTCACCATCATGCCCAAGGACATCCAGCTGGCCCGGCGCATCCGCGGGGAGAGGGCGTAAAAAAGACCCGCCGAGGCTCACCCCAGGCCCGCTGACCAAACCCCCCAAAGGCTCTTTTAAGAGCCACCACCTCTTCCCTAAAAGGAGCTGAGACCCACAATATCTAGCGGGGAATAATCGGTAGGAACATTAGGTTGAGATCTGAAATACACGTAGTAATACGGTGGTTCTGAACCCTTAAGGTTGATTATGATTTCCAGCCCATTTCACAGAATCTCGTTCCAGTTTAGTCCTCTAGTATCATTTTTGTGATACAAGGCCAAAACTAGGCATCTTTTTTGAGCCAGGGGTTCTAGCCCAAAAGTGCCTAAAATCTAGGGATTTCACCCACATCCGCCTTTTATTTGTAGGAAGTTAGCACCCACCCCTTTCCTGGAAGAGTGAAATATTTTAGGAAATATGAAAAGCAGAATATTATCAGACAGCCGACATACTAACAAAACCTTTACAAAACAAACAGCATGCAAACCTAACATCCAAACTGGGTATTCTTTCATAGGTAACTTCTTGTGCGTACGTAACCTATAGTCACCCAGGTCAGGCATTTAAAGGGGGTTTTGTCACATAAATACCTGATCGCATGCCCAGGCCAGGAGGCAGGGGGCTGGTGAGATCGATCCCCAGGATCCACCCTAACCCATTGACCCCTCCTTACCTTAGCCCCGCCCCAGTGGTACTTAAGGTCCAACCATGCGGTCCAGAGCCAGTTCCAGTACAGCACCTGTAAGGAAGAGACATGTTACGAATAAAGACTTCTGATTAAATGAATACTTGTGTGATGGAGTTATTGGGCTCGATCCTTGAACACCTTTCACAATAATTAAAACAATTCAAGTGGGCTCCCCTCCTTCTTTTCAGAAGGGAACAAAGTCTTCAGGCAGCACAATTTGGCTAGGTGCTTTTTCAAGAAACAACTGGACTTCTTTATTTGGAAAAACATTTTGCTACATACCAGCCTAATTGCTAACTTTATGCAAAGATTGTGCTAACTAAATGCCATTTGCATGATACAAGCATTTGGGGAGCTCTCCAAGACAAAAGGAAAATTGAAGTGGATGGATCTTATCGGCTAGCAGGAAATAGGAGAAGGCCCCAGAAAAATCGTATTGTAGGAAGTTAGCACCCACCCCTTTCCTGGAAGAGTGAAATATTTTAGGAAATATTAAAAAGGCAGAATATTATATTTCCCTGGTTGAGAAATATGAGAAGCATATTTTACAGACAAAGCAGCTCCCACCTTCCTGCCCCCCCCTCTTTGTCAATGGGCCATTAAGGCCTGGGCCAGTCTATTCTACATAACAAAGATCTACCTCCTTCAGGCAGAGCCATAGTAGGAATTGCCAAAGATGGGATTAGCCCTCTACACAATAGCAGCAGAAACTCACCACATGTGACCTGGGAAGCACATGTGACCATCAACCAGCAAGGACCCCACCCCCTGGGAGTCTGACAACCAATCAGGATACTCTTTTGGGACCCCAAGAAATGCAGAGCCAGAGAGAGCATAAAAACCCGAAGATTTACTGTATCAGCCCCTTTTCTGTTCAGGAACTCAAGCCATGTGATCCTGTCCACCATTAAACCATCTTTCCAAGCAGTCTCCATGTTTCCAGTGTCTTTTTCCCCACTTGGAGCAGAACCTAGAAGGAAGTTTCTTCCAACATATTTAACAAACGAAGTCTTGATCAAATGATCCACTTCTACAGAGGAATTATTGAATCTCATCTGCACTTCTATAACTGTCTGGTTTGGCTCTGCAACCCAACAAGACAGACACAGACTTCAGAGGATAATTAGAACTGCAGAAAAAACAATGGCTACCAATCTGCCTTCCATTGAGGACCTGTATACTGCATGAGTCAAAAAAAAAGGCTGTGGAAATATTTACTCACCCCTTGCATCCTGTACATAAACTATACGTATAAAGATACGAGTGATGTCAGACCTCCGGACTTGTCGTCGGGCCCTAAAAACTTACTTTTTTTCAGCTAGCTGGGCTGGCCTGATTCCATGTTGGTTTTAACGTTTGATATTGATTTTAATTGATATGTTTTAAATTATGGGCCAAATTCTATTTAATTAGTTTTAAATAATTATTTTAACTTTTGTGTACAAAATGTTTTTATTTTGGCTGTTCGCTGCCCTGAGTCCGAAAGGAGAAAGGCGGTATACAGATTTAATAAATAAAATAAAATAAATAAATAAATAAAAATAAATAAACTGTTTCAACTCCTACCCTCAAAACGATGCTATAGAGCACTGCACACCAGAACAACTAGACACAAGAACAGTTTTTTCCCGAATGCCATCACTCTGCTAAACAAAGAATTCCCTCAACACTGTCAAAACTATTTACTAAGGCTGCATTACTATTACTATTAATCTTCTCATCGTTCCTATCACCCATCTCCTTCCACTTATGACTGCATGACTGTAACTTTGTTGCTTGTATCCTTACGATTTATATTGATATTGTTTCCTTGAATCATTGATTCGATTGCTTATTTGTATCCTATGACTATCATTACGTCTTGTACCTTATGATCCTTGATGAACGTATCTTTTCTTTTTATGTACGCTGAGAGCGTATGCACCAAAGACAAATTCCTTGTGTGTCCAATCACACTTGGCCAATAAAAAATTCTATTCTATTCTATAAAATATGAAAACATAATTGTCAGACTTCGATGCTATCTCAAAATAAATGCTATCTCAACGCTGGCAATAATATTAAAAAAGCAAGTATTATCATTCCGTTTGAAAAAGTGGATGTGTCAGGAGTGGGATTCGAACCCACGCCTCCAGAGGAGACTGCGACCTGAACGCAGCGCCTTAGACCGCTCGGCCATCCTGACTGCCGGTTGGCAGCTGTGAAGTGTTACTTACAAATTATCTCTCTCTCCGTCGCTTGGAAATTAGCTAGACATTTCTGCCGAGTTTAAGAATTCCTTGTTTTTCAAGCCTCTCTGCGACGTTGGTGGGAAATCTTAGCCAAAGGAGGCTGAGAAAAACCCTGTAAAGCTGTTTTCTCTCTGCGGTCCGAGCAGGAGCAACTCACGGTTGTTTCTTTTCCGCTTGCGATCTCTTCCAGAAACCAAATAAAAATATCTACTGCCCTTAGCAATTGCTGGAAGGGGGCTAAAAAAATAATGGCATTTTGGCTCAATCTGTCCTGGAATCCAGAATGGGGGGGGAGAGAAGAAAAGAAGAAAACAAAAGAAGAGAAAAGAGAAGAAGAAAAGAGAAAAGAAAAGAAGAAAAAAGAAAAGAAAAAAGAGAAGAGAAAGGAGAAGAGAAAAGAAAAGAGAAAAGAGAAGAGAAGAAGAGAAAAGAAAGGAGAAAAGAACAGAGAAAAGAAAAGAAAAAAGAAAAGAGAAGGGGAAGAGAAAAGAGGAAAGAAAAGAAGAGAAAAGAGAAGAGGAGAAAAGAGAAGAGAAAAGAGAAGAGAAAAGGAAAGAAGAGAAGAGAAAAGAGAAGAAGAAAAGGAAAGAAAGAAGAGAAAAGAGAAGAAGAAAAGGAAAGGAAAGAAGAGAAAAGAGAAGAAGAAAAGGAAAGGAAAGAAGAGAAAAGAGAAGAAGAAAAGGAAAGAAGAAAAGAGAAAAGAGAAGAAGAAAAGAGAAAAGAAAAGAAGAAAAAAGAAAAGAAAAGAAGAAAAAAGAAAAGAAAAAAGAGAAGAGAAAGGAGAAGAGAAAAGAAAAGAGAAAAGAAAAGAAAAAAGAGAAAAGAAAAGAGAAGAGAAGAAGAGAAAAGAAAGGAGAAAAGAAAAGAGAAAGGGGAAGAGAAAAGAGGAAAGAAAAGAAGAGAAAAGAAAAGAAGAGAAAAGAGAAGAGGAGAAAAGGAAAGAAAAGAATGAAAAGAGGAGAAAAGGAAAGAAGAGAAGAGAAAAGAGAAGAAGGAAAGGAAAGGAAAGAAGAGAAAAGAGAAGAAGAAAAGGAAAGGAAAGAAGAAAAGAGAAAAGAGAAGAAGAAAAGAGAAAAGAAAAGAAGAAAAAAGAAAAGAAAAAAGAGAAGAGAAAGGAGAAGAGAAAAGAAAAGAGAAAAGAGAAGAAAAGAAAAAAGAGAAGAGAAGAGAAAGGGGAAGAGAAAAGAAAAAAAAGAGAAAAGAAAAGAAAATAAGAGAAAAGAGAAGAAAAGAAAAGAGAAGAAGAGAAGAAAAGAGAAGAAGAGAAGAAAAGAGAGAAGAGAGAAGAAAAGAGAAGAGAGAAGAAAAGAAAGGAAAGGAAAAGAAGAAAAGAAAAAAAGGTAATTAGCAGAGGATGGTTTCGATCCATCGACCTCTGGGTTATGGGCCCAGCACGCTTCCGCTGCGCCACTCTGCTCCTTGATTGGCACTGCTTCTCCTGAGAACCTGTAAAGGAATGGATGCGACTTGCAGAAATGGTATTTCCCCCCCTTTGTTTAGCTTAGTTTAGTTTAGTTTATTGTCATTGCACCTCGTACAAAGAAATCAAATGCCATCTTCACTATACATTATAACGATACAAATAAAACACAAACACACATCCTTCATATTTTATACAATTGAATTGAAAACCGATATTAAATTATTATTGCACTACGCAGTAGAATTCAATAGAGTGACAGCCCTGGGATAGAAGCTGTTTTTCAGCCTATTTGCCCTTGTTCTTATTGCCCTGTACCGTCTGCCAGGTGGTAATAGTTCAAAACGATCAGTGGAACGACTTGCCACCAGAAGTTGTGAGTCCTTCATCACTGGAGGGTTTACAAGAAAGAATGGTCTTAATGGGCAGAGGGTTGGACTAGAAGATCTCCAAAGCCCCCCCCAACTCTGTTATTCTGAATTATGTACTTAAAGATCCCTGTTAAAGACATTCAGTGAAGAGCTTTTGATCATATCTGCTGTGTCTCTTGTTATTCTTATTCATCTCTTTTGTGGGAAGTCAAAGAATAAAATATTTAAAAGAGGCAGACTATTATACAGTATTTCCCCCAAAGGAGAAATGGAGAAACATGTTCTTAGAGGCAGAAAGCAGCCCCCCCCCCAGACCTTCTTAATAGCCCACAGCACGCAAGGAAACAATGAGCTTATTGACAAAGGAAGCCAACTATCTAGATGGCTCCATTCATAAGCAAAGCAAATACCGCCGGCAGAAGCCCATTCAAGACAGGATAGTTCGAAACCCCGTTTACAGCCATTTCCACAGCTAATGAAAGCAAGAGTGATAGGATTAGAGCAAGCAGCCATCAGCCACAATAAGAATTACCCACCATCATTTAGTCAAAGTCACAAGCCTCTTCGTTGCACAACACACACACACACACACGCCCCCAAACAGTTCAAACTTCAAAGTCACAGAAACCTATAAAGATCCATCCGTTCATTCAACCATTTGGTCAGCTGCTCCAGAACCACAGTTCTGGTTCTCCTGCTTCATCAATAAACCATCTTTCCAATCAGCCCCCATGTTATTTCCAGCGTCTTCTATATTTTCATATATAATATATCTTTTATATAAAGTATATTATTATTATTATTATTATTATTATTATTATTATTATTATTATTATATATTATATATAAAACATATTTTATTTTTTCTTTATGTACACTCAGAGCATATGCACCAAAGTCAAATTCCTTGTGTGTCCAATCACACTTGGCCAATAAAGAATTCTATTCTATTTTATTCTATTCTATTCCATCCCATCACACCCTACCCTACCCTACTCTATTCTCCGTTCCATTCCATTCCATTCCATATATCCTATCCTATCCTACTCTATTCTATTCTATTCTATTCTATTCTATTCTATTCTATTCTATTCTATTCTATTCTATTCTATTCTCCATTCCATTCCATTCCATTTCATATAATCTACCCTACCCTATCCTACCCTACCCTATCCTACTCTCCATTCCATTCCATTTCATTCCATTCCATTCCACCCCACCCCATCCCATCCCATCCCATCCCATCCCACCCTACCCTACCCTACCCTACTCTACTCTACTCTACTATTCTACATTCCATTCTATTCTATTCCATTCCATATATCCTATCCTATCCTATCCTATCCTATCCTATCCTATCCTATCCTATCCTAGTTTAGTCTAGTCTATTCTCCATTCCATTCCATCCCATCCAATCCCACCCTACCCTACTCTACCCTACCCTACTCTACTCTACTCTATTCTACATTCCATTCTATTCTATTCCATTCCATATATCCTATCCTATCCTATCCTATCCTATCCTATCCTATCCTATCCTATCCTATCCTATCCTATCCTATTCTATTCTATTCTCCATTCCATTCCATTCCATTCCATTTAATCTACCCTACCCTACCCTACCCTATTC
>NW_026844086.1:0-75000 GCF_029531705.1 Pantherophis guttatus | reverse complement strand
CATAGTGTAGTGGTTATCACGTCTGCTTTACACGCAGAAGGTCCTGGGTTCAAGCCCCAGTGGAACCAAGCTGTATTTTCTTTTTTCTTTTTTTTTTTTGGCCAAAAACAGAATTCCAGAAAATCCTATTTGTGAGCAAAAATCGAGTGGACAATTATCCGTGGCTCGTGGTTTTTGTTCCTGACACGGATTCCCGGGACTTGTCCCCGAAACCTTTGTTCCATTCTCCCAAGGGGAATTTTTGCAAAGCCTTTAATTTATTTATTTATTGGGCAATCGCCTCAACGATTCTGCAAATTGGGAAAAAAAAAAAAAAGCTTTTATTTTTATTTTATTTTATTTGCGGAACAGTTGGGGCGCTTTGCTTAGGATACGTCTTTCGCTGCATTCTCACGATCCGCAAGAAAATTGCAGGTTATGCGCGCAAACACGCAGGTAGATTTTGGAACGCGTCGAAATTGCCCTTTTGGTGCAAGGAAATAAATGCGCGCAAATTGCATTTTCTAATGGGAAAAGTAACTTTGCTGTTTCAATCGTAGCGTTTGGGGGGGGTTGCTTTTCTTGTTTTATTTTTTTAAAGCACGTGTGAAAGTATCTAAGCGTTTTTAAACGGGAGTTGGGGGGATTCCGTTCTCTCTATTTTCTTCTGAATAAAAAAAGAAAGAAAAGAAAAAAAAGGTGTGGCCCGTACGGGGATCGAACCCGCGACCTTGGCGTTATTAGCACCACGCTCTAACCAACTGAGCTAACCGGCCACCGATGGTACTTTACCTCACAAAAATAAATATCACAGCATTCGAGCTGGCACATTTTCGAAGTTAAGATTAGTCGGCATGAATATATGTCCATATCATCTGACTCGGTTTTTTTAAAAAAAATAATAATAAAATAAACTACCCATATAGTACATCAACCCTTCGAGGTAGGCCAATTCACAGAAAGAGAGCATAACGATTCCGGATGGAAAGGCAATTTTTGGAGAATGTTCCTCACAACTTTGAAGAGGGGTGCATTTCAACGCTCAGAATTTCCCCAGTCAGCACGAACTGAGTATGGGTTGTCTGTCCTTGACGTGTGACCAAAATTGAGCATAAAATTCCTGCAGGATGGGTAGTCCTTGATTTACGACCAAAATTGAGCATGAAATCCAATCTGTGTCGCCGTCGGTCAGCGGGACCAGAAGGTTAAATCTTCCAAGCTTTCGGACTTATGTTGGAACCCATCCTCGGGGAACGTCTCCCTCTCACCAGAATGTGTGAGTTAATTGTAAGAACAATTACACGGAGTCCTCAATTTACAACAATTCGTTTGGTGACCATTCAAAGCTACTGCATTGAAAAAAGGGACTTATGACAATTTTTCATAGTTATGACCTGTGCAGCATCCCCATAGTCACGTGATCAACATTCAGATGCTTGGCAATGGGTTCGTATTTATGACTGGTGCTGGGTCCCAAGGTCATGTGATCCCGCTTTGCGACCTTCTGACAAGCAAAGTCAAGGGGGGAGAGAAGCCAGATTCACTTAACAACCAGATTACTAACGTATCCACTGCAGTGATTCACTTAACAACTGTGGCGAGAAAGATCGTAACATGGGGCAAAACTCACTTAGCAAAATGTCTCACTTAACGACGGAAATTTTAGACTGGATAAATGTTTGACAGGGATTATATAAAGGTCCTGCCTTGAGCAATGGGGCTGGACTGGAAGACCTTCAAAGTCCCTTCCAGCCCTATGATTATGTTTTATGATTTCCAAATCCATGACTTGAGAATTCTTCTCTTTTGACTGACACACGTCTCATTGTGAAAACTTACTTACCACTGAAAAAATGATTCTTTTGACAATCTTATATTGTCAAATGTGAAATCTCGTTGCCCATTTCACAGATTGGCTAGAAAATCAAGAGCATTAAGTACGAAATTAGGACCGTGTCTTATATTTTTGGGGTCCCACAAAACCCATTATACTAATAAAATCTCCTTTAATTTATGAGATGTTTGACAAGGGGAATCCATTGGTGGATCCCAGATCCTAAACTCCTAACGGATTTGATTATTAAATTGCAATCATTTAATAAGTTAAATTATTAAATTGTGGTTTTAAGTTTCCCCCTCAAATGGAATCCATTAAAATCTACATTGCTTCATGTCGAGCTGATGTATAGCTGCTGGCACAACTGCCACTATTTCCACAAATGAACGCAAATATACGTGTCCCGGGATAATGTTGCAGGATCCAATCTGGGTCAGTCACCGGGACAAGAGGTTTTGTCTTCCAAGCTTTCAGACTGGAATGGATCCGGCCCCTGGAAGCTCCATTTTGGACTGCAATGGGCCGGGGGAGGCATGCGGAGGGCCAAACGGAGCGTCGGAGGGGCGGATTTGCCCCTCAGAAGCTCCATTTCGGCCACCGAGCCAGGGGAGGCCTGCAGAGGCCCAAATGGAACTGAGAGGGGTGCACATAGCTGAGAGGCTGGAGACAAGACTGGTTGCTAGATCTTCACAAAGTAGGTGATCCGGTGCGGCAGGTTGGGGGGGGAAGCAATTTTGGGGAGCATGAGGTATTTCAGTGGGTCAGGGAGGCCTTGGGTGGTCTTAGGTAGGTGGCCTGTTCCATCAGTAGGTCCCCCATGGCCTTCCTAACCCTGAAATACCACATGAGCACTTAACAAGCCTCGCATTCGATTAGCAAATGCGTGGGCGAAAGGAGGGAGTGATCCCGTTCAAAGTACGAGATTCACTCCCACGAATCCTCGGGTTACGGATGGAATGGGCAGGCTCCAATACATTCCTATCTTGAAGACTACCTGTAGTTTGCCTGTGCTGCTCAGCCCTCACCTTCTAAGTACTTGATAGGCTGGTGGTAAATCAGCACTCCTGTTGACTGATCACGGGCCTGTTTCCCAAGCTTCCCCCGGCTGTTTTTGTCCCTGCTCATCCAACAATCTTAGTAGCTGCAAAATTGAATGTGTGTCCTTCTTCATTGTAGCGTGAGGTTACCACTGAGCTCCTAGTCTCCTCATCTGACTGCTCGCTTGTGTTCTAGCAATCTGGGGGTTAGCTTCCTCCCCACACAGAAAGGCAAACAACTCTGCTGGAAACAAATTTCTCTAGCACGAGTTCGAAAGTTTGGACGACAAAAAATCTCTGGTCTCGGTGACCAACCCAGATTGGATCCTGCATTATTTCCACAATTTCTTGAATGAATTCACCAACAAACTAGGATAGCAACTTTTCTTCAACTGGCAAGAAGGACAGCAGATTTTGGGGGTCCTGTTACCTCCAACCGTTGTATCTACCGTATTTTTCAGAGTAGAAAACACACTTCCCCCACAAAAGAGGGTGAAAATTTGGATGCATCTTATACACCAAATATAGCCCTGCCCACACGCTGGATCCCACCCTTTGGCCTCTGCCTCCCAGCAATTTACCTCCTTGCAGCAAACAGCCCGTTTCAGCTTCAGCACAGCCTGATTAGCACAAGCAGCTGATTGTCGGTTGGATCAGCCTCCCGACCCTCAGCTGTTTCAGGCTGCAGGGATTGCCATTGCCTATTGCCGCGCACCCCATTTGCTGCAAGGAGGCAAATTGCTGGGAGGCACATTTTTTTTCCTTGTGCTAATCAAGCTGTGCTGAAAATGAAAATGAAACTAAAGCAGGCTGTTTGCTGCAAGGAGGCAAATTGCTGGGAGGCAGAGGCAGATTTTTTTTTCTCGTTTTCCTCCCCAAAAAAGGTAGGTGCGTCTTATACTCCGAAAAATACGGTAGATTAATTATTTTTGCAATTTTGTAGCATTTTATTTCTATTGTATTATCTTTTTTTTTAATATTATAAGCCGCTCAGAATTACCCTGTGGTAAGATGGGAGGCCAATAAATTAAATAAATAAATAGTTTGGGTTTTTTTTTATTTTTTAAATTAATACCTAATGTTGCTCTCAACTGGGCTGATCCAAAGGCTCTCATAGATAGTCCTCGACTTACGACAGTTTAGTGACCGTTTGAAATTACAACGGCACTGAAAAAAATAACTTATGACCATTTTTCCCACTTACAACCATTGCAGCAAATGATCATGTGATCAAAATTCAGATGCTTGGCAACCGGTTCATATTTATGACGGTTGCAGTGTCCCGGGGTCATGTGTCACAGTTTGCGACCTACTGAGAAGCAAAGTCAGTGGGGAATTCAGATTCACCTAACAACCACATTACTAACTTAACAATTACAGTGATTCACTTAAGAGGAAACGTCATAAAATGGAGCAAAACTCACTTATGAGTTTTGAGATGTCTCACTTAGTAATAGCAAGGATGGGTTCAATTGTCCTAAATCGAGGACTTATATTGTGTGATTTTTTTTTTTGTTCCTGCTTTTTACCAGCCAAAATGTATTGATAACCTTCATATATCGCTTACTCCAAACACAAATCATACAAAAAAGACATTTTTTTAAAGAATTGGCATTTATTGGCACTTTGGAAAACGCGTTGGTCCCACGCAGAGAGCAGCACACAAACTATTTCCTTTTGCATCATGTCAACCTGGTTAATCTGTGTTCGCTCCATATCTATAATTTCTAGATGCTTGTTAAGTTCAGTAACCTGGTTTAGGACGACCCTGGGAAAGGAGCACATAGCAGTTTCGTTTTGTGCCATGTCAACCTAGTTAATCTGTGTTGGGTCCGTATCTATGATTTCTGGATGCTTGTTAAGTTCAGTAACCTGATTTAGAGTGACCTTGGGAAAGGAGCACATAGCAATTTCAGTTTGCATCATGTCAACCTGGTTAATCTCTGTTTAGTCCGTATCTATGATTTCTGGAGGCTTGTAAGTTCAGTAACCAGGTTTAGGGCAACCTGGGGAAAGCAGCACATAGCAATTTTAGTTTGCATCATGTCAACCTGGTTAATCTGTGTTCAGTCCATATCTATGTTTTCTGGATGCTTGTTAAATTCAGTAACCAGGTTTAGGGCAACCTGGGGAAAGCAGCACATAGCAATTTTAGTTTGCATCATGTCAACCTGGCTAATCTGTGTTCAGTCCGTATCTATGATTTCTGGATGCTTGTTAAATTCAGTAACCTGGTTTAGAGTGACCTTGGGAAAGGAGCACATAGCAATGTCAGTTTGCATCATGTCAACCTGATTTAATCTGTGTTCGGTCCATATCTATGATTTCTGGATGCTTGTTAAATTCAGTAACCAGGTTTAGGGCGACCTGGGGAAAGCAGCACATAGCAATTTCAGTTTGCATCATGTCAACCTGGTTTAATCTGTGTTCGGTCCATATCCATGATTTTTGGATGCTTGTTAAGCTCAGTAACCTGGTTTAGGGTGACTTTGGGAACGGAGAGAGAAAAGAGAGCTTATGGATTTCTGGCCAGGCCTTGGAGATCATCTATGATGGCTTGCAATGGGGTGGCTCAGAATTGGGAACGGATGCAGTCAAGCTAAGAACATGTCAGGATGAAACGGGGTCAAGGTTGCCCCTCCGGATAACGCACGCACCACTCGCAGGCGTTCTGGAACATGCGCAGCCAGGGCGAGACTTTGATAGACTGGCGCCAGGCGGTTGGCATCCAAGGCCACTGCCAGGGTAGGACGCACCGCTCCGGGTGGGGCATCATGGCCAGGTGACGCCCATCGGGAGAGCAAACACCGGCAATGCCCAAGGGGGACCCATTCGGGTTCAGCGGGTACTCCTCCGTGGGCAGCCCTTGGTCGTCCACGTAGCGAAGCGGAGCCAGCCGAGACGAGCGTACCTGAGCCAGGATTTCGGACGAGCGGAACCGCATCCGACCTATTCGGGATCAGGAAGGAAAAAAAGGTTTGTTGTAAAAACAGAACCATCATTAACTTCTTTTAATGACCCCATAATCCCTTGCAGGGTGGAATCCGGGCAACTGAATGGAGCAGAGCGTTTACTGGCCAGATGCCTTCCCTGTCACCAATGCGGAGTTATATTCAGCAGAAATATTCTCATCATACCCAGGGAAATATCTGCCTCTACCTAGGATCGAACTCCCAGCCTCCTGATTATGGGGCGAGAGCTCCACCTCTAGGCCAGCGCACCACTTTAAAAACAGAACCATTTTGCCCAATGATACATTTAGTCCTCGATTTACGACAACTGAGCCCAAAGTTCATGTTGCTAAGTGAGACACTTGTTAAGTGAGTTTTGCCTCATTTTACGACGTTTCTTGCCACGTTTGTCAAGCGAGTCCCTGCAGTTCTTAAATTAGTAACACGGTTGTTGAGTGAATCTGGCTCCCCTATTGACTTTGCTTTTCAGAAGGTCGCAAAAGGGGATCGCGTGGCTTTGGGACACTGCAACCGTCATAAATGTGAGTCAGTTGTCAAGCATTCGAACGTTAATCAAGTGACCATGGCCATAAGTCTGAAGAAGTGGTCATAAATCACTTTTTTTCAGTACCGCTGTAACTTTGTGAACTATTGTAAAGCCGAGGATTACCTACACAGATAGTCCTTTAGCGACCATTTGAAATTGCAACGGCATTGGAAAAAAGTGACCGATCCTCGCACTTACGACTGTTGCAATATCCCCCCCTGTTGTGTGCTCAAAATCAGCGCATTTGGCAACTGGCATATATTTAAGACAGTTGCGTTGTCCTGGAGGTCACAAGACATTTGCAACTTTCCTAGCCGACTTCCGACACACAATATCAATAGGGAAAGCTGCATTTGCTTAACAACCGCATGGCTCACTTAACGACTGCACGACTCACTTAACAGCTGCAGTGATTCTCTTTAACCAGATTCCCCCAATCTTTCCAAGTTGGCGGCCCAGAGCAAGGGGGCAGAGGGGGGAAAGAGGGAACGGTTTTGTGGGAGGGGGAGGTGCGTGCGCGAGCACCTGTTCCTTGCATGAGTGGGGCAGGGGTGGGTTCTAAAATTTTTTACTACCGGTTCTGTGGGCGTGGCTTATTTTGTGGGTGTGGCTTGATGGTCATGTGACAATTATTTAGGATTTAGCAGAGGTACTGGTCTACCAGGCTTTTAACTGCTTGCAGAGCTGTACCAATCTACCCATTTATTTTTGCGGCACCGGTCTACTCATGTATTTTTGCAGGCACTGGTCTACTCATTTGTTTTCTCTTAACACTGATCAGCTGTAGGGCGGCCCTTTGAAGCCCGGCAGCAAGAGTTTAAACAGTTTTTTTCTTTCTAGCCATCAGCTGGGACTCAGGAGGCAGCAATAGATTGGGGGTGGGGCCAAATAAAAGGTAAGAATAACGCGGGGGGTGGGGGGAGGCGGGGGGGGGGGAGAACCGGTTCAGTGACATCATATCGTCACTGCTACCGGCGCGGCGGAACCGGGAGGAACCCACCACTGGAGTGGGGCTCTCGAGCGCCCATGGCACTCGTGCGAGTGGCGACGCAGTCCTCCGCAACAGTTGTACGAGTGAAGCTGTGCACATAGACACAGGTGCGTTTACCAGCCAGCCTCTCACGCAGCCCGGTTGCGACTAGGCCACAAAATTTTACAATGAAAAAAGTCGTAAAATTAGGCATAATCACTGAACTGCCTCGCTTAGCAATGGAAATTCTGGTCCCCCAGTTATGGCCGTTAAGTCAAGGGCCACCTCGGGCTTACAACCAATTTAATCTTTTCTCCTAGCTCAGGTTCCGTCCAAGAAAGAGCAAAAAGTAAAGACACCGCTGGGCTGATCTCATCCTTCCCAGCAAATTGCCATTGGCGTTTCAAAATAAAAAAGATTTGCAAAAAAAAATAAATTAAAAAAGAGAGGATGCGCCTTGTGTCCTGTCCTGAAACGTCATTTCAATTACCTTCTCCGTGAGCCACCCAGATGCCCAGAGTAGATCCCGCCATGCCTCGTAGCATCAGGGCCGGACTTTCCTCGATCCCCAAATTCACAAAACGTGACTCAAACCGGCCAGAGTTGTTGGGACTCAGAAGCAATCCCGGTTGAAGGGACCCATCTAGGGAAGAGAAGGTCAGAGTTTGAAAAGAATCTTTCCCCATGTTATCTCTGACGTAGAGACGCTTGGAAGCAGGGAAACGTCGGGGAGCGGCGATCTGTCTTACCATGGTCTTTGGCTCCGGAGTTCTCGGCTGCTACCCAACCTAGCAGTGCCATCAGCTGGCAACCGTTGCAGACGCCCAAGCTGAACGTGTCTTTCCGCTGGTGGAACGCTTGGAACTGAGCCCGTGCCCTGGGGTTAAAGGTCACCGAAGCCGCCCAGCCTGAAATCAGAGACGGTGAAGTCAGAACTTAAGAGAGGAATAGCGTTGAATCGAACGCCAAGGGGATGTCACCCCAAACATCTGCAATGTCATTCTACAACAGGGGCCCTCCAGATATTGTGGCCTGTCGGCCGCCGGCCCCTCCACAGCCGAATCAGAGGAGGAAGAGGAGGCGTCGGAGTCAGGGTCAGCATCAAGGCAACCTGGGAGCTCCGAGGGGGAAGAGGGAATGGAGCTGGCTAAGAGAGGGACAGAGGTGGAGCCTGGGCTGTCCATCAGCCCTCAGATGGAGAGTCAACAGCCCCCAGGTCTGAAGGTGCCTGTTTCCGGACTGCCGGTAGGCTCATTTTTCGCCCTCCCCAGGCTCCGGAGGCTTTCCCTGAGCCTCCAGGAGAGCGAAAACAGCTTCCCCCGGGGTCCGGAGGCAGAAAACGGGCCCATTTCTGGGCTTCCGGAAGTTCCGGGAAACCTGTTTTTCGCCCTCCCCAGGCTCTGGAGGCTTTCCCTGAGCCTCCAGGAGAGCAAAAACAGCCTCCCCCGGGCTCCGGAGGCAGGAAACGGGCCCATTTCTGGGCTTCCGGAAGTTCCGGGAAACCTGTTTTTCATCCTCCCCAGGCTCTGGAGGCTTTCCCTGAGCCTCCAGGAGAGCGAAAATAGCTTACCCTGGGGTCCGGAGGCAGGAAACGGGCCCATTTCCGGGCTTTTGGAAGTTCCGGGAAACCCATTTTTCGTCCTCCCCAGGCTCTGGAGGGTTTCCTTGAGCCTCCGGGAGGGTGAAAATGGCCTCCCGCAGGCTCTGGAGGCCCTCCTGAGGCCAGAAACAGGCCCATTTCTGGATTCCCGGAACCTCCGTTTTTCACCCTCCCCAGGCTCCGGAGGCTTTTCCTGAGCCTCCGGGAGGATGAAAACGGCCTCCTCCGAGCTCCCAAAGCCCTCTGGAGGCTGGAAACAGACCAGTTTCCACACTTCCAGAACACGTCCACCGCTCCCCACCGCACTCCCCCCGCGCATGTGCGCACATCTCCCACATGCCCCCCCGCCCCCTGCACATCTCAAAAATCAGCTGGCCAGCAGGAGGCACATGCAAGCATGCACAGTAGAACTGAGCTGGGCGATGGCTCGCGTGCCCACAGAGAGAGCTCTGGGTGCCAGCTGTGGCACACGTGCCATAGGTTCGCCATCACGGGCACAGCGAAAAGTTTCTCAGTCATTCTCAGTCCTCCAGGTCATGGTTGTTCCAAAGGTGCTTTTTCAGGAGGCAACTTGCTTTTTCTTTGAAGACGTTTCACTTCTCATCCAAGAAGCTTCTTCAGCTCTGATAGCAATGACTGGAAGCTTCTTGGCTGAGAAGCGAAACATCTCCAAAAGAAAAAAACAAACAAACAAGGAAGTCCAGTTGCCTCCGGCAAAAAGCACCTTTGGAACAACCATGACCTGGAGGACTGAGAAGCGCTACTGTTGTGGCCCGTCAGCGGCCTGTGCAGATTGTAGCTGATTTTGACAGCGAGGAGGCTGGTGTGGTGCTGCGCCAGCAGCCTGTGCAACTGGCACTCGAGTCAGACAATGAGGAGGCTGGAGAAGATGTGGTGCCAGAGGCGGGGATTCAGCCAGGGCCTTCAGAACCTCCAGAAGCTCCTTTAAGTGAAGAGGAAGAAGAGGAGGAGCCTCTTCTCAATGTATGGGCGCGCAGAGCTGCCAAAAGGCAGGAGTGGCTCCTCAGGAGGAGGTCTCCTCAAGAGTAAGGCTTGGGGCTAATTGGCCACTCCCTTAGCCTATTTAAGGAGGAATGCCGACTGAAGCAAATTGTAGGGAACAACCTTAGTTCATTCTCCTTCGCGTCTGGATTCTCTGCAAATTGCTTCTGGGCTTTCTGCCAACCTTAGTAAGATTGTGATTACTTTATCTTTGGTTTCTTGTAGGCTGTTAAGAAAGTTTCTGAACAGCCTTTGTTTGGAAAAGGCTGAGTTATTTTAGTAAATTTAAGTTTTATACAGACTTTGTGTGTGCTGTGTTCTTTGGGGTCCATAGCTGGGGCAGAACAGCTACGGACTTTCATTTGCAATATTTATCACAGTGCTTCCCCAATGCAACCAAGCTGACGATTTCCCCCATTCCTGCTAGAGGGGAGGCAGGACTTACCTTTGGCAGAGCCAAGAACATCAGCATAACTGAAACCTCCAACAAACACCAAGCCACGGAAGGAGTCTAAGGTCATCTTGCCCGAGCACAGGTCTTGCATGGTCAGATCCCAAACCTGCAAATGACAATCCCCGCCCCAAAACAAGAGAATGTAATACAGAGGAGGCTCTTAAGGGAGGGCCCAACAAGGCAGTGAGAAGGATTTTAGATAACAATTTGCCTTCCGAGATTTGTAGCTCTTGGCAAACCGGAGAGGCCAATCCCAAAGGTGCTAGAATAGAATAACAGAGTTGGAAGGGATCTTGGAGGTCTTCTAGTCCAGCCCCCTGGAAACCCGACACCACTTCCCTATTCTATAGTCCTAGGTGGCTTCGCTCCTTGGTTAGTTTCCATTCATTGCTTCTTGTGCTGCCTTCAGGTAGCTTTGGAGAATAGTTGGGCTTCCTCTTCTTTGTGGCAGCCTCTTAGATATTGGGGCTTATCTTTCAAGATCTATAGAGATTTCCTTCAGGCTCAGGAATTACCCTAAAAACGTGTGAGGGATCTGGCCCAATCAATTAATTTCTCTTCTTTTTTTTTTATGCCTGGATCTGGTTTTCCCTCTAGTCCGATCCCTTGTGGAACAATTAAATTGTTGTAGATATTAAGTTACTGGTAAAAATTAATTTATTGCCTTTGTTATGTATTTCCTCATTGGGAACAATTATTACATCAGGGTCCAGAAAATGGTGTTATGGTCTCCTGCTTGGCCGGGGGTTGGACTAGATGACCTACAAGGTCCCTCCCAACTCTGTTAATCCGTTAAGAACATTAGGTTCCAAACTGAACATTGGATTCCAAAATGCATTGATGAAAGAATCCGATCTTTTAATCGTTAATGCTTCTTTAATTAATTTTTAATCCTTTGTGAATTCAGATTTACTGATGTTACTAAATGCCTTGCTGGGTTCAAAACGGATGGAAATCTTAATTTTATTTTATTTTTTAAAGAAAAGCCTGTGTCAGGAGTGGGATTCGAACCCACGCCTCCAGGGGAGACTGCGACCTGAACGCAGCGCCTTAGACCGCTCGGCCATCCTGACTTCTCAATATAAAGTCTTCCCCCCCCCCCAACATCTTTGGCAATAGTCTATTTTGAAACATGATTTCTTTATACACTACGGTGAGCCATAGCCACACCATAGATTAAGAAATATGAGGACAACATGCAGGTATTTTACCAACCAAGGTAGTCGTGGCCGAGTGGTTAAGGCGATGGACTAGAAATCCATTGGGGTCTCCCCGCGCAGGTTCGAATCCTGCCGACTACGAGAGCTTCTTTTATATCAAAACATAAAAGTCCTCTAAGTCTAAATATCCTACGTTCTTTTTTTTTTTCTTCCACACATTTAAACTCTTCTCTTTTTGTAGATGCCTATCTACAGCTCTTGAGGTCCTTCTAGGATGGGTAGATCATTTCAATCCAATTGGTACTGACGGAAGAGAATATTTATAGCTCAGGGTTGAACTGCGAGGTCCTTGGTGCTCTCTGAGTTTAAATTTCTCCAATCCTTAAGTTCAGAAAGCATCAAGGACCTCCCAGATCAGGGGTGTCAAACTCAAGGCCTGCGGGCCAGATCCAGCCTGCAAGGTGCTGAGACCTGGTCCATGGGACGGCCCTGGAAACAGCGAAGGACCGGCCCACAGTGCCTCTGCCAGGGATAACGGAGCTCGGGAGGGCCGCACGTGGCCTCTCGGACTCAGTTTTTGGGCGCGCTGGCCTCCTACAGTCCTTTGCCAGCAAAAACGGAGCTCGGGGAGGCCACGCACCTCCCGCCCAGGCTCCGTTTTCAGCCGCAATGGCCTCCAGCAGTCCACTGCCAGTGAAAACGGAGCCCAGGCAGGTTGCGCACAGCTTCCCCGAGCTCCATTTTTGCTGGCAGAGGACTGCAGGAGGCCATTGCGGCCGAAAACGGAGCCTGGGCAGCCGAAAACAGAGCTTCAGTGAGTGATGTTGAGCTGACCATGCCCACTCTGGCCACCTCCCCACCCCCGGCCACCCAAGATCAAACACAATCCTGATGTGGCCCTCAATGAAATCGACTCCCCTGTCCCAGATCCTTTTGAGTGACATTTATGGGGTAGGAAAGATATCCCAGAAGAAAACCCAACGGATGTTTCAAAGGACAAGTGTTTTAGAATAGAATAACAGAGTTGGAAGGGCCCTTGGAGGTCTTCCAGTCCAACTCCCTGCTTAGGCAAGAAACCCTACACCAGTGATGGCTAACCTTTTTGCCGTCGCGTGCCAAAAGCGGGGGTCGCATGGGGGGTCGCGGGTGCATGTGTCCACATCCATAATTCAATTCAATCCCGTGTACGTGCATGTAAGCCCCCACACTTCCCCCTGCTTTTGGCACGCGATGGCACAGTGGGCCCGGTAGGCCTGTTTTTCCCCCTCCCCAGGCTCCAGAAGCTTTCTAGGAGCCTGGGGAGGGCAAAAACAGCCTTCCCCATCCCCCCGGAGGCCTTCTGGAGGTGGAAACAGCCAGTTCCCCCAACTTTTGGTGGGACCGGAAGGCCTAAAAATCAGTTGGCCAGTGTGCGCATGTACACTGGAGCTGAGTTAGGGCAACACTCGCGTGCCCACCAATATGGCTCCGCGTGCCACCTATAGCACCCGTGCCATAGGTTCGCCATCACGGCCCTACACCACTTCAGACAAATGGTTATCCAACATCCCCTTAAAAACGTCCAGTGTTGGAGCATTCACAACCTCCGGAGGCAAGTTGTTCCACTGATTACGGTATTTTTCAGAATATAAGACGCTCCGGACTATAGGACACACCTACCTTTTTTGGGGAGGAAAACAAGAAAAAAAAACCTGCCTCTGCCTTTGCCTCCCAGCAATTTGCCTCCTCGCAGCAAACAGTAAACAGCCTGTTTCATTTTCATTTTCAGCACAAGCCTGATTAGCATAAGAAAAAAAAAAATCTGCCTCTGCCTCCCAGCAATTTGCCTCTTGCAGCAAACAGCCCGTTTTAGCTTCAGCTTCAGCCCAGCCTGATTAGCACAAGCAGCTGATTGTCAGTTGGATCAGCCTCCCAAAGATCAGCTGTTTCAGGCTGCAGGGATTGCCATAGCCTATTGCCGCTTCCACACCCACATTTTTCAGGGGCCGCTGGGAGGCGAGGCTACATTGGTGTATAGGACACACCCAAATTTTCAGCCTCTTTTAGGGGAAGAAAAAGTGTGTCTTATACTCTGAAAAATAAGGTAATTGTTCTAACTGTCAGGAAATTTTCCCCATCATCTCTCAATCCCTCAGGATTTTTGCAACATCCGTTTGGACAAACTCACCTGGAATCCAGCCATCAGAAACGCGGCCACCATTTCACGATCTCCGTTGCTCCCTTCTTCGCGAAGGACAGCCACACGGGGAGCGGGCAAGGCTGACCGTAAGAAGTAAACAAAAGAAACGTTCTTTTGTAAGGTATCTCACCCAGGCCAAGTTCTTCTTTTTTTCCCCCCTTTGAAAGATTACAGGTAGTCCTCGACTTACCACCATTCATTTAGTGACCGTTCTAAGTTACAACCAGGGATGGGCTGCTGGAGGTTCTCAGGGGTTCAGGAGAACCTCTAGCTAAGATTCTGTGCAGTTCAGAGAACCCCCAGATCCTATTCCTGGCTGACCCCGCCCACCCTGCCCCTCCCAGGAGTCCCCATGCAGCTGTCAAGTTTCGAGGTCGTCTCAAATAAATTGCATTTCAAACAAAGTCTTTGAAGAAAAACTCTTATTTATTAAGCATGACATTCTAACCTGACTCCAAATGAAGCTAACACTGACTTCCAGCCCCAAAACCCTCCCTTTCCGTTCCCCACTCCCCTGCACTCATTGGCCATCTTCCAAGTCATTCAACCCCTAATCTACTCCAGTTCAAAGGAATTTCCCCCCTCCCATCTCATCTCCTAGGGGATATTATCTCCAGGGAAAATAAGTAGGTGAAAAGTCAAACGTCCCTTTCCAGACGCCTTCGCTTCTCCTTCTTATGTCAGCACTAGAGTAAATGCAGGTTGAAGTGCTGACAGCAGCCCGTTTTAGATGCAGGTAAGTGCAGGACACACACGGAGGCTCAGGGAGGATGAAAAACAGGCCTACCGGAAGTTCGGGAAGGCTTCCAGAGGGCCTCCGGAGCCTGAGGCGGCCATTTTTGCCCTCCCGAAGGCTCGAGGAAAGCTTCCGGAGCCTGGGGAGGGCAAAAACAGCCCCCCACCTTGGTGCAGGAGGCTGACTAGGCCATGCCCACCATGGCCATGCCCACCGGGCGGAGAACCCCTTGCGAAAATTTTTGTAGCCCACCGCTAGTTACAACTGCAGTGAAAAAAGTGACTCACGACCGTTTTTCATACTTAATGAAGACCCAGATTGTTGGGGGGGGGGGCCAATATGCTGACTCTGTAAACCGCTCAGAGAGAGCTGTAAAAGCACTGTGAAGCAGTATATAAAGTCTTACGTGTTTATTGCTATTGCTATCAAGACCGTGGCAGCATCCCTGGGGTCACGTGATCGAAATTCAAAAGCTTGGCAACTGGCATGTACTTATGACGGTTGCAGAGTTCCCTAGGTCACATCAACATCCCCTTCTGCGACCTTTTGAGAAGCGAAGTCAATGGAGAAGTCGGTGTTGTGACCTAGGCTTACTGAGTAATTACAATACACAATTAGTTCTAAACAAACCTATTTTATTATAACAGCTGAGAATTATGTTAATTCCCAGATGAGTCCCAATTAGTTGCAAAACAAGTCGTTCAGAAGAAATCCTTCGGAATATCACCGACCTTTATCTTCTTTGACACCCTGCCAAAGGCCTTACTTGGCAAAGCCCCACGAAGTTCAGAAACAAACAAGAGATGCCGACTGGAAACAGAGTTAGCAACGTTGCTTTCCTGCAAAGGGCCCAAGTGCCTTTTAAGCCTTATGGGAGGGGCCAATCATCTCCTGGCCTTACTCCCGAGTTGTCCCTTTTGCTTTAGCTGCTCTTGCCTTCTGGCAGCTCTGCGCATGCGTGCATTAGGAACAGGCTCCTCCTGTTCCTCTGCTTCCCTGCTGTCTGACTCTGGGGGCTCCGGAGTCCGCGCATCACTTCCAGATGGCCCTGGCCCCATCTCTGCCTCCCACGCAGAGACCTCGTCAGGACTTTCTCCAGACTCCAGGACTGGCCCATGTTCCTCCCCAACCTCCTCACTGTCCGACTCCGCTGCCAGCTCCACAGGCTGCTGGCGGACCACAACAGTTGGATTCACTCAACAACCGTGTTACTAACTTCACAATGGCTTGTGATTCACTTAACGACTGTGGTGAGAAAGAAGGTAAAGCGGGATAAAACCTCACTTGACAACGGTCTTGCTTAGCAATGGAAATTTTGGGCTTCCTTTTTAGTCAGTCACACTGGTCATTAAGTGAATCTGGCTTCCCCATTGACTTTGCTTGCCAGAAGGTTGTAAAAAGTGATCACATGACCCCCGGAACACTGCGATGGTCATAAATATGAGTCATTTGCCAAATGTCTGGATTTTGATCATGTGTCCATGGGGACACCGCAACGGTCGTAAGTGTGAAAAATGGTTGTAGTATCCTGGGGTCCTGTGCCCCCCTTTTGCGACCTTTTGACAAGCAAAGTCAATGGGGAAGCCAGACTCACTTAACAACCGGGTTACCAATTTATCAACCGCAGTGATTTCACTTAACAACGGGGGCAAGGAAGGTCATAAAATGGGGCAGAGTTCACTTAACAACTATCTCGCTTAGCAACAGAAGTGTTGGGCTCAATTGTGGTTGTAAAGTCGAGGACTACCTGGACAATAGTAACATTAACCCAAACTTAAGGGTGTCTGTTATATTCTTTATTTCCTTTAAGTAAAAAAAAAACAAAAAACAACAACGGGGAAAACCGCAGAATATTGCATTCTTATTTAGTAGCAAAATTTACTTATGTCTCACTTAGCAACAGAAATTTTGGGGCTCAACTGTGGTCGTAAACAGGGGTGGGCTTCAAAAATTTTAGCAAGGGGTTCTCTGCCCGGTTGCTGGATGGGTGTGGCCATGGTGGGCGTGGCCGGGCGGGGGGCTGTTTTTGCCCTCCCCAGGC
Organism: Pantherophis guttatus; assembly: GCF_029531705.1. The sequence goes on along the minus strand of NW_026844086.1, from coordinate 58,507 downwards.
TCCAGAGGCTTTCCTCAAGCCTCCGGGAGGGCGAAACAGCCTCCCCAGGTTCTGGAGGCCCTCTAGAGGCTGGAAAGTGCCCATTTCCGGCCTTCCTGAACTTCCGGTAGGCCCATTTTTCACTCTCCCCAAACCTCTGTATGCACCCTGCACTTACCTGCATCCAAAGCGGGCTGCGTGGGGACCCCTGGGAGGGGCAAGGCGGGGTGGGCGGGGCCAGCCAGGAGTGGGATTTGGGGGTTCTCCAAACTGCACAGAATCTTACCTAGAGGTTCTCCCGAACCCCTGCGAACCCCCAGGAGCACACCCCTGGCCATAAATCGAGGATTATCTGTATAATATACCAATTTCTATTTCTTGGTGTGAAACCAAGATCTTGAGGAACGAAGTCGGAACAGTCCTCCTTCCCAACTTCTGATGGAAACCCGGTCCATTTCCTACCCATTTCCTGAAGAAGAGGAAGTTCCTCCTGGGGGTTAAAGGTCAAGGTGAAATTGGGTTCCGTCCTCTTGGCCAAGCCCATCTCTTCTTGAGCCACACAATCTGGATTGGCTTGCAGTCTTTCCAGCTGGAAACTGGTGGCCTCCCACCAATTCCTCAAGGTGGAAACTTTCTCCGCCAGCACCTGCTGACCATTCACGGTGACTTGGACCTGAAAATAGACACACGTGAGAAACACACTGTTCTGTCCCCGTACCACGCACACACACCCACAGACAGCCCGGAGTTAATAAGCCACACGACAAAACTCTTTGATGATAAAGCTGGCAGCAACCCAGTGGCTAGCTGCCAATTTAGACTTTACTCACACAAAACAAAGATTAGACTGCCAGCATTCCGATAAAACAGGCAGAGTGTCAATAATACAAGGATTAGTCCAAATGCAGTCCGATAAAGCAGGCAAAGTCCAGTAACGCAGAGATCATGGAGTATTTCTAGTTTTTGCTCGTCACAAACTGAACCGGCCACCACACCCACATTTATACCCTGTGGAGTGTGGTCCAGTGATTCAGCTAATCTCTGGCACGCCTTCCCCTCTGCTGCGCACGCTTCACCCTGCGCCTCTGTCGAGGGTCCAGCCAGCACTTATCTTCCTCGTCGCTGTCCACCTGTGGCTGCGGGGAGGTGCTTGGCTCTGAGCCTATCGTTTGGCCTTCGGTGTCCTCCGGAGGCATTGCCAGAGAGGAGGGTCCTGGAGAGGGAGGCCTTGCCAACTCCTCCCCCTCACTCTCAGAGTCTGCATCTGTCAATAGCCCAGGCTCAGACAACGGAGCCACAACACACATGTCATGGATTGCAGAGCAGCCGAAGATGCAATTAGGTGATAAGGTTAGCCACAAATCACAGCAAGGTTTATAGCCCAATGTGCCTCCGCTAAAAGAGGATACAGATTATGTTGTGGTCTGTCGGCCACCAACCCCTCCACCAGCCGAATCAGAGAGGAGGAGGAGACGTGGGAGACAGAGTCAGTATCAAGGCAACCTGAGAGCTCCGAGGGGGAAGAGGGAATGGAGCTGGCAGAGAGTCAGAGGCGAAGCCTGGGCCTTAGAGGGACAGTCCCCAGGTCTGGAAGTGCTGATGAGGACGAGGAGGAACAGCTGGGTCCAGTGCCTGACGCGCGGATGCGCAGAAGCCAGAGGAGAGGAGAGCAGTGGAAATCTATGGGCTGATCCTTGGGATGGAAGTGTTCTGTCCCTGTCTCACACGCACACACACCAACAGACGTCCAAGAGTTAAAGACCAAACCAGCCAGCAAAATCCTTTTCCTTATGATAATGGAACTTGGCAACAACCTAGTGGCTGCCTGCTAAGAGTTTATTACTTACAAAGAGGAGAGATAACTTCTCCCCGCTTCTGGTACATCAAAGGAAACAGCTCAATAATTACAGAGTCAATCAAGTCCAAAGATAATCCAGCAAAGTCTATAGCAAAAGTCTGGCAATGCAGAATGGCATGGAAGCTTTCAGCTTTGTTCGTCACAAGGTTTGACTGGCCACCACACTCCCTTTTATACCTTGTGGGGTGTGGTCCAGTGACTCAGCCTAATCTCGGGCACCCCTTTTCTTCTGTTGCACGTGCTTATCTCTGCGACGCTGGTGTGGATCCAGCCAAGACTCATTATTCTCATTACTGTCCACCTGTGGATGCGTGGACATGCTTGGCCCCGGCCCTATCTCTTGCCCTTCGGCGGACACCGAAGGCATTGCCAAAGAGGAGGGTCCTGGAGAGGGAGGCCTTGCCAACTCCTCTCCTTCACTCTCGGAGTCCTCTCCTGCGGATCACACAGGCTCAGGTAATGGAGCCACAACAGGAAGAGCCATCGCTGCTAGCGAAGCTGCATCCTAGCTATGGGGATAAAATGCAGGGGGTGGAGATGAATAGATGTGGCAGACAACTATTTATCTCCTCTACCGGACAGACTTGTTAGCCTGAGGTGAAAGAGAAACTTTTTGTCGGGGCTGCTGACACTCCTAATAAAAGAATCATTGCTTCAACTACAGAGGGTTTGTCCTGTTTGGAGAATTGGGTCAGAACAGTTTCACAGTGTTGGAAGGGACCTTGGCGGTCTTCTAGTCCAACCCCCTGCTTAGGCAGGAAGCCTTATACCATTTCAGACAAATGGGCATCTATTCTCTTAAAAACTTGATAGCCCTCTGCCAGTGAAAACGGAGCCCATGCCCCATTTTTGCTGACAGAAGGCTGCAGAAGGCCGTTGTGGCTGAAAACGGGATACAAGGGGGCAGAGGCATGGCGGGCCGATCCTTTGCTGTTTCTAGCTGGCCGCATGGGAAATGAGCATGGCCTACTCAGTCTCCTGCACCACCGCGTGGGGGTGGGGGGACGTTTTTGCTCTCCCCGGGTTCCGGAGGCTTTCTTCGAGCCTCCAGGAGGACGAAAACAGCCTCCCCAGGCTCCGGAGGCCTTCCCGAACTTCTGCTAGGCCCGTTTTTCACCCTCCCCGAGATTCCGCATACACCCTCCACTTACCTGTATCCAAAACGGGCCACGTGGGGACTCCTGGGAGGGGAGGGGCGGAATGGGCGGGGACAGCCAGGAGTGGGATTTGAGGGTTCTCTGAACTGCACAGACTCTTAGCTAGAGGTTCTTCCGAACCCCTGCGAACCCCCAGCAACCCACCCCTGCCGCTGACCGCATCTGGAGTATTGGCTATTCCTGCTAGCTTGGTATCTATTCCAATTCTGCTGGTGACCTAGCTTTTTTAATACCATAACTCCCTGTCCTTTTTTTCTCCCTAGTCATCTCTGCATTTACCATGGCATTTGGACCGCGAGGACCGGAATATCCAACCGGCACACAGCGCACCCCGGCTTCCCGGTACCGGCCGCAGACATCGGCTGCCGCCGCGCGGGGCACTTCCAGCACCAATCCGAGTTCTTCCGCGAAAAGCACCTCCAAAGCTAAGAAAGAGAAGCAAAACAACAATATCGTGAGAAATATTTCCTCACCCTCTTCTCTCTCAATTCTCTGCCCCTCCCTCCCCCCCTCCCCCGGGAACCCACTTCAAGAAGGCCTGTAGGTAGTCCTCGACTTATGACAGTTCATTTTAGTGACTGCAACATGGTCAGAAGGTCGCAAAAGGTCAATCACGCGATCCCGGCACACTGCCACCGTCACAAATATGAGTCACTTGCCAAATGTTTGAATCTTGATCACGTGACCATGGAGACGTATGACTTATCATTTTTCAGATGAGGACTGCAGCTTCTCCACGTCATCAAAATTCAAACATTTGGCGATAGATAGATAGATAGATAGATAAATAGATAGATAGATAGATAGAGATAGATAGATAAATAGATGATAGATAGATAGATAGATAGATAGATAGATAGATAGATAGATGAGCAAGAGACATAATAGACAGATGATAGATGGACGGATGGATGGATGAAAGAAAGAGAGAGAACGAAGGAAGGAAGGAAGGAAGGAAGGAAGGAAGGAGAAGGGAAGAAAGGGGAAGGGAAGGGAATTTTATGAAGGCTGCAATGTCCCAGGGTCCTGTGCAGGGGTGAAATGCTCCCGGTTCGGACCGGATCACCCGATCTGGTAGCGATGGAGGCGGGTGGTTCAGAGAAGCGGTAGCAAAAATCCCTGCCCTCCCACCACCACCCCCATTGCCCAGCTGAGCCACGCAATCATCAGAGGCTTTTATTTTATTTTTAAAAGCATTTTTTCTATAACCTCTTTGGCCGAAAAAATGCTTTTAAAAGTAAAAAAAAAAAAGCCTCTGATGATCATGCAGCTCAGCTGGGATCATCAGAGGCTTTTAAAAGCATTTTTTCTACAACCTCTTCCACCGAAGAGGTTATAGAAAAAATGTTTTTAAAAGGAAAAAAAGCCTCTGCCGATCAGGCAAGTCAGCTGGGATCGTCAGAGGCTTTAAAAGAAAAAAAAGAAAGCCTCTGCCAATCAGGCAAGTCAGCTACTGAACAAAACTCTGCATTGGCAACAGAAAGGCATCCGGCCAGTAAACACTCAGTTCCATTCAGTTGCCCCGATTCCACCCCGCAAGGGATTATGGGGTCATTAAAAGGAGATGATGATGATAGAAGTCTGCTATTGCTGTTAAAACAAATGCAGTCAGGTGATGCCTGGCTTAACGACCGCACCGCTTAACAACAAATTTTTCCATTGGTCGTAAGTCGAGGATTATGTTTATTTATCTTGATTGCTGTTCTCTACGTCTGACCCTCTTTTCCCCTTCCAAAAAGTCTCTTGGTCCACGTACGCCCACTGCCGTAACTGTCTCCCCAGTTTACTCACCCTGGATCCCCGGTGCCCCAAGCTCAATGTGGGCTCCACAATTCCCAGCAATGGCCATCTCCAGCAAGCAAGTCAGGAGTCCCCCATCGCTCACATCATGCCCAGAAGAAAGAAGAGAATCTGTGGAAGGAAAGAACGTCCAAAGTCTTGATGGGACATTTTTCAATTATAGTAGAATACAATTCAACTAAAGATAGAAATCAAAAATGAGTCAAGATTAGGGGGGACATCATAGCAGTTTTCGAATATTTGAGAGGCTGTCACAAAGAAGATTAGGTCAACCTATTGTCCGAAGCACCCGAAGGCAGGACAAGAAGCAACGGATGGAAATTAATCCAGGAGAGAAGCAACTAAGGCAGGGATGGCTAACCTTTTTGCCATCGCGTGCCAAAAGCAGGGGGAGGGCAGGGGGTCACGCGCACGCATGCGCCACCATAATTCAATATGTCCCACCCTGCCGGGCATGCACACATGACCCCTCGTGCTCCCCTCGCTTTTGGCACACAACGGCACAGTGGGCCCAGTAGGTCCCACCAGAAGTCAGCAAAATGGCCGATTCCGGCCTCCAAAGGGCCTCCAGGGGGTGGGGAAGGCCGTTTTCACCCTCCTCAGGCTCCTAGAAAGCCTCTAGAGCCTGGGGAGAGCGAAAAACAGGCTTTCCCCCCACCCGGAAGACCTCTGAAGGCTGGAAACAGCCTGTTTCCCAACTTCCGGTAGGCCCGGAAGGCCCAAAAAACAGTTGGCCAGTGCGCGCATGTACGCCGGAGCTGAGTTAAGGCAATGCTCGCATGCCCACTGATATGGCTCTGCGTGCCACCTGTGGCACGTATGCCATAGGTTCGCCATCACGGAACTAAGGGAACTAAGGAGCAATTTCCTGACAGTAGAAACAATTAGTCAGTGGAACAACTTGCCTCTAGAAGTGTTGCAACACTGGAGGTTTTTAAGAGATTGGACAAGCATTTGTCTGAAATGGTATAGGGCAGTGATGGCTAACCTTTTTGCCTTCGCGTGCCAAAAGCAGGGGGAGTGTGGGGGGGTCACGCACGCGCGTGCCCACACCCATAATTCAATTCCTCCCCGTGCCCCGCCCCCCCCGCGCATGTGCGTGTGACCCACTCGCCCCGCTTTTGGCACACGACAGCAAAAACGTTACCGGTGGGCCCGGTAGGTCCGTTTTTCACCCTCCCCAGGCTCCAGAGGCTGGAAACAGCCCGTTTCCTGACTTCCGGTGCGCCTGGAAGGCCCAAAAACCAGCTGGCTGGCGCACATATGCGTGCTGGAGCTGAACTAGGGCAACGCTCATGTGCCCACAGATATGGCTCTGTGCGCCACCTGTGGCACCCGTGCCATAGGTTCGCCATCATCCTGCTGGAGCAGGGGATTGGACTAGAAGACCTCCAAGGTCCCTTCCAACTCTTATTATTTTGTTACAGGGCAAAAACGTGGCCCTGGATGTGGTTATCCCATAGTTCCATAATCGGGGGCAGCCGTATCCCCCATTCTTGGAGCTGCCTGCTTTATTTTCATTTTTAAGAACGATGTTTCTAGACCATATGAACCTGCGCGAGCAAAGCCAGTGGAAGAACTGAAAGGCCAAATGGCATACATCTCCTTACTCTTCCCTTTTGTCCCTAACAAAGACAAAATTCAAGTACCCGAAACATGCAGATATGTGTAAATTTATCCCCTTCCCCCAGCTTATCATAAGCTAATTTTTCTTTTGCACAGAATCGGGAAAACCCAAGGAAATGTCTTTGTGATGACCTGGGGCACAGCACAAAGATAATACAGGCAGCTGCCAGTTCAGTCTCCGCTGTTCTCGCCATCTCTCCACCCTCCATGTTCGAGGATCAGGAGGGGGGTGGTCCTTGTTCATCGCCTGAACTCTGTCTCTGATGTTCACTGCTTAGCCTCTCCTGGTCATCCTGACCCCACTTCTTCCCTGCCTCCATCCCTATCCTGAAAGGCCCTGGCCTGACTGGGCCTGCTCCTCCCCATTTTTCTCCCAAGCCAACGAAGCCGCCCCCTCATCTTCTGGCTCATCTTTCTCCGGATTCAGGTTCTGATGGGCGCATAACAGTCTTTATGAAGACCAACCTCACTCCCCACCCCCACCCCCCAAATGCCGAGACCTCTTTGTCCGGCAGGATGTTACAAAAACAGAAGGTTAGAACGAGAAGAGAAGGAGGCTGACCTCGTAACAGATCCTGAGTAACTCGGAAACAGGAAACAAGGGTGCTGGGGTCATCCAGGTCTGGGGAAGTGTCTCCCAGTTGACAGAAGCACTGGGCCAGTGCGCTACCCCCGAGTCGATGCTTGTCAGGGGTCACAGCCACATGAAGCAAGGCCCCTACAATACGCCAAGGTGAGGAGAAGAAATTGGTGAATCAGGGAAATTTGTGAAGCTGCCCAAAGTCACCTCTAGGCAAGATGGCGTCATACAAGTCAAATAAATAAATAAATAGAGGATTAGAGATGGATAGGAGGGAGGAAGGGAGGGAAGAAATAGAGATGGTTGGGAGGGAGAAAGGACAAAAGGATTAGAGATGGAGAGGGAGGGAGGGAGGGAGGGAGGGAGGGAAGAGATGGTTGGGAGGGATGGAGGGAAAAAGAAAGGAAGGATTAGAGATGAGAGGGAGGGAGGACGAAGGAGGGATGATTAGAGATGAGAGGGAGGGAGGATTAGAGATGGAGAGGGAGGGAAGGAAGGAAGAATTAGAGGTGGTTGGGAGAGAGGGAGAAAGGACGGAAGGATTAGTGATGGAGAGGGAGGGAAGGAGGGACGAAGGAAGGCAGGAAGAAAGGAAGGGAGGGAGGGAAGAGATCATTGGGAGGGAGGGAGAAAGAAAGAAAGGAAGGATTAGAGCTGAGAGGGAGGTAGGTAGGAAGGAGGGATGATTAGAGGTGAGAAGGAGGGAGGATTAGAGATGGAGAGGGAGAGAGGGAAGGAAGGAAGGAAGCATTAGAGGCAGTAGGGAGGGAGCGACGGAAGGATTAGAGATGGAGAGAGAGGGAGGGAGGGAGGGAGGGAGGGAAAAAGAAAGAAAGGGAGGGAGGAAGGCAGGCAGGAAGGAAGAGAGGGAAGAGATGGTTGGGAGGGAGAGAGAAAGAAAGGGAGGATGGATGGAAGGAAGGAAAGGAGGGAGGGAAGGAAGAAAGAGACGGTTGGGAGGGAGGGAAAAAGAAAGGAAGATTAGAGATGGAGAGGAAGGGAAGAATGAGGGAGGATTAGAGATGAAAGGGAGAGAGGGAGGGAGGGAAGAAAGAATTAGAGACAGTTGGTAGGGAGAAAGGAAGGAAGGAAAGATTAGAGATTAGAGAGGGAGAGGGAGAGGGAGGGAGGGAGGGAGGGAAGGAGGATTAGAGATGGATATTCAGAAAGAAGGAAGAAAGGAATGAAGGAAGGAAGGCTTAAAGTGGGATTTAAACTCTATCAAAGTTTTTAATTCACCGTATTTGACTACCTTCAAATAACAACGTTTGACATTCTCAATACTCTTCGCCTTACCTTTCCCATCAGGGCATTTGAGGTCAGGAGTGACAGTGGCTGTGATATCAGGACAGACAGCGTAAGCTGAGATGACCAGGGTTCCTGGCGCAACGAAAAATACAATCATGAAAATAAAGACAGAGAAGGAAAAAAAAACATGTGACGTCGAAAAACTCCACAACCCAAAAACCCAGAGATAAAGAGCTGTGGGATCCCAGCAAACGGACCGCTTTTTGGGGCCTAGCCTTAACATACAATATCCCAGTCCTCACCAGGCGCCTTGACCGTTTCTGTGCCAACCCGGGCTGCCATGCTGAGCGAGTCCTTCCCGCCATCCACCGCCACACCCAGCTCTCCCATGACGGAGCACATGGCGCTGCAGGCTTCTGCCAGAGCTGCCCCCTCGCCCGGGAGCTTGGCTGGCCACATCCAGTTGCCGCTGCACTTCACATCCTGAATGGAGACAAGCAAATTGCTTGGTTGTGTGGGAAGTACACCCCAAAAGGACAGTACCAGGAACCACTAAAACAGTACCAGAAGATTTAAAACAGCCCTTCCCACTTAAGAAATTCAAACCCCAGGCAAAAACACCAGCTCAAAGGAACACTTAAGTAGAGCAATAAAGATAAGTGGAAGCAGGCTAAAAATAACTCACTAAGGCACACCAGAACTTCCTTTTTCCTGCCCCTGACAGGATTAACACCCAGGATAGGAAAGACAAAGGTCCTGGGACAGGATTAACCCATTAAGGCAGGATTCAGGGCAATCATTTCAACCAAAACCCATCAAACTGTAGGAGCTTCAAAGGAAAATCAAGTATAAGAAGGCATAGGTTCGCCTTCCCACTGTGCTTGTAAAGCAGGAACACTCAAGCTGTGCCATGTCTGCTTCTTGCCTTCCTTAATTAAGGAAATTCCGCTTTCTGGCAGCTGGCTTCCATGTCAATTCCTTCTTAGCGGGGACGCCTTGCGCACGGTCACTCATGCCCTTGTCACCTCCCGGCTAGACTATTGTAATGCTCTCTACATGGGGCTCCCCTTGAAGAGCACTTGGATGCTCCAGCTGGTCCAGAATGCGGCCGCGTGGGTGGTTATGGGCGCAACTCGTTGTGCCCACGTAACACCCCTCCTGCGCGAGCTGTACTGGCTCCCAGTAGTCTTCTGGGTGCGATTCAAGGTGTTGGTTACCACCATGGCATGGGACCCGGGTACCTTCGAGACCGACTTCTGCCACCAATAGCCTCCCACCGGCCAGTTCGCTCCCACAGAGAGGGTAACCTCAGGGTGCCATCGGCCAAGTTATGTCGGCTGGCGACACCCAGGGGGAGGGCCTTCTCTGTGGGAGCCCCAGCCCTGTGGAATGAACTGCCCCCGGAAGTGCGCAAGATCTCCGACCTCCGGGTATTTCATTGTGCACTCAAAACCCTGTTGTTCCGCCAGGCTGGGCTATCAACATAACAATTTTAAATTGGGTTTTAAATTCCTGGGGTTTTAAATTGGGCCGAATTCATTTTCATAATTTTAAATTATTTTAACTGATGTTGTCTTGTGTTTTTAATAGGCTGTACACCGCCCTGAGTCCTTCGAGAGAAGGGCGGTATAGAAATAAAATTATTCTTATTCTTATTCTAGCACCGGTGACTGCTTTCCAGCTGGGAAACGAACTCAGGAAATTTTTTTTTCCAGCAGTTGCAAGTACGATGACTCCAGTGCAGAGATTAACCGGAGGCCTAGTTGCATCAATGACTCTGATACAGAAATTAACCCGAGCTCACAAAAGAAAAGAGAATTTGGAAACCAGGAGAACAGTTGGGAAGAACACGGCATTCAGAAAAAAAAAAGAGAACGAACTGAACAAGTGAAAATATATTTGCGCTTATGAAAAATGAGTATTGTACTCACCAGCAAGGAAATGCTTTCTTATGCCTTAATTAGAGCAGTCTCTGCTCCACTAAACTAAACCAAAAAGGGTTAAAAATTCCTTTTATTGAAAAAGGTTATAATAAGCCTCTTCTGAACATTATCTGTCTTTTGTAGACTTAAGATACGTTTCACTCCTCTATGGTAAATGAGTCTGCCTATGTTTATCACAGTCCTCCTCCTTATTGCAAACTGGGAAAACTTAATTCTAATAACTGGGGCATCCATTTAAAATTACGGCTTACTGGTACAGCGATAGCTCCTCCCAACTAGGATCCTCCTCCTCCTTTTTTTAACGATCCCATAATCCCTTGCAGGGTGGAGTGTGGGCAACTGAATGGAGCTGAGTGTTTAGTGGCCGGATGCCCTTCCTGTCACCAATGCGGAGGTTTTTTTTCCAGCAGATAAAGTAGTGGCCAAAATTGTGGAAACTTTTGGGAGAAGTGTATTTTTGAGGTTTGATGGCTAAGAACACCACTTTTTAAAAAAATTTTGGAGTTTCAAGATCATCATATTCCCCTGCTGGAATGGCCTGGGAATAGCCCAGACCTTAACCCAATTGAAAATCTATGGAGCCGACTAAAGAAACTTGTTAGTCAGAAGTGACCCAGCAATAAAACCAAGTTAATAGAAGCAATCATTCAATCAATCTTGGTTTTACATTACAACAGCTGCAGAACTAAAAGACTTAGTTCACTCCATGGGAAGACGTTGTAAGGCCGTCATTCATGCTAAAGGTTACCCAACTAAGTATTTTAACTGACATGGTGATAATTTTTGTATATCTCATTTTTTCTATGGGGATCGTTTTTGTATATCGCGTATTTTTCTACGTGCTTCACTTTTCTTCTTTATAGCGTAACTGCTATTCTAATAGCAAATCCTTCATCAAAGTTATTGCGTTACATTCTTGATTAAATTATCTTTCCATCGATATACAATTTTATGGCACTACTCCAAAAAAAAGTGGTGTTATTACCTAGTTTTAGAAAATACACTTTTCTCGAAAGGTTTCCACAATTTTGGCCATTACTGTATGTTCTCAGCACGCCCAATGAGAGAAATACCTGCCTCTACCAAGGATCAAACTCACAGCCTCCTGATTCCGAGGAAAGAGCTCCGCCTCTAAGATACCGCACCATTCTTCCTCCTAATTAGGATATTGCTGTGATATCGTCAAAATCATTACATTATAATTATTGCAGAAATAAATCTGTTCTTTCTTTTGTTCCAGAAATCTTGCTTTTTTCCTTGTAACTGGAGCATCCAACATAAATTAATTGTTTCGGTCTTTTATTTTTAAACCCCAATGCACATATCAGCGCTGAATTTAGCTGGGTCTGTTAATCTTGGGGAACATTTTTGGAGAACAGAAAAGCTTTAATAAGTTTTTTTTTCTGGTTATCTTAAGTAATTTAAGCATTAGTGGAGCTACAGACATCTAGAACAAGTCACAGTGACATCATTGTATGTCGTGTAAGATGATGTCATGCTGTGTGTGATGTCACTTCCTCCCTTGGTCCCGCCCTGAGTCCCTGACAAAGTAGAACAGAAGCGCGGGAGGGGGCCACAGATTCAAAAAGACTGAAGAAGGAGGGGCTTACCTTCAGATCGGTGACCCGAGCAAAGACCAGATTGGTGAGGGCTTCTCCCACGGCCAATCGGGCACTGGCTGCAGGGTTTATAAGCCCTTTGATTGGCTGTTCCCCAAGAGCAGTGGCTCCTCCCACCGTTTCAAAAGGGGAAAGGGCCACCACGGCCACATCCGCCAGGGGTGTGTGGAGGGGACCGACGCACTGTTGCTGGGCCACCAGCCCCGTCACCGAACGATCAACCTATGCCAGGAAAATGGGAAACAAAATAAAAGAAAGAAAAACGGGAACAAATCAGCAGAAAAAAAAAGCAATATATACCGTATTTTTCGGAATATGATACACTTCCCTTCCCTAAAAGAGGGTGAAAATTTGGGTGCGTCTTATACACCGAATGTAGCCCCACCCACCCACCAGCCCCCACTCTTTGGCCTCTGCCTCCCAGCAATTTGCCTCCTTGCAGCAAACACCCCATTTCAGTTTCAGCTTCAGCACAGCCTGATTAGCACAAGCAGCTGATTGTCGGTTCAATCGGCCTCCTGACCATCAGCTGTTTCAGGCTTCAGGGATTGCCATTGCCTATTGCCGCCTCAGTGCACCTCCGCTGTTGGCTGTTTGCTGCAAGGAGGCAAATTGCTGGGAGGCAGAGACAGATTTTTTTTCCTGTGCTAATCAGGCTGTGCTGAAACTGAAACAAGCTGTTTGCTGCAAGGAGGCAAATTGCTGGTAGTCAGAGACAGATTTTTTTTCCTGTGCTAATCAGGCTGTGCTGAAACAGAAACTGAAACAGGCTGTTTGCTGCAAGGAGGCAAATTGCTGGGAGGCAGAGGCAAAAAAATTTTTCTTGTTTTCCTCCCCCAAAAAAGTAGGTGCGCCTTATAGTCCGGAGCGTCTTATACTCCGAAAAATACGGTAAATCTTTTCTGCATCTAGCATCTGCATCTGTCATAGCAGGTTCCTGGTTGGTTAAAAAAAAACAAAACTAAGCAGATATAGAGTTGGTGGTCTGTGGAGTGGAGACCACAAGGAAATCCCAAGGCTATAGGCTACCTTAGGAAGTTGGAAACAGGTATCAATAAAAGGCAGAGCTCTTAAAGCTACACAGATGGGTCTATAGAGGCAGCCCAACCCAAGAAAGCCCAATGTAATCCAGACACTGACCTTGTTTGTGAGGTAACGTTTACTAGCCACTGCTGGGAGCTTCAGGACGAGTTGAAGGGCGTCCATCACCCTCAGGGCCTTAGGAATATCCAGAGGGCGAAGGGCTCGGTTTACATGGTTTAAAACAAATTCCTGGGTGGTGAGAAGAAAAACACGGCATGCATAGCGTTATTAACATCACTGGAATATTCCTCTCTGTTCTTTTTTCTTTTAAGTTTACACAATTTTATTAGTTTATCTAAGTACTAGCTGGACGCCCGTGCTTCGCTACAAAACTATGTGCTCGGGCTTGATAAATTGACACTTGCAGCCTGAAACTTAATGTAGAATGTGTAACTCCGTAGCATCAGAGTGTGTTAATATAATGCAACTGGCAGTTGGAACAGAGGGGGAGGGGGAGTAGAATGTCCCAGCCCGCAGCATCCATCGGTATTCATCTGGCTAGCATCCTGTCAGTGTGTGGGAGAGTTGAGGGGTGTTTGGAAACTCAAACAGTATTTGCTATGTGAGCAAGAAGGAGACAGGAAGGAAGTGGTTTAGCTCAACTGTTCTGTAGTAAAGCTGTTTGCTGTTGTGAAAGTAAAACTGAAAGTGAAACTCCTCTCCTCTGCTTGTGTTTTGCATTTGGAACAGATTTCTTTTGAGGTGGGGAGGGGGAGTACAACTCCTTAGCATCAGAGCATGTTAATCATAATATAGGAAATACTAATGCTCTGATGGTCATTTTGAAAAATCCTTTCTTAGTGAGCACCTAGAAGCCAAGGGGAACATACGTGGCAAATTTCAAGTTTGTAGGCTTTACAGTTCTGGAGATTTCATGATTAATGCGTGAGCGATTTTCACTTTTATATATAGAGATAAAATACAAAGGGAAATAAAAATTAATAATGAGAAACTAGGGGAAGGAAGAAAGGGAAGAAGAAAACTCCATGGGATTTATGTAAGAACTGCAGTGATTCGTTTAACAACCGTGGCCAAAAGGATCAGGTGGAATTCACCGAACTGCCTTGCTTAGCGACAAAAATTCTTGTCCTAATAGTGGACGTAAGTCAAAGAAGATCTGTAATTGGATCATGGTCAAACCACAATCCTTCCCTTCCCAGACAAAGAGGTAGTTGGCTTGTTCGGGCAGAGTGTGGGTACACAATCTGGTATTTATCATGGTCTACAGTAGTGGCCAAAATTGTGGAAACCTTTTGGGAAAGTGTATTTTTGAGGTTTGATGGCTAATAACACTTTTTTTTGGGGGGGGGAGTTTCAAGATAATCATATTCCACTGCTGGAATGGCCTGGGAATAGCCCAGACTTTAACCCAATTGAAAATCTATGGAGCTGACTAAAGAAACTTGTTAGTCAGAAGCGACCAAGCAATAAAACCCAGTTAATAGAAGCCATCATTCAATCTTGGTTTCACATAACAGCTGCAGAACTAAAAGACTTGGTTCATGGGAAGACGTTGTAAGGCCCTAATTCATGCTAAAGGTTACCCCAACTAAGTGTTAACTGACGTGGTGATAATTTTTGTATATCTCGTTTTTTTCTATGGGGATCATTTCTGTATATCTCGTTTTTTCTATGTGTTGCACTTTTCTTCTTTATACTGTAACTGCTATTCTAATAGCAAATCCCTTAAAAGTTATTGCATTACATTCTTGATTAAATTATCTTTCCATTGATACATAATTTAATGGTACTACTCCAAAAAAAAAGTGGTGTTATTAGCTAGTTTTAGAAAATACACTTTTCCCAAAAGGTTTCCACAATTTTGGCCACTACTGTACAGGTAATGTTCAACTACCTGTATACCATACAATTTTCCTAGTGACCATTTGAAGTTACAACGGCCTTGAAAAAAGTGATTTAATGACCATTTTTCACACTTATGACCGTTGCAGCATTCCCCATGGACACGTCATTAAAATTCGGACGCTTGACAACCGATCCCTAATTATGACAGTTGTAGTGTCCCAGGGTCATGGGATCATCTTTTGCGACAAGCAAAATCAATGGGGAAGCCAGATTCACTTAACAACCATATTACTCACTTAAAAACTGCAGAGATTCACTTAACGACGGTGGCAAGGAAGGTCGTAAAACGGGGCAAAACTCACTTAAAAACTGTCTGGCTTAGCCCAGAAATGTTGAGCTCAATTGTGGTCCTAAGTCGAGGACTACCTGTACGTATGAATCAGTGGTGGTATTTAGCCGGTTCGCACGGGTTCAGGAGAACCGGTAGTAGAAAAAATGCTACTGGTTTAGCTGAACCGGTATTTCCAACGATCACCCGTGCCGTGCAATTTATATTTGCTAGAAAGAAGGAAACCCTGCTTTCTAGAGAATCTAAATGGCGTGGCACAGCTGTTCCCCCCCTCCCTGTTCTGCTTACCTTCTTAAGCCTCCTTTTTCCACGCTGCGCGGTAGCAAACCTCAGAGGATTTCACCACTGGTATGAATCCTCCAAACTTAACAAATTCCTGAAACTTGGTCACATCCCTCAAGGAGAATTGAGTTAATCTGTCTTCAGTATCCCTAGTTGAATGTTAATCGGATCTTTTTTTTTTTTTTTAATGCTGGGAGACTCATTTGTGCCCTTCCGTACCTTACGTGGCATCTTGCCAAGAACCCATTCCAGCTTCAAGTTCACAGGGGTGTCCCTTTCTCCTGTATCGTATTTGTCCACCTCTGCCGTACTTGCTGGGGACTTTGTGTCATCTACCAACACAATCTGTCAAGAAGAAGAAGAAGAGGCAACTTCAAAGCAGAGACACACATAAGGCCAAGCTCTAGGATTTACTGAACAATCCATCCGTGATTTGATTCTCTTTGGACTTGTTGTGGCCCGCCAGCGGCCAGCAGAGCTGGCAGTAGATTTGGAGAGTGAGGAGGTTGGGGAGGAACGTGGGCCAGTCCTGGAGTCTCGGGAAGGCTCGGACGAGGGCTCTGCGTCAGAGGCAGAGAGGAGGCCAGGGCCATCTGGTAGTTATGTGCTGCCTCCAGAGACTCCGGAATCTGACATAAGCGAGGCAGAAGAACAGTGTGAGCCTGTTCCCAGTGTGCACATGAGCAGAGCTGGCAAAGGCAAGAACAATTAAGAAAAAAAAGGGCGACTCGGGAGTAAGGCTTGGAGATGATTGGCCCCTCCCATAAGACATAAAAGAGGAGCAAACGGATGTGAGCCTTTGCAGGAAGAAATTGGTTCATATAGTCAATTCAAGCTCTGAGAAGTCTGTTTGACTCTGTGCTCCGTTTGGTCTTGCAAAACTAATTAACAATTAGGTCTCTGGCAGCATTTCAAGGGAGATAAAGGTGGGTGCTTATCAACATTACCCTGAAAGACTGTGTCAACTGGAGCAGACATCGGTCGGAATCTTCACAGACTGTTTGTGAATCATTACGGGCTGTGAATGACCGTAATTCACAGCCGCCTCAATAAAAGAGGTTTTTTGGGACTAAGATTGTGATATATGCTTTCTCAGGAACCCTAGGTCAGAAGAGGACCCTGAAATATAGTGTAGGATTTACCATAGCTGGGATCCCACAGTAAGCTACGCCAGGGGTCTCCACACTCGGCAGCTTTAAGTCTTGTGGACTTCAACTCCCAGAATTCCCAGCACAGCTTGGCTGGGAATTCTGGGAGTTGAAGTCCACAAGTTGCCAAGTGTGGAGAGCCCTGAACTAGGCCCAGAACCAGCCTACTACATGCATAATGGGTGAACTGAAGAGTTCAAAGGACTTTCTCTCAAATTATTTCAGTTTTTTTGCTTTCTGCCCCTTTATTCCTTCATATTCACTTTGATTTTTACCTCCCAGTCTGGTCCATTCTATATTTTCAGAATTACAGGACTACCCGTGCATGTTCTTAAATTGTGAGCCACCTGGAATCATTTGCTGAGATGGGTGGCTATAGGAAATGAAATGAAATGAAGTGAAATAAAATATCAAATCAAATCAAATCAAAAAATCAAATCATAAGCAAAAATAATAAAATATAAACTAAACTAAAATAATAAAATATAAAATAAAATAAATAATAAACTAAACTAAACTAAAATAATAAAATAAAATAAATAATAAACTAATATAAAATATAAAATATAAACTAAACTAAACTAAAATAATAAAATATAAACCAAACTAAACTAATAAAATATAAACTAGAATAAATAATAAACTAAAATATAAAATATAAACTAAACTAAACTAAAATAATAAAATATCAAATCAAAATCATAAACTAAAATAGTAAAATATAAACTAAACTAAAATAATAAACTAAACTAAATAATAAACTAAACTAAAATATAAAATATAAACTAAACTAAAATAATAAAATATAAGCCAAACTAAACTAATAAAATATAAACTAGAATAAATAATAAACTAAAATATAAAATATAAACTAAAATAAACTAAAATAATAAAATATAAAATCAAATCAAAATCATAAACTAAAATAGTAAAATATAAACTAAACTAAAATAATAAACTAAACTAAATAATAAACTAAACTAAAATATAAAATATAAACTAAACTAATAAAATATAAACCAAAATAAACTAAACTAAAATATAAACTAAAATAAATAATAAACTAAACTAAAATATAAAATATAAACTAAAATAATTAATAAAATAAAATATAAAATAAAATAAAATAATATATATAATAATAAAATAGATAAAATAAAATAATCAAATAAAATAATCAAATAAAAGTATTTAAAACGGTACTGTACTCCGAGCTCATTTGGAACCATCCCAGCCAGCTTTTAACAAGCAAAGTTAATGGGGGAAGCCAGATTTGCTTAACAACCGTGTGATCCACTTAACAACCGTGACAAAAAGATCCTAAAATCAGACGTGACTCATTTAACTGCCCACCTCGCTTATCAATAAGAAGTTCTGGTCCCAATTGGAGTCTAACATGGGCATTAGGCTTAGAAAGGTCCTAACTGATCTATCAGATAGGGCCTCCCAAATACTGAGAGTGGCAACACTATCTTCTGGTCTACTCTCTCGTTTCCTACAGAAGGATTTCCCCCGCCCTTTCATTTGTGCCCAACCCAATAGATCGATGATCCTCTATGCGCCAATTTCTCTCTCACCTTCCCATCGCCCGTGATTTTGCCAACGAAGTCAACGGCACATCTCTCGCGGGAAGCCAGGCGTCGCAGAAAATCAGCTCGGCGTGGCTGAAGCAGGAGCGCATTCGATTCTTGATATTCAGCCCCCCAGATTTCCAAAACACTCAAAGTGGGGTCTCCCAGCTAGGAAATGAATGAGAGGGAGAGATTGAGATTGAGAGAGCGATTGAGAGATTGAGAGAGAGAGAGAGAGGGAGAGATTGAGAGAGATTGAGAGAGAGAGAGAGAGAGAGAGAGAGAGAGAGAGAGAGAGAGAGAGAAAGAAGGCGCAATGAACAGTAAAGATGTCCTCGACTTACAACCGCGACTGAATCAAAGTTTCTGTTGCTAAGTGAGACATGTTGTAAAGTGAGTTTTGCTCCATTTTACGACCTTTCTTGCCACCATTAAGTTAGAATTACAGTAGTGGCCAAAATTGTAGAAACCTTTTGGGAAAAGTGTATTTTTGAGGTTTGATGGCTAATAACACCACTTTTTTTGGGGGGGAGTTTCAAGATAATCCTATTCCACTGCTGGAATGGCCTGGGAATAGCCCAGACCTTAACCCAATTGAAAATCTATGGCGTCGACTCAAGAAACTTCTTAGTCTGAAGCAACCCAGCAATAAAACCCAATTAATAGAAGCCATCATTCAATCAATCTTAGTTTTACATTATAACAGCTGCAGAACTAAAAGACTTGGTTCACTCCATGGGAAGACGTTGTAAGGCGATTACCCAACTAAGTATTAACTGACATGGTGATAATTTTTGTATATCTCATTTTTTCTATGGGGATAATTTTTGTGTATCTCGTTTTTTCTAAGTGCTTCACTTTTCTTCTTTATAGTGTAACTGCTATTCTAATAACAAATCCTTCATAAAAGTTATGGCATTACATTCTTGATTAAATTATCTTTCTGTTGATATATAATTTTATGGTATTACTCCCCCCAAAAAGTGAGTGTTATTAGCTAGTTTTAGAAAATACACTTTTCCCAAAAGGTTTCCACAATTTTGACCACTACTGTAAAATTAGAATTAGAATTATTAGAATTAGAATTATTAGAATTAGAATTATTGGCCAAGTGTGATTAGACACACAAGGGATTTTTCTCCAGTGCATAAACTCTCAGTGTACATAACACAATAGTGTTAGATCATTATCATAGTCATTGTAAAAATAGATTCATCATAAAACATTAGTGGTAGTCATGGATACGAAATAAGCAATCAACATAAATCATACTAGGATACTAATTAAACAATTTAAATCGTAAGATACAAGCAACAAAGTTACAGGCGTAAGAAGGTAAGGAGATAGGGAATAGGGAAGATGAGAATAATGATGATAATACTACCTTTCTAGATAGTTCGACAGTGTTGTGGGAATCAGTTGTTTAGCAGAGTGATGGCATGTGGAGAAAAATTGTCCTTGTGTCTAGTTGTTCTGACGTGTGGTGCCCTATAGCAGGGGTCACCAACCTTTCGGACTTCAGCGACCGCTAAATTCATAATTTTAAATCCCGTGATGATCTGCCTAATGACCGGCTTGGTGGGCGTGGCCAGGTGGTCAGGTGACTGAGTGAGCGTGGTCAACTTGATGTTACTCACATCGAGGGGTGCCTCGACGGCCTCTACTCGCCCCTCCCTTCCCAGCCCCTCCTCGCCTCT
This sequence comes from Pantherophis guttatus, assembly GCF_029531705.1. The sequence continues at coordinate 38,761 of NW_026844086.1, read as the reverse complement.
CCACTCGGCCTCCTTGGGCCCCAACAGGAAGCAGTTGCTGGAGCTAAGTAGCCACCACGAGAAAGAGTTGGCAAAACAGCTGGCTCAGTTCAAATTGGATCTGACCGAGAAGGAGGCTCAGCAGAAGCACCTCACTGAGGACTAGGAGCATAGGCTTTCCAAGCAGAGGGAAGACCTGCGGGAGTTCAAGGCCAGGTACCGGCACCCGGAGGCTCAGCAGGCTGAGATGGTCAGCCACTTCCAGGCCATGATGCAGTCCCACTGGAACGAGGCCCTCCGGCTCTTTGCCACCAGTGCAACTTCCCTCCAGCCTTCACCCAAAGCCCCACACCAGGAGGCTGAAGCAGACCCCAAGTCGGAATTTCTGCCCCCCTCCGACCTGCACAAAAAGACCCCGAAGGAGGAGACTCTTTGCAGCAACACAAATGTTCATTGCACGTATCCAGACTAATGACCATAGTTTGAGGATCCCTGATTTAGTGCAATATAAAAAATGCAAATAATTTTTCTGCGGACCACCAAAATTTTCTCGCGGACCACCAGTGGTCCACGGACTACCACTTGGTGACCGCTGCCATATAGCGTCGTTTTGAGGGTAGAAGTTGAAACTGTTTACGCTCAGGATATGAGGGGTCTGTAGATATTCTGATATCAGGCAAATCTGCTGGGATCGCCAGAGGCTTTTAAAGGGATTTTTTTTCCCTACAACCTCCTCGGCTGGAGAGATTGCAGGAAAAATGTTTTCAGAAGCCTCTGAATGCGAGTGTGAAGATGCTACGTATTTTCATATATGGTGGACATGCAAAAAAATTAAGGCTTTTTGGATAAAAATATGGAGGATTATTCAAAATATTTTAAAGAAAAAGATTAAATTTACACCACAGTTTTTTTTTTGTTGGGAATAGTTACGGATTGTACTGTAATAGAGACTAAGTTGGTTTTGAATTTAATAACAGCTGCCAGGTTACTGGTGGCACAGTATTGGAAGAAGGAAGAGCCACCTACTATTGAGGAATGGACACTAAAAGTCGTGCATTTGGCGAAGATGGCAAAAATTTCATCATATCTTAAAGACCATTCAAACGAAAGATACATATCGCAATGGAGAAGATGGATCGACTATATTCAAAATAAGTATCAGACTAAGAAGATTCATATAGCTTATGAATGAAACATTTTTAATCCTTAGTTTATGTTTATAGGGTTTTGAACTATAAGGAGTTAAAGTCCTAGAGAGAATTTGAAGTTAACAATTTGTTAGCGTATTTTAGTTTTATGTTTGTGAATGCTCTACCCTGTGCTTGTTCTGGGAAGTCTAGGGAAGGGGGTGGGGGGGGAAGGGGGAGGGGGAAAGGATGGGTGGGAGGGCAAGAGGGGAGGGATGGAGTGAGGAGGGAAGGGGGGGAGAAAATGTTTGTATTTCCTATAAAACTTTTCAATTTAAAAAAAAAAAAAGCCTCTGAAGATCCCAGCTGAGCCGTGCGATCATCAGAGGCTTTTTTTTTACTTTTAAAAGCATTTTTTCAGCCGAAGAGGTTGTAGAAAAAAATGCTTTTAAAAGTTAAAAAAAAAAAGCCTCTGATGAGGTGGGCGGGATAAGCAAGCGGTGACAGGGCTGGGGACCGGTTCGGGGGCGTGGCCAGCCAATGTTATTACCAGTTCTCCGAACTACTAAAATTTTTTACTACTGGTTCTTGCGAACTGGGAGCAACCCCCCACTGACAGGTCCTCAACGGAAGGCAAGTTGGTAGCCATTGTTTTTTTCTGCAGTTCTAATTATTTAATTAATCTAATTCATCACTGCAGTTATAAAACTAGTAACACGGTTGCTAAGTAAATCTGGCTTCCCCCCTGACTTTGTTTGTCAAAAGGGGATCACATGATCCCGGGAGAGCACACCCGTCATAAATACGAGACAGTTGCCAAGCATTTGACCATGTGACCGCAGGGATGTGGCAATGGTCGTTAATGGAGCCTGGATAGCTCTGCAGACTAAAAGCACTGTAATTTAACACCAGCTGTTTGCAATTAAAGTAAGTTCGAATCTCGCCAGGCTCAAGGTTGACTCAGCCTTCCATCCTTTCTAAGGTAGGTAAATTGAGGACCCAGTTTGTGGGGGCAATAAGTTGACTTTGTATAAAATATACAAAAGTATGAAGGCTATTTCTTAGCGCACCGTAAGCCACCTTGAATCTCCGGAGAAGGGCGGCATATAAATCAAATTTTAAAATAAAATAAAATAAAATAAAAAGTGTGAAAAAAAGGGTCGTAAATCACTTTTTTCAGTGCCGTTGCCACTTCGAACGGTCACTAACAAATGGTTGTAAGTCGAGGATGACCTGTACTGATAATAATTTGCGGAAGAATCTCCAATCAAGCGTGGGTTTTACCTTTCAGCTTAACCTGGGTTTTCATTCTGTTTGCATCCTTTTTATTTTGGGGGGGGGGGGATCGCTGCTGAGGTTGGATTGGGAAAGTTTAAAACAGGCCGTCAACGGTCCAACTAGTGAACCCAAAAGAAGCAGACACTCGGGATCTTTGAATTCCCCAAAGTATAACTTTATTGGATACCCCAGGGCTGTCAAACTCCCGGTCTGTGGGCCGGATGCATCATGTGCTGGCCATGCTTATACCTGGTTTAGTGAAGTGGGGTGGAAGGGGGAGAGTCCAGATACGTCATGTGACCAGGAGTGGGCTAGGGGTTTGGGAGAACCTCTAGCTAAGATTCTGTGCAGTTCGAAGAACCCCCAAATCCCACTCCTGGCTGGCCCCGCCCACCCCTCCCTTCCCAGGAGTCCCCATGTGGCCCCTTTTGGATGCAGGTAAGTAAGTGCAGGGCACACACAGAGGCTTAGGGAGTGCGATAAAAGTTCGGGAAGTTCTGGACTACTGGAAGTTCAGGAAGGCCGGAAACGGGCCCCTTTCTGGCCTCCAGAGACTGAGGAGCCGTTTTCACCCTCCTGGAGGCTCGAGAAAAACCTCTGGAGCCTGGGGAGGGCAAAAATGTCCCCCCCCCCGGCCGTGGTGCAGGAGGCCGAGTAGGCCACGCCCACCATGGCCACGCCCACCCAGCAACCAGGCAGAGAACCCTTTGCTAAAATTTTTGAAGGCCACCCCTGCACGTGACGCTGCCACGACAACGTGAGTTTGACACCCCTGGGATACACCATCTTGGAACTGCAGAAGCAAAACCAGCTCTGATTTTCTCGCGTAATAGCTCACTTAGCTTTTGCGTGAGAAAACCAGAGCTGGTTTTGCTTCTGCAGTAAGTTAAACAATAGATTCCCCTTCTCCCCACCCCTGGGTGTTCACATTGTCCAGCTATAAAACTTCTTTTGTTATGGGAACCGTCCATATCTCCATCTAACACTTGCAATACTGACCTTGACGAGTGGTTCAGGCTCTCACGGCCCGTAGACAAAAATTTAGCATTCCATTGCCCTCTCCCTGCTTCCATTTGAATGGCAAGTTGAAGAGCAATAGATAGAAGCTCAGAAGAAGCAAAGCGATTCAATCTTGACGCAGATATTGGGAATCAGGGTAGATCAGGGTGTCAAACACATGGCACACGGGCCGGATGCGTCATGTGCTGGCCATCCCCACCCCCATTTTAGGGAAGGAGAAAAAGGTTGTGATAGGTCACGTAACGACAATATGTCATCGTGAGTTTGACACCCCTGGGTGTCAATCACTGCAAGGCTTAAGCAAAGACACACCTGGAAACGGCTCGCGTAGATAGTAGCTCCTGCCGGCTCGCTCAACTCCTTCAAGACATTCCCTTAAAAAAAAGAGAGAGAAAGTTATTTAAAATCAGGGGTCCCCAACCCCCAGTCCGTGGACCGGCACCAGAAACCAGAAAACATCCCAGAAACCAGGCCACACAAACCAGCGAAACCTCATCTGTGGGATGCAGGCAGCATGCCAAATTACCGTTACGGTTTGCAATAACACTGCTGCTTAGTTTAATAAAGTTTATAATTTGATGATTCTAATGCTTTTTATGTTATAAGCCACTGAGTCATTGGACCGAAGATAGACAGCAAATAAATTTCTAAATAAATAAATAGATTTTTAAATAAAGAAATACAAATTTGTAAATAAATACATTTCTGAATAAATAAATTTCTAATTAAACAAATAAATAAATAGATTTCTAAATAAAGAAATAGATTTTTAAATAAACAAATTTCTAAATAAATACATTTCTGAACAAATAACTAAATTTGTAAATAACTAAATTTCTAAATAAATGACTAAATTTCTAAATAACTAAATAGATTTTAAAATAAACAAATTTATAAATACATTTCTGAATTAAATTTTTAAATAACTAAATAACTAAATTTCTAAATAAATAACTAAATTTCTAAATAAATGACTAAATTTCTAAATAACTAAATTTTTAAATAAATAAATTTCTAAATAAATAACTAAATTTCTAAATAACTAAATAGATTTTAAAATAAACAAATTTCTAAATAAATACATTTCTGAACAAATAACTAAATTTCTAAATAACTAAATTTCTAAATAAATAAGTAAATAGATTTTAAAATAAACAAATTTCTAAATAAACAAATTTCTAAATAAATACATTTCTGAACAAATAACTAAATTTCTAAATAACTAAATTTCTAAATAAATAAATTTCTAAAATAAATAAACAAATTTCTAAATAAGTAAGTAAATACTTCTGCGGTTTGGTCCTTACAGGTAGTCCTCGAGTTATGACCCTAAGACATGATATTTCTTTGCGGCGGTCGTAAAGCAAATGCAGTCATTAAGCGAACCCATGGTTCATGACGGCTGGGGCACCCCAAAAATCCTCCCTTCTCCCATGCTCACCATTGCCTCCAGCACCCTGGTCATGCAAACTGCAGATGGGGTTGTTCTCTCCGCTCTCTACGCATCCCCTCAGCACCCGGTTCATCTTCTGTTCCATCTCAGCGTCACCGCGTTGCACGGCTCCAAAATCCAGCTCGCTGGCGTTGTCGCCCTGTACCTAAATGGGCACATGAGAGGTTGGCAGGTGGGAGCTGGGCCACAACGGGAAGAGTACAGGTAGTCCTCACTTATCCCAAAGGTGTTTTTTTTTCAAGAGGCAAACTGGACTATCTGGTTTTCCTTTGAAGACCTTCCGCTTTTCATCCAAGAAGCTTCTTCAGCTCTGACAGGATGGTGGGGAATGGAAAGATTTATACTATCCAGTCAGAGTGCGCCTAGTGTGACTATGTGAGACAACTCAGAAGCAAATACATTAAACAAGAAGTTTGTATGTAAATAGTGGTTTTATCTACAAAGACTATATACCAGCGGTGGGTTGCTTCCGGTTCGCCCGAATTTGGGTGAGCCGGTAGTGGAGGCTCTGCCCACCTGCCCAGACATCATCAAAAACTATCTGCGCAGAAGCGCCGCACGCTCGCAAAGTGAGCATGCACACCCATAAAGTGAGCACGCGTGCCCGTAAAGCGAGCACGCCAGTGGTGGGTACCTCCTGGTTCAACCCGGTTCAGCCGAGCCGGTAGTGGTGACGTTATGACATCACCGAACCGATCAGCACCATACCAGCCTCCTCGCTGTCGGAATCAGCTACTAGCTGCACAGGCCACTGACGGGCCACAAAACATGATCTCAGCAGGCTTATAAAGATACTTGCCCTTCAGCAGGGAATCACTGCCGTCGTTTAGCGAGTCACAATGTGACCGCGGCAGACTTAGGGTATCCCTTCCCTTTCTGTCACCGTGGTCATTCGGCGAGATGTCACGTGACAGCAATTTGCGATTTTACTGCTGACTTGCTTGCCAGAAGCCAGTTGTAAAGTCTACAAATGGTGATCAGATGACCAAAGGGATTGCTGCTATGAGGATTGGTCACAAAGCAAGGGATTTTTTTCATAGGTCATAATTTTGAACGGTCGTTAAACGGGGCAGGCTGTGAGGGAGGATTACTGTAGCTTTGACACCACAGGTCCAGAAGTACAAGAATGGTGGTTAGCATCTACTTCCTGCCCCTGCTTTCTTAAATCAAAGATGTTGAAAGAAATCTAGAATAGAGAGTGTCATGCCCCCGTCGAAGGAGCGGCTACGTTAGCTTGGGAGGAAAATGGGGAGGAGCAGGCCCAGCCAGGCCAGGGCCTTTCAGGACTGGCTTGTAGGCAGGGAGGAAGTGGGGTCAGGATGGCCAGGAGAGGCTAAGCAGTGAACATGAGAGACAGAGCTCAGGCGATGAGCAAGGACCACCCCCTCCTGATCCTCGAGCACCGAGAGTGGAGAGAAGGCGAGAACAGCGCAGACTCACCCGACTACTCGGGAGGAGAGCGCCCCTTCCCTCTTCAAAAGACACACCTGGGGACTGAGCCTTAAGGAGACGCTGTGGGGAGGGGCATTTGTTGGGAACAAACGTTGAATTCCTGGAGTGTTGAGTGCTGACGTTTGAACTTTCCTGGATTCCTTGCATTCTTTCTGGATTTCTTGCTTTGCAGCCATGGTGCGCACAGTGTTGGGCTGGACTATTTACAGACAGAGGCTGCTTGAGGTGTGCATGTGTGTGTCATCACTTTGCTCTGGGACTTGCCAGAAACATGGGGGCGCTTGGGGAAATTTGGAGCAATAAAGGGGCGGTTTGAACTGCCAGCTGCCTGGAAGTTATCTCTGTGCCTTGCCCCGGGTCAACACAAGAAGAAAAGTTCCTCAGTTTACCTGGATGGAAGACGCAGCTCCTCCTCCGACCCCAATTCGGTAGACAGGCCCTCCAACCTTCACCACATCCATCCCTGGGAAAAAAAGATGAAAACCACAAAGTGAAATTTCGGACTTGGAGACTGAATTCAGCTTGGGGTTGCCGCTGGCTGGAATATAGGTAGTCCTCAATTTACAACCACAACTGAGCCCAACATTTCTGTCGCTAAGTGAGACATCTGTCAAGTGAGTTTCACCTCATTCCTTGCCACCATTGCTAAATGAACCCCTGAAGTTGTTAAGTTAGTAACATGGCTATTAAGTTATGGCTTCCCCGCTGATTTTGCTTGTCAGAAATTTACAAAAAATAAATTTTACATGACCCCGAGACACCACAAAGGTCATAAATAGGAATCAGTTGTGAAGGGTTTGAATTTCAATCACATGACCATGAAATAATGAAATGAAATAATCATGTCACTTTTTTTTCAGTGCCGTTGTGAACTGTGATAACGTTGTAACTGTGAAAGTTTGACAGTTTGAACCGTCACAAAATGAAGTGTTGTAAATTGAGAACGACCTGTAGATTTGGGATACAATCAGGGGTGAAATCCAGCAGCTTCTGACAGGTTCTGGAGAACCGGTAGTGAAAATTTTGAGTAGTTTGGAGAACCGGCAAATACCACCTCTGGCTGGCCCCAGAGTAGGGTGGGAATGGGGATTTTGCAGTATCCTTCCCCCAGGAGTGGGATGGGAATGGAGATTTTGCAGTATCCTTCCCCTGCCATGCCCACCAAGCCACACCCACAGAACCGGTAGTAAAAAAAATTGGATTTCACCACTGGTTCCAATACGCTACAATCCTGAAGAATTCTTACCTGGCTGGGGAGTTTCCTTACGGACATGTATGTCTTCAATTGCTCCAATGCCTCCGCTGAACATGATGGGCTTGATCCATTCGTGCCGGTCCCCGTCCCCCAGGCGCATCCCGAAAGAACGTGCGAACCCTACATCAAGGAAGACGGGTGAATTTAAACAATGGCCCTTTCCCACGCAATCTTGCACATGCCTCCAGTTTATAGTGTGGGTGGTTTGAAGATGCGTGGACTTCAACTCCCAGAATTCCCCAGCCAGCCCAAGCTTGGTGGCTTGAAGATACATGGACTTCAACTCCCAGAATTCCCAGGAACCCAAGCTACAAGATGCGTGGACTTCAACTCCCAGAATTCCCCAGCCAGCCAAAGCTTGGTGACTTGAAGATGCGTGGACTTCAATTCCCAGAATTCCCAGGAACCCAAGCTTCAAGATGCATGGACTTCAACTCCCAGAATTCCCCAGCCAGCCAAAGCTTGGTGACTTGAAGATGTGTGGACTTCAACTTCCAGAATTCCCAGCAACCCAAGCTAAAAGTTGCGTGGACTTCAACTCCCAGAATTCCCCAGCCAGCCAAAGCTTGGTGACTTGAAGTTGCGTGGACTTCAACTCCCAGAATTCCCAGGAACCCAAGCTACAAGATGCGTGGACTTCAACTCCCAGAATTCCCCAGCCAGCCAAAGCTTGGTGACTTGAAGATGCGTGGACTTCAACTCTCAGAATTCCCAGGAACCCAAGCTACAAGTTGCGTGGACTTCAACTCCCAGAATTCCCCAGCCAGCCAAAGCTTGGTGACTTGAAGATGCGTGGACTTCAACTCCCAGAATTCCAAAGTCAGTACAAGTTTGGTGACTTGAAGATGCGTGGACTTCAACTCCCAGAATTCCCAGGAACCCAAGCTACAAGATGCATGGACTTCAACTCCCAGAATTACCCAGCCAGCCGGCTGGGGAATTGTGGGAGTTGAAATCCACACAATCTTCAAGCCGCCAAAGTTAATAAACACTGCTCTACTTCCTCTGCCCCTTTCCATGCTTCTGTAGTCAGCATCTTTCCACAAAACAAACCACAACTTCAAGCACACCACCGGCTGGATCTCAAGAGCACACCACCAGCAAGCTCACCTGCCAGCACAGGTTCCCCAAATTTGTTGCCGTAGTCTGATGCGCCGTCGCTGGCACCAATGGCCACTTCCACAGGCCGTGCAAAATTATCAGGGTATATGAAAGACGAATCTTCCCAAGGTAACGAGTATCCTGTAAGGAAGAATACAAAAGAGAGGGTTTTTTTCCCAGAGCTACCCTGTTTCCACGAAAATAAGACCAGGTCTTATTTTCGGGGGATGTCTTACACTGACTCAACTCACGGCAGCGGCATGGACAGCCCCGCCCAGCAGGAGCCCGCTACCGGCCCACTTCTTCTGCAGTTGCTTGCCACCGCTCATGCGGGTTGCCTCCGGCCTCCGTTTTGCCTTTCCTGAAGGCTTCTGACGGCAAAACGGAGGCCAGGGGTGACACACATGTCACTGGAGCCCGTTTCTCGGCTGCAGAGGCCTTTCTTTTTTTTTTTTTTTGAAATTTTTTTTATTTATTTTTAAACATAAAACAGCATCTTTTTAGAGCAAGGGTTTGATCCGGGATAAAATAAGTATAAATTCCAAATTTCATCAGTTAACATCTTAAAGGAGAAAAAAAGAAAAAAAAGAACAAATCTAAACCCAATTTTTATCATTCAATCTAACATCTTATTCTAATATTTAATATTTTATTATGTAATCACCCTAAATCTTAAACTTCCAATCTAAACAGCTCTTTATAATATTCATTTATCATTTTAACAATCAGTATTTCATATATTTTCCTTACTTCAAAGACCCAAATCAAGTCAATGTTTCTTTTAACTCACATCTAATAATCAATATAAAGTATTTTATTCCTCTCTTAAGAACATTTCAAAATCAGTAACTGGTCTTCAAAAATATCTCCTTCACTCCTCCTAGGTTTATTTTTAGCTGGATTGCAGCTTAATTAGCTGGTTTCCAGGGATGCTTTCCTCCACTCCTAACCTTATTTGTTGGCTGGATCACAATTTAGTTTTAACTGCTTTCCAGCATTTTCTCCTTCACTCCTCCTAGGTTTATTTTTGGCTGGATAACAGCTTTTCAGCTGTTTTCCAGGGATGCTTCTTGAAGGCCTCTGACAGTGAAACAGAGGCCGGGGGCGATGTGCGCAAGCGGAAGCAAGCGGCTGCAAAAGAAGTGGGCCGGCAAGGTGAGGCAGTTGTCGGGGTGTGCGAGGCCTGGTAAGTAGGGCAGCTCCACCTCTCCATCCCCACCCTAGCTTGATTTTTACCTGTGCACCTGGCCCCACCCCATGCACTCCGGAGTGGGCAGGATCTTAACTAGGGCTTATTTTGGGGGTAGGTGTTCTACCCCAGCTACGGACCCAAAAGAACGCAGCACACACAAAGTCTGTACAAACCTTAGTTTACTAAATTAAATAAGTTTTTTTTTCCAAACAAAGGCTGTTAATTAACTTTCTTAACAGCCTACAACAATCCAAAGAATAAATAATCTTAATCTTACTATGATTGGCAGAAAGCCCAAAAGCAATTTGCAAAGAACTAAGATCAAGGCATGAAGGAGATGAACAAGTTGTTCCCTGCAAATTGTTTCAGTCAGCGTTCCTCCTTAAATAGGCTAAGGGAGTGGCCAATTAGCCCCAAGCCTTACTCTTGAGGAGACCTCCTCCTGAGGAGCCACTCCTGCCTTTTGGCAGCTCTGCGCGCCCGTATATCGAGAAGAGGCTCCTCCTCTTCGTCCTCTTCTCTTAAGGGAGCTTCTGGAGGTTCTGAAGACCCTGGCTGAATCCCCACCTCTGGCACCACATCTTCTCCAGCCTCCTCATTGTCCGACTCGAGTGCCAGCTGCACAGGCTGCTGGCGCACCACCTGATCTGTCCCCATCCACACACAGACAAACACAGCCAGCCGAGGGTTAAGGAAGCACTTGGCACACACCCAGGTCTTTATCTCCAACTTGGCAGCGATATACACACCGTCTGCCAAGTGCTTTTATTGTCACAGAAACAGAAAGATAATATACTCAGCATACAAGAGTCCAACAGAAACAATATTCCTCTCGGCAGCTTCGGACGAGGCTTTAGTGACTATCCAGGGTTTGTTTTTGTTTGTCACAGGGATCACTGGCCACCACCCTCTATTATATAGTCTCTGGGGTGTGTATATAGTCTCTGGGGTGTGGTCCAGTGACTCAGTTCTAATCCCTAGCACGCCTCCTGAGCTGCTGCAATCGTTTATCACGCCTTCGTTGGCGTGCGTCCAGGAATGACGTCTCTCCTTCACTCTCATCCAAGACACCTGTCTCCCGGCTAATCTCCTCTCCCTCGGCCAGCTCCTGAGACAGTGCCAGAGGGGAGGGGCCTGGAGAGGGAGGCCTGGCTGACTCCTCTTCCTCATGCTTGGAGCTTTCTTCCTCCGATGGGATAGGCACAGAGGGCGGGGCCACAACACCACCACACCAGCCTCCTCAAATCAGCCACCAGCCGCACAGGCCGCATACGGGCCACAACAGTAGGGCTTATATTAGGCGCACATATAAAAATCAAGGTAGGCCTTACTTTCAGGGTAGGTCATATTTTCAGGGAAACACGATAATAACATGCTTATTTTGCATCTTCTTTTATATTCCTTGCAGTCATCTGGTTGTTAGCACTCTTTCTGAGAGTCCTTGAGTGGCCTCCAAATGGCCTCAACAGCTCTCAGAAAGAGTGCTAACAACCAGATGACTGCAGGGAATATAAGTTTTTCCATTCCCCACCATGCAATCAGAACAGAAGAAGCTTCTTAGATGAGAAGTGAAATGTCTTCAAGGAAAAACAAAGAGAGTCCAGTTGCCTCTTGAAAAAAGCACGCTCACCTGGAATATGTAGATTGCCAAAGCTGTATCCGGCAGTTCCAGCGATTACGTGAGCCCCCCGACCTGTGCACTGCACATCCCGGATTCTCCCGCCTGTCCCAGTGGTGGCACCGCTGAATGGGGCAACTCCTAGAAGGGGAGAGAAATTGCAACGATTAGACAACAATGCTTGATTAACTCTACTTTGCTTGAATGAATTGTTGACTAGCTAAACCAGGGGTGTGTCAAACTCGATTTCATTGAGGGCTGCATCAGGGTTGTGTTTGACTTTGTGGGTCCAGGGGGGCATGGCCAGCTTGACATCACTCGTGTCACTAGTGGCCCTAGCTCTCTGCCAGCAAAAACAGGCTCCCGAGCTCCGTTTGCATCTGCGATGGCCTCTTGCAACTCTCTGCCAGAGAAAATGGAGGATGGAAGGCCGCGCACAGCCCTCCCGAGCTCCAATTTTGCTGGCAGAGGCACCCCCGGGCCGGTCCTTTGCTGTTTCCAGGGGAGGCCCCGCGGGCCAGATCTAAGCACCCCACGGACCAGATCCGGTCCCCGGGCCTTCGGTTTGACACCCCGAGCTAAGCCATACACTATGCTATCCAAACAAATATATATGTAGCCCAGTGGTGGGATTCAAATAATTTAACAACCGGTTCTCTGCCCTAATGACTGGCTGGATGGGCGTGGCCATGGTGGGCGTGGCTAGGGAGTGTGACAGTCAGCACTCGGCCTCCTGCACCCCCCTGGGAGCAAAAACAGGACAGGGGGGGATGTGCCCCCCCACAGCCCGTTTTGGGCGTAGTAGGCCTCAGGGTGGATTTGATTTAAATCGAGTTGATTTAAATCACAATTTAAATCATGATTTAAATCACTAGTAAAAAGGATTGATTTAAATCAACGCGATTTAAATCATAATTTTTAAAGAGCAACTGTCATCTCTGCTACTCCTTTGACCCACTGTTGACTCACCGATAGTCCCAGCGTCGCAGAATATACAGCCTCCTGCTACATAACTAAGCTCCATTTCATGCTGAATAAACTAAATTATTTCTGTATCTTAAATAGAAAACTATCTTACGATAGATTTTTACCCCAAAAGTTTTTTATTAAAATAAATTCAATAAAAATCAAAAAAATCAGATTTAAATCAAAAAAATCCGATTTAAATCAAAAAAATCCGATTTAAATAAAAAAAATCTGATTTTTTTGATTTTTTAAAAAAAATCATTGATTTTTATCCACCCTGGTAGGCCTTCCTGCAGCCTCCTGGGAGCAAAAATGGGCTGGGGGGGGGCATGCCGCCCCCTTGTGCCCGGTTTTGGGTTTAGGAGGCCTCTCTGCAGCCTCCTGGGAGTGAAAATGGGCCACAGGGGTGGGGCGAAGAGTCTCCTCTTGAGACATGACCGTAATAGAGCCTACCCTTTTACAGCTGAATGTCGTGACGGTTGTAAAACAGGTTCGATTTTACAACGTGTTTTTGGTGGCACGAATGCTGCGGACGCAAGTGCAAACTCACTGTTCACTCTGAGCACAGTTTTGCCAAAATCCAGAAGCAACTGCTGTGTTTTTTGGCTTTTTTTGGCAAAACTGTCATAAAACATGGTCAGGTGACATTTTTCTTTTTTTTAATTTGATTTATATGCCGCCCTTCTCCGGAGACTCAGGGCGGCTTACAATGCGCTAAGCAATAGCCTTCATCCTTTTGTATATTTATACAAAGTCAGCTTATTGCCCCCACAAACTGGGTCCTCATTTCACCTACCTTTGAAAGGATGGAAGGCTGAGTCAACTTTGAGCCTTGGAGAGATTCAAACCAGCAGTAATTGCAGGCAGCTGTGTTAATAACAGGGTACTTAGACCACTGTACTATCAAGGCTCCTTTGACGCACCAAACAACCATAAAGGCGGTCATGTTGCCAAATGCCTAATGAGTGGGCATGAACAGATTAACAGAGTTGGAAGGGGGACCCTGTAGGCCATCTAGTCCAACCCACCGCCCAAGCAGGAGACCCTACACCCATGATGGCGAACCTATGGCATGCATGCCACGGGTGGCACGCGAAGCAATATCGGTGGGCACGCCAGCTCAGCTCTGGCACACATGCGCGCACCGGCCAGCTGATTTTTCAGGCGTTCCGGGTCCACTGGAAGTCAGCAAACAGGCCATTTCTGGCCTCCGGAGGGCCTTCAGGGAGGTTGAAAAGGCCATTTTCGCCCTCCCCAGGCTCCTAGAAAGGCTCTGGAGCCTGGGGAGGGCGAAAAACGGGCCTAATGGGCCCGCCGTACCATCACATGCCAAAAGTGAGGGAAGCACGGGGTGGGGGTGGTGTCACTCATAGAATTATGGGTGTGGGCACACACACACGCAACCCCCCTGTGCTCCCCCCACTTTTGGCACGTGATGGCAAAAAGGTTAGCCATCATTGCCCTACACCATTTCTGACAGATGGCAGTCCAGTCTCTTCTTGAAAGTTTCCAGTGATGAAGCACCCACAAGTTTCGAAGGCAACTTCTCTTCCATTGGTTGATTGCTCTCCCTGTTAGAAAATTTCTCTTCATTTCCCGATTGAATCTCTCCTTGTTCAGTTTCCATCCATTATTCCTTGTCTGGCCTTCAGGTGCTTTGGAAAATAGGTTGGCCCCCTCTTCTTTGTGACAGCCTCTCAAATATTGTAAGACTGCTATCATGTCTCCCCTGGTCCAGGGGTGAAATTCAGCAGGTTCTGGAGAACCGGTAGCGGAAATTTTGAGTAGTTCGGAGAACTGGCAAATACCACCTCTGGCTGGCCCCAGATTGGGGTGGGAATGGAGATTTTGCAATATCTTTCTCCTGCCATGGCCACTAAGCCACACCACACCCACCAAGCCACGCCCACAGAACCGGTAGTAAAAAAATTTGGATTTCACCACTGCCCTGGTCCTTCTCTTCATTAAACTAGCCATGTCCAGTTCCTGCAACCGTTTATCGTATGTGATTGTAAGTGCGGGGATAACCACCGGATCTTTGGATCCAGGTCATAAGTTCCCTTTTTCAGACTGTACACTGTAACTTCAAACAGTCACTAAGTGTTGTGGCTCCGTTATCTGAGCCTGTGTCATCGACAGGAGAGGACTCCGAGAGTGAAGGAGAGGAGTTGGCAAGGCCTCCCTCTCCAGGAGCCTCCTCTCTGGCAATGCCTTCGGTTTCCGCCGAAGGGCAAGAGATAGGGCCGGGGCCAAGCACGTCCACGCAGCCACAGATGGACAGTGATGAGGGTAATGAGTCTTGGCTGGATCCATGCCAGCGTCGTAGAGATAAGCGCGCGCAACAGAAGAAAAGGCGTGCCCGAGATTAGGCTGAGTCACTAGACCACACCCCATAGGATATAAAAGGGAGCGTGGTGGCCAGTCAAACCTTGTGACGAACAAAGCTAAAAGCTTCCATGCCATTCTGCATTGCCGGACTTTTGGCTATAGACTTTGCTGGATTATCTCTGGACTTGATTGACTCCGTAATTATTGAGCTGTTTCTTTTGATGTATCAGAAGTGGGGAGAAGTTATCTCTCCTCTTTGTAAATAATAAACTCTTGGCAGGCAGCCACTAGGTTGTTGCCAAGTTCCGTTATCATAAGGAAAAGGATTTTGCCGGCTGGTTTGGTCTTTAACTCTTGAACGTCTGTTGGTGTGTGTGCGTGTGGTTGGGGACAGAACACTAAGTGACCGGTCATAAATTGAGGATTATGAAAGCCTACATCAAATTATTGCATGACATAACACGATCTGCCAATGCAGATGAACTCTGGGCGAGATGGGCGGCATATAAATTTAGTAATCAATAAATTTTTAAAACTCTCGCTTGCCTAAGGCAATCATATTTTAGTAGTAAGACACCAGAGCTTATAGCCTTCGGGGGGTTTTCCCCCCTAGGCATGTATCTGTGGCTTGCACTGAAGTTGGAAATGATTTACAGACCCAGTAGGGCAAAAGTAAGGAATGCAACTTTTAAAACATACTTTAAATTTTTCTGCCTCCTAGTCACCCTTGGTTTCTCTGTTCAACCAACCATGGTTATCAGCAAAAGAAGGCCCCTGCTGAGCTGCATAAGAATCAGTGAAGATGTAAGTAACAGTTACATCTAACAGTTACATCTAACTAAGAGCCTTGGTGGCGCAGTGGACTAAACTGCTGCTGTTAAAGTAGTACTTAGCTACCAGCTGCCTGCAATTACTGCGAGTTCAATTCTCACCAGGCTCAAGGTTGACTCAGCCTTCCATCCTTCCGAGGTAGGTAAAATGAGGACCCAGTTTATGGGGGCAATAAGCTGACTTTGTATAAAATAGAACACTGCTCAGGGGGGCCAAAAAGCCCTACTAAGCAGGTATATACAAAAGTATGAAGGCTATTGCTTAATGCATTGTAAGCCGCCCTGAGTCTCCGGAGAAGGGCGGCATATATAAATCGAACTAATGAATTAATATAAACATTAAACATTAAACATTAAACATTAACATAACATAACATAACATAACATAACATAACATAACATAACATAACATAACATAACATAACATAACATAACATAACATAACATAACATAAACATTAAAATAAATAAACAGTTGGAAGGCTTGTAGCCCAACCCTCTCCTCAAGCAGGAAACCCCATAACAATTCAGACAAATGGTTGTCCAATTTCTTCTTAAAAAAACCACCACAACCTCTGAAGGCAAGCCGTTTCACCGGTTAATTGTTCTTACTGTCAGAAAATTGTCTCCTTAATTTTAGGTCGCTTCCCTCCCTCCTTGATTAGTTTTCATCCATTGTTTCTTATTTCTGGTGCTTTGGAGAACAGCTTGACTCCCTCTTCTTTGTGGCAGCCCCTGAGATAGTGGAAGACTGCTATCATGTCACCCCTAGTCCTTCTCTTGATTAAACTAGACATACCCAATTCCTGCAACCGTTCTTCATATGTTTTATGAAGAACGGTAAAAGCACATTCTTTGTATATATATCAGGCGTTGGATTTAATTTCTGAAACGTCCATTTGGAGACAGAGAGAGAGAGGGATGGAGGAAGATAAAGAGAGAGGGAGAGAGAGAGAAAAGGAGGAAGAGAGAGAGAGAAAAAGGGAGGAAACGAGGAAGGGAGGGAGGAAGAGAGAGGGGGAGGGAGGAAGAGAGAGGGAGAAAGGGAGGAAAAGAGGGAGGGAGAAAGGAAGAGAGAGACAGAGAAAGGGAGGAAGAGAGAGGGAGAGAAAGGGAGGAAAAGAGGGAGGGAGAAAGGAAGAGAGAGACAGAGAAAGGGAGGAAGAGAGAGGGAGAGAAAGGGAGGAAAAGAGGGAGGGAGAGAGGAAGAGAGAGAGAAAGGAAGAGAGAGAGGGAGGGAGGGAGAGAAAGAGAGAGGGAGAAAGAGAGAGAAAAGGAGGAAGAGGGAGAGAAAGGGAGGAAGAGAGGGAGGGAGAGAGGAAGAGAGAGGAGAGAAAGAGGGTGGGAGAAAGAGAGAGAAAAGGAGGAAGAGAGAGGGAAAGGGAGGAAGAGAGAGGGAGGGAAGTAGGAAGAGAGAGAGGGAGGGAGGAAGATAAAGAGAGAGGGAGAGGGAGAGAAAAGGAGGAAGAGAGAGAGAGAAAAAGGGAGGAAACGAGGAAGGGAGGGAGGAAGAGAGAGGGGGAGGGAGGAAGAGAGAGGGAGAAAGGGAGGAAAAGAGGGAGGGAGAAAGGAAGAGAGAGACAGAGAAAGGGAGGAAGAGAGAGGGAGAGAAAGGGAGGAAAAGAGGGAGGGAGAAAGGAAGAGAGAGACAGAGAAAGGGAGGAAGAGAGAGGGAGAGAAAGGGAGGAAAAGAGGGAGGGAGAGAGGAAGAGAGAGAGAAAGGAAGAGAGAGAGGGAGGGAGAGAAAGAGAGAGGGAGAAAGAGAGAGAAAAGGAGGAAGAGGGAGAGAAAGGGAGGAAGAGAGGGAGGGAGAGAGGAAGAGAGAGGAGAGAAAGAGGGTGGGAGAAAGAGAGAGAAAAGGAGGAAGAGAGAGGGAAAGGGAGGAAGAGAGAGGGAGGGAAGTAGGAAGAGAGAGAGGGAGGGAGGAAGAGAGAGGGAGAAAGGGAGAAAAAGAGGGAGGAAGAGAGGGAGAGAAAAGGAGGAAGAGAGAGAGAAAGGGAGGAAGAGAGAGAGAAAGGGAGGAAAAGAGGGAGAGGGAGAGAGAGAGAGAGAGGAAGGGAGGAAGAGAGAGGGGAGAGAGAGAAGGAGAGGGAGAAGGAGGAGAGGGAGATGGTGAGGGAGAGAGGCTGGCTCGTAGGGTTATTCTCAACCGTATCCTGAACTAGATAGGCACACGAATGCTCGTGTAAACTTTTGATTCCAGCTCCCACCGTCAATCTGTCTGCGGACGATGAATGCTGTGGATGATGGCAACTGTCGTCCCCAAAAAACCAGAGACTGCCAAATCACTACCATGTCGGTCGGTAAGCCCCGCTTTGCCAGGATCTTCTGAGGTCCACCAGAAAGTGGGTAGCCCACTTTCGGCCGTGAATCACTCTTTCGGCTAACTAGCTCACCTGTGGGGAAGTTGTGGGTTTCAGCTGTGAAGATGACATGTCGGGTGGAGGTCCTCTTCTCAAAGGGGCTGGCCTTGGATGGGTCGCTCGGCCAGAGAGAGAGGACTTCTCTGCCTTGGATGGCACTTGAAGGGGAAGACACAAAAGCTTTAGGAATGCATCCAACATGGAAGTCTATCTCACCCTGGTGCATTGGAACTACCGTACCCAGAATTCCTTGCTCTTTCAGCTGATTGGGAATCCTGGGATCCTTGGGAACGCTACTGATTGGGAATCCTGGGATCTGTGGTCTCCCAAAACCAGGGTTGGGCTGCTGTGGGGTTCGCAGGGGTTCGGGAGAATCTCTATAGCTAAGATTCTGTGCAGTTTGGCGAACCCCCAAATCCCACTCCTGGCTGGCTCCGCCCACCCTGCCCCGCCTCTCCCAGGAGTCCCCATGAGGCCCATTTTGGATGCAGGTAAATGCAGGGCGTGAACGGAGGCTCAGGGAGGGCGAAAAACGGGCCTACTGGAAGTTCGGGAAAATGGAAACGGGCTCGTTTCCAGCCTCCAGAGGGCCTCCGGAGCCTGGGGAGGCCATTTTCAACTTCCTGGAGGCTCAAGGAAAGCCTCAGGAGCCCGGGGAGGGCAAACCCCGCCCCCCCCATGGTGCAGGAGGCCAACTAGGCCACGCCCACCATGGCCACGCCCACCCAGCAACCAGGCAGATAACCCCTTGCTACAATTTTTGAAGCTCACCCCTGCCCAAAACATCTGAGAAACATATCCAGCTGCGTTGAATGGGTTCCACGTCCCTTCCTCCGTGGCTGCTATAACTAATCCTTGACTTATGACTGCAATTGGGGACGGGAACTTGGGTCACTAAGCAACGCCGTTGTTAAGTGAACTGCACCTGATTTTGCAACCTTTTTTTTTTTTGCAGCGGTCGTTAAATGAATCACGCTACTATGAAGCGAATCTGGCTTTTCCCATTCACTTTGCTGGTTGGAAATCCCCGGAAAAGGTTGCAAATGGCAACCTTCACATGACCGGGGGACACCACAAGCATCTTAAATACATGCCAGTTGTTGCCAAGCACCTGAATTTTAACCACATGCTGCGATGGTCATAAGTCACTTTTTTGAAGAACTCCAAATGGTCATTAAATGAGTGGTCGTAAAGCGAGGATTATCTATCTTGCCAATCTAGCAATTCCGTTTTTCAGTCGGGAGGGGGGGGGGTTGGGGAGAGACCGAGAGAGAATGGGGAATCCCCCCACCTGCTGTTGTCGCAGAATTTGATGACGTTGTTGGGGTTGCTGCGTTCTTGAGTTTTCATGATGGAGTCGAAGAGCGATTCCTTCATTTCTTTCCCGTCCACCAGGAGGCGCCCTTTGAAGAACCAATGCCGGCTGTGTTCACTGCAGAGAAAAACCAGGGAAGGAAAGAAGGAAGGAAGGAAGGAAGGAAGGAAGGAAGGAAGGAAGGAAGGAAGAGAGGGGGAGGGAAGGGAACAGAAGGGGAGGAAGGAAGGAAAGAAGGAAGAGGGGGAGGGGAGGGAGGGAGGGAGGGAGGAAGGAAGGAAGGAAGGAAGGAAGAGGGGAAGGAGGAGGAAGGAAGGGAGAGAGAGGAAGAAGGAGGGGGAGGTAAGGGAACAGAAGGAGAGGGAGGGAGGAAGGGAGGAAGGAAGGAAGGAAGGAAGAGGGGGGAGGGAAGAGGAGGGAGGGAGAGATGGAGGAAGGAAAGAAAGAAAGGAAGGAAGAAGGAAGGAAGGAAGAAAAAAGAAAGAAAGAGAGAGGGGGAGGGAAGGGAACAGAAGGGGAGAAAGGAAGGAAGAAAGAAAGAAGAAAAAGAAAGAAAGAGGGAGAGAGAGAGGGAGGGAAGGAGAAAGAAAGAAAGAAAGAAAGAAAGAAAGAAAGAAAGAAAAGAAAAAAGAAGAAAGGAAGGAAGGAAGGAAGGAAGGAAGGAGGGAGGGAGGGAGGGAGGAAAGGGAGGAAGGAAGGAAGGGAGAGAGAGAGAGAGAAAGAGAGGGGGAGGGAAGGGAAAAGAAGGGGAGGGAGGGAGAGAGGAAGGAAGGAAGGAAAGAAAGAAAGAAAGAAAGAGGGGGAGGGAAGGGGAGGGAGGGAGAGATGGAGGAAGGAAGGAAGGAAGGAAGGAAGGAAGGAAGGAAGGAAGGAAAGAAAAAGAAAGAAAGAAAGAAAGAAAAGAAAGAAAGAAAGAAAAAGAAGAGAAAGAAAGAAAGAAAGAAAGAAAAAGGTAAGACTGCTTTCTAACTAAGCCCCAAGAGAGGCCTATCCATCCCAGAGCTGCCTTTCACACCAAAACCAAGGAGGGAAGAAAGCAGGGATTTGGTAATAGACTTATACCGGTAGTATCAACCTTGTTAACTCTCAAGCCTCTTTTTTCCCACTATGTATTCTAAATGGTCTGTGATTAATATGTGCGTGTGTATAGCAGTAGCACTTAGACTTACCATGTTTCCCCGGAAATAAGACCCTGTCATATATTTTTTTTGAACCCCGAAATAAGCGCTTGGTCTTATTTTCGGGGAGGTCTTATTATTTTGGGGCACGTGGAGGAAACCAGAGGAAATGGCGGGGACATGTGTTTAAATATTTTCGCAGAGGGCTTATTTTCAGGGGTGGCTTATTTTAGGGCATGTACTCAAAAGCCCGATTGGGCTTATTATCAGGGGATGTCTTATTTTCGGGGAAACAGGGTAAATACCGCTTCACAGTGTTTTACAGTCCTTTCTAAGCGGGTTTACAGAGTCAGCCTATTGCCCTCCAACAATTTGTGTCCGCATTTTACCCACCTCGGAAGGATAGAAGGCTGAGTCAACCTTGAACCTGGTGAGATTCGAAATGCCAAATTGCAGGCAGCCGGCACTCAGCAGTAGCCTGCAGTACTGCACTCTAACCACTGCACCGCCACTGCTCTGCATATGTATGTATATGTATGGGCGTATGTGTGTGTGTGTGTGTGTGTGTGTGTGTGTGTGTGTGTGTGTATGTAGGTCTTTGGTTATTCGGGTTTTCTCCCGCGTAAAATTGGAAGTGTCTTGGAAGTCTCATTCGTCATCTTCAGGCTGGTATTTTCGGCTTCGTGCTTCTAGGAGCAATGTGTGATCGCAGCTGTTTCTTCCTTTTAACTGCCAGTGGGGGTGTGAACTGATTGGGTGGGAGCTTGGCTGTGTTCTGATTGAGTGGAGGTGTGTTCTGATTGGTTGGGGGCTTGGCTGTGCTCTGATTGGATGGGGGTTGGCTGTGCTCTGATTGGATGGGGGTGTGTTCTCTTTGGGTGGGGGCGTGGTTGTGCTTGGGTTAGTCTGCATCAACAGCTGCATCATTAGCCACTTTAAACCCCTCCAATCCATACATGAAGCAAACTGACACCCACCATGAAGATGTGGCACGACCACGAATGCGAAGCCAAACAACAGCAACACAGCTCACCAGCTCAAATCCTCCTGCAACTCAGACTAACCAGAGCACAACCAAGCCCCCACCCAAACAGAATACACCCCCAGCCAATCAGATCCTCAATCATCCAGGTCATGGTTGTCCCAAAGGTGCTTTTTCAAGAGTCAGCTTGGTTTGTCTTTGAAGACGTTTCGCTTCTCACCCAAGAAGCTTCTTCAGCTCTGACTGGATGGTGGGGTCAGAGAGCGGAAGAAGCTTCTTGGATGGGAAGTAAAACGTCTTCAAAGAAAAACAAGGACGTCCAGTTGCCTTGACTTTGGGACTCCAAGGCAGCATTTTTCAACCCGGGCAACTAAATTGTGTGGACACCATAACAAAAGCAATACCTGTTGGACTGAGCGAGGTCAAAGCATTCTACGCTGGTGGGGTTTCGGCCCAATTTTTGGAAGAGAGCGGTATAGAAATCCAGGTCCCAGGAATCAAAAGCCAGACCTAGGGAAACAGAGAAACACGGAGACTGACTCTTTGTTGTCGCTTAATTTCTACCCCAACCCTCCCAGCATTAAAACAAAGGAATGAATAAATGTAAGAGGCTATGAGAAGGAATCACTCTGTTATTTGAAGGGGTGGAGATGCCCTTGTGCAGGCATCTCCAAACCTGGCAACTTTAAGACCTGTGGATGGACAGATTTGTTGTCGCCCGCCAGCGGCCAGAGGAGCTGATGGCAGACTCAAGACAGTGAGGAGATTGAGGAGGAACATGGGCCAGTCCTGGAGTCTGGGGAAGGCTCTGATGAGTGCTCTGCGTCGGAGGCAGAGAGAGGGCCAGGGCCGTCTGACAGTTGTCAGCTGCCTTCGGAATCGGACATCAGCGGGGCAGAAGAACAGCTGGAGCCTCTTCCTGTTGTGGCTCCGTCCTCCGAGCCTATCTTATCGGAGGGAGAAGGCTCCGAACATGAAGGAGAGGAGACGGCCAGGCCTCCCTCTCCAGGACCCTCCTCTCTGGCAATACCTCAGGTGTCTCCCGAAGGAGAAGAGATTGGCCAGGAGCCAGGTGTTTCCGAGCCGTCGGATAGTGACGAAGAAACATTGTGGTTGGAACCACGCCAGCATCGGAGAGACAAGCGTGAGCAGCAGAAAAGGAGGCGTGCCAGAGATTAAGCTGAGTCACTGGACCACACCCCACAGGCTATAAAAGGGAGTGTGGTGGCCATTCGGACTCTGTGAAGGACAAAGCTAATCTCTGGCAAGGCACTTGCACCTTCGGACATAACACCTATTTGCCGTGGATTTAATTACAAACTGGACTATTCAAATTGTGTGTATTTTTGTCTGTGTTATCAGAGTAAAAGCTCTTGGCAGGCAGCCACGGAGTTGCTGCCAAGTTCCTTATCACTGACGTTGTGTGTTTGAAGTTTATTTAACCCTCGGCTGGCTGGTTGCGTGTGTGCGAGGTACGGGGACAGAACACTTCCCAGTGTGCGCATGCGCAGAGCTGCCAGGAGAAGGGAACAGCTAAGGAATAAGGGTCAACTCAGGAGTAAAGCCACAGGTGGACGATGAATGGCCCCTCCCAGAGGGAATAAAGAGGAGCAAAGGGGAGTGGAGTTTGCAGGAGATAATTAGTTCGTGACTCTCAGAGACTCCTTGCCAAGTTTTGAAGATATCGGCCTGGCAGCTCTCCAAGTCAGATAAAGTCTGTGACTGTAAATTCTCCCTTGAAAGACTTTGCTGGATGTGAATGAGAGGAATTCACAGTAACTTAATAAAAAGGGTTTTTTTGTCGGGACAAGGAGTCTGCTTCATGCTCTTGGGAAGCCTAGGTCTGAACAAGATTAACATTAAAAATAAAGGAGAAGGAAGAAACAGAATACTTTTTAACATGGGATTTCTTCTAGCAACGGCTAACTAACAGAAACAGAGGTCAGGAATGAAAAAGATTGAAAGAATGAGCATATATTTTTTTTTGCTTTAATTTATATGCCGCCCTTCTCCGGAGACTCAGGGCGGCTTACAATGCGTTAAGCAATAGCCTTCATACTTCTGTATATTTATACAAAGTCATCTTATTGCCCCCACAATCTGGGTCCTCATTTCACCTAGCTTTGAAAGGATGGAAGGCTGAGTCAACCTTGAGCCTGGTGAGATTTGAACTTGCAGTAATTGCAAGCAGCAGATGTTAATAACAGTGCTTTAGTCCACTGTACTACAGGCTTATTTATACAAATAAGCTAAAGCCAATATTACTATGGGATCATTACCAACGATTTGCATATTATGATTACTACGTTTATTGTCTTTTTGTTATTCAAAACTAATTGTATTCAGACAACACGCTGTTCATATAGATATTGAGGGTCTTTTTTATGTTTATTAAAGAAAAATATAACAATAAACCATATATTAAAAAAAAAAAAAAGATTTGTGGATTTCAACTGACAAAATTCCCCAGCCAGAAATTTCTCCTTAATTCTAGATTAGTTCTGATTAGTTTCCAGCCACTGCTTCTTGTCCTGCCCTCAGGTACTTTGGAGAATAGGATGATCCCCAGGGGTGGGTTCCATTTACCTTTACTACCAGTTTGCAACGGGACCACACGCACGTGCTTCTCCGCATGTGCAGAAGCTTCTGCGCACGCGCAGATCCCCCATGATGACGTTGTGGTGGGTGGGCAGAGCCTCCCACCGGTTTTACTACCGATTCTATAGAACCGGACCGAACCAGGAGTAATCCACCACTGATGATCCCTCTTCTTTGTGGCAGCTCCTCAAGTATTGGAACATTGCTATCACGTCACCCCTAGTTCTTCTTTTCATTGAACTAGACATACCCAATTCCACAGGAGTGGGCTTCAAAAATTTTAGCAAGGGGTTCTCTGCCTGGTTCCTGGGTGGGCGTGGCCTAGTCAGCCTTGTGCACCGTGGTGGGGAGGCATTTTTGCCCTCCCCAGGCTCCAGAGGCTTTCCTCAAACCTCCAGGAGGGCAAAAACGTCCTCCCCAGGCTCTGGAGGCCCTCTGGAGGCCAGAAACAGGCCCGAACGTCTTCCCAAACTTCTGGTAGGCCCATTTTTTGCCCTCCCCGAGCCTTCGGGCGCACCCTGCACTTACCTGTGGAGACGCGTGGAGACTCCTGGGAGGGGAGGGGCGGGGTGGGTGGGGCCAGCCAGGAGTGGGATTTGGGGGTTTTCCAAACTGCACAGAATCTTAGCTACAGGTTCTCCCGAACCCCTGCGAACCCCTAGCAGCCCACCCCTGCAATTCCAGCAACCGTTCTTTATATGTTTTGGCCTCCAGTCCCCTAATCATCTTAGTCACTGAGAGACATGGAATTATTCCTGTAAAGAATATAGCCTGAGTGACTCCATATTTAACCCTTCATGTAACCTGAGCTAACCCTAAGCTATTAAGCTGAGTAAGACATTTAGAAAAGGGGAGTGTGTATGACGCCTCTTTTGAGGAAATAACGCCATAAACTTAATTTAGTACATTCCGAGTTGGGTCAGGCTGACCCAAGCTCAATTGGAAGGAAGGAAGATACCTTGTTCCAATTAATTGTTTTCGTTAAGGACATATTGAAAGGGTATTTTTGGAGGGGAAATGCCCTTCCAAAGGGGAATTCTAAGTTGGAACAAATGTTGCTGAGAAAGCTAAAATGTTATGTAACGTCCGAAAAACAATGACAAGGGGGGGGGACGTTTTAATTGTTTTGCTGATTGCCTGAAAATGTATTTAAATCATGATTGCCTGAAAATAACCTCCCTATCAAAATTGAAATCGAAATTGAAAAGAGGCCGCAGAATATGAATAGACGAGATGACGCTTCTAGGTTATCAAATATTTGGAGATCTGCACTGAGGGAAACTCGAGTTTTAACATCAGACGATAGGCAGAGATTCCAATAGACAATCAGTGGTGTAATGCCTGCCAGAGTCCTTCCCTCTTTGCAGATGATAGCTAGTAATAGGGAGAGAGAGAGAACCGAGCCAGAAGATAGGCTGAGATCTCAACAGGCAATCAGCGGTATTGTGATGCCTACCAGAATCCTTCCTTCTTTGCAATTGACAGTTAGTAATAGGGAACCAGAGAAAGCTGGGCCTTTAACACGCAGTCAGGTTGCAGCTAAGATAATGAAGCAGGAGAAAAAACTGCTGCCCTCCAATCAGGACACAGAGTTGCAGGCTAACCAGCATACGTCAGCAGCAGCGAACATAGAAAAGCGACAACTCCGATCTTGCAGCATACCCACAGCTTCTAAACTGAAAGTAGGGGCCGGATGATGACAAGTTAGAGAGCTTGTTGAAACGTTGCCAAAAAGAAAACTTTTAAAGTGTTGGTTAGGATTTTAGCCAGAGTTTTAAAAGACCTTACAAAATGTTTTGTTGGGATTTTGGAGGATTTTAAACTGGGATTTTAGCCAGGATTTTAAGTATTTCAACTAAAAGACTTTTAATGACACGGGAAAACACCCGAGATTTTAACTTTTTACACACACACATACATATATATATATTATAATAAATCTGCTTTTTACTTGTTCATGATCTCTGCCTTATTTTCTATGAGGTTTGTCATTTTAAATCTCACAATTGCTCTTCCCTGCACTCTTTCTAGAGCAGTGATGGCTAACCTTTTTGCCATCACGTGCCAAAAGCAGGGGGCGTGCGGGGGGGTTGTGTGTATGCGTGCCCACACCCATAATTCAATGCGCCCCACCCCCCGCACCTGCGCACACGACCCCTCCCCCACGCTCCCTCCGCTTTTGGCACGCGATGGCACGGTGGGCCCAGTAGGCCTGTTTTTCATCCTCCCCAGGCTCCAGAGGCTTTCTTGGAGCCTGGGGAGGGTGAAAACAGCCTTCCCCAGCCCCCCGGAGGCAGCTCCAGAGGCTGGAAATGACCCATTTCACGACTTCCGGTGGGCCCAGAAGGCCAGAAAATTAGCTGGCCAGCACACACATGTGCGCTGCAGCTGAGCTAGGGCAATGCTCGTGTGCCCACACTCGTATGCCATGTGTGCCATAGGTTTGCCATCATGGTTCTACAGTCTCAACCTCTTTTTTTACATTGTGGTGACCAAAACCAGACAACAAGCTACTACAAACTCAGCATGCTGTCTCCTCCTTAAATAGTTCCCAAATATTTCCCCCGTCCTCTTTACCCTTCCCGGCTCATACCAAGCTGGTTGTTGGCCTTCACGAGAGCCGGTCTTCCTTCTCCAAGAATATCAACGTAGAACACCTCTTCGGGGCGGACTGCTACCGCAAAACTCTGGATGGGTTCGGGATAGGTCTGCTCCGTCATCCGGTCGTAGAGTGAAGCTACTAGTTGGGTCTCCTGGGATGAGGTAGGCAGTTCGTCACACTGGAAAAACAAAATCAACCTTTGGATTCTAAATTCAAGAGGGGTTTTTATGTACCTGATGAGGAAAACTTTTGGATATCAAAGAGAGCAGATTCAAGAGCACCCACTGAAATAGTTGAACAAGAGAAACTGGCCTATGGAGATTTTCAGTCATCCAGACACCTTGTCCCAAAGGTGTTTTTTTTTTTTCCAGGAGGCAACTGGACTTCCTCGTTTTTTTTCTTTGAAGACATTTTGCTTCTCACCCAAGAAGCTTCTTCAGCTCAGAGTGGATGGTGGGGAATGGAAAGATTGATACTCCTTGCAGACAGCTGGTTATTTGCATCCTTTTTAGAGAGTCGTTGAGGCCACTTGGAGGTTTATCTGTGTCCTCAGTAGTGCAAGTGATTTCTGTAGTCTGCCATTTTTTCCCTGGAAATCTGTTCACACTCCCACACCATTCTTTCACCAGTCTATCCCAAAGTGCAAGGCTAAAAGTTTACGGAGATTCTCAGTCATTCAGGTCATGATTGTCCCAAAAGCACTTTTTTTCACTAGGCAACTGGACTTTCTGGTTTTTTTCTTTGAAGATATTTCGTTTCTCATCCAAGAAGCTTCTTCAGCTCTGACTGGATGCTTGCTGTCAGGGTTCCGACGGATGCCCTAATTAAATCATGAGCCTCAAGCCAAGCTTCAAAAGAAATCCAGTTATTTATTAGGAGCTTCATGTCGGCATGTTCCCAAGTGAAGCCAGATCTAACCCCACATAATTTATGCCCCAATCATAACCTGTTTCCCCCCTCCCCCTCCAGGGTGTGTCATCAATCACATTCGTGTAGAGATCACTCCCCTCCAGCCGCTGTGGGTAACTCTGGGAGACAACCTTGAGAGAGATAAGTCTGGAATGTACATCTGTCTTTGGCTGCCGTGCTGTTTTGTCGGTTTCCCATCCCCCTTGCCTATGGCAATTCGAGAGCAGGCCAGGGATGCTTTGTGAGTTGACATTTGCTTTAGCTGCGCAATTTGGAATGAACACACTTTGAATGGTGTGGGAGTATGAATGGATTTCCAGAAAAAGTGCAGACTACAGGAACCATTTGTACAACTCAGGTGACCCTGAGGACACAGATAAACTCCAAGTGGCCTCAACGACTTCCTAAAAAGGATGCAAATGACCAGTTGTCTATAAGGAGTATAAATCCTTCCATTCCCCACCATCCAGTCAGAGCTGAAGAAGCTTCTGGGATGAGAAGCGAAACGTCTTCAAAGGGAAAAAAAAACGCCCAGAAAGTCCAGTTGCCTCTTGAAAAACAAGCACCGTTGAGAGAGAAATTGGTGTAGCAAATCTGTGGGGGATGAATTCTATCAGGTGTTCCAGACATTTTGGAAACTGTCTATCTAGTCTTAAAACCAAATCTATAATTGTCAAGGTTTCTCATTCTTAGTGAGTGTAATTCCAACGAAGGATTGTAGAATTTCCACACCTCCCAATGGTGTGCAATGCTGCAGGTAATCCTTGGCTTTCAACCATTTGTATAGTGACCGTTTGAAGTTACACCGCCATTAAAAAAAATTACCTGTGAGCATTTTTCACACTTGCAAACCCTTGCAGCATCCTTCCGGTCACATGATCAAAATGTGGATGCATATATTAGAATAGAATAACAGAGTTGGAAGGGACCTCGGAGGTCTTCTAGTCCAACCCCCTGCTTAGGCAGGAAGCCCTACACCACTTCAGACAAATGGTTATCCAACATCTTCTTAAAAACTTCCAGTGTTGGAGCCTTCACAATTTCTGGAGGCAAATTGTTCCATTGATTCATTGTTCTCACTATCAGGATTTTTTTTAATAAAAGTTTTTTTTTATTTTATAGACAAAACATACAATACATAATTAATCAATCAATCTATCTATCATCTGAGTACATATTTTGTGTCTTCTTCCTACTCCTCCACTTTTTATCATATCTTAATATTATCATTTTATTTATTATAACATTTCTCCCACATTTCTTGCTTTATTAATATATTTATCTATCTTCTTTCTTCACTCATTTCATTACAACATTACCCTATATATATATCTCTTCTCTAACCAATAATAAAATTGCCCCATACCTTAAAATATTCTGATTCCTCTTTTTCTTTGTCAAAGTCAATCTATTCATTTCTGCACAATCCAATATTTTCTTAATTACTTCTCCCTCTGTAGGGGTTTTCTCTGCTTTCCATCTTTGCGCAAACACTATCCTCGCTGCAGTTATAACATGTATAATCAAATATACATTTTCTTTACTAAATTTCTCTGGTAAAATACCCAATAGGAACAGTTCAAGTTTTAAATCCATATGTTGTTGTATCATTTGTTCTAATCATGTTTTAATTTTAATCCAGCAATTTCTCGCTTCTGGACACATCCACCACATATGATAATACAATCCACTGTCAGGAAATTTCTCCTTAGTTCTAAGTTGCTTCTCTCCTTGATTAGTTTTCACCCATTGCTTTTTGATCTACCCTCGGGTGCTTTGGAGAATAGCTTGACTCCCTCTTCTTTGTGGCAACCCCTGAGATATTGGAAGACTGCTCTCATGTCTCCCCTAGTCCTTCTTTTCATTAAACTAGACATACCCAGTTCCTGCAACTGTTCTTCATATGTTGTAGCCTCCAGTCCCCTATTTATGACGGTTGCAGTATCCCCAGATCGCATGATCCCCTTTTGGGTCAAGCAAAGTCAAATGTGGAAGCCAGATTCACTTAACAGCCATGTGACTAATTTAAAACCTGAGGTGATTCATTTAACAACCGTGGCAAGAAAGGTTGTAAAACGGAGCAAAATTCACTTAACAATTGTCTTGCTTAGCCACGAAAATTTTGGACTCGATTGTGGTCCTACGTCGGGGGTCTACCTGTAATTAATGCATAGTATGAAAGATTTATTCAGCTACAGTATCCTTCAAGAATTTTCATCCCTGCAGGGAGGGTGCAGAACAGTAAAATAATTCTTAGATGTGCATGTGGGAAGCGGAGGGTGAAACCAGAAGAAAATATAAAAATATACACATACTTTGAAAAGGTAGCGGCGGGAACACTCAACTCGGTCGATGTTTTCCAGCCCAGCTGCCAAGCACACGGAGACAGCATTGGTGGAATAGGCTGTAGAAAAATTCAACCTGCAAGCATGAAGAAGATGAAGATAAATATGGAGGACGAGGAGGAGGAAGGGAAGAGGAGGAAGAAGAAGAGGAGGAGGAGGAAGAGAAGGAGGAGGAGGGGAGGAGGAGAAGGAAAGAAGAAGAGGAGGAGGGGAGGAGGAGGAGAAGAGGGAAAGAGGAAGACGAAGAAGGAGAAGAGGAGGAGAGGAAGAGGAGAAGAAGAAGAGGAGGAGGAGAGGAAGAGGAGGAGGAGGAGGAGGAGGAGGAGGAAGAAGAGGAAGAAGAAGAAGAAGAAGAGGAGGAAGAGGTAGTAGTAGTAGTAGTTGTTGTTGTTTTGAAATTAAATCCAAATAGATTTGAGGCTTGGATCCATTCTCGCCATATGCCCTTTAAAAACAACTAATGAAAGGGGATCAAATCAGTCGATCCTAACGGACATCAACCCTGACTGTTCTTTGGAAGGACAGATACTGAAGCTCAAATACTTTGGCCACCTAATCAGAACAGAGAAGATTCATTGGAAAAGACCCTGATTTTTGGGAAAAATGCAGAGGTGGGATTCAGCCGGTTCGCCCCAGTTCAGGCGAACCGGAAAGCGGAGATCACGTCGTGAGTGGGCCCGCCCATCCGCCCAAGCTCCATATCGTGCTATTTAGGCACATTTTCGAGGCCGGGAGATTACACGGAAGGTGAGAGAGAGAGCAAAGCACATGCACGGAAGGCTGGGCGCGTGCGCGGAGAGAGCGCATGCATGCGGCGAACCGGTAGTAAAGGTAAGTGAAACCCAGCCCTGGAAAGACGGAAGGAAAAGGGAGAAAGGGACGGCAGAGGATGAGATGGTTGACACAATGAACATCAATTTGGTCAAACTCTGGAAGGCAGTCCCAGTCAGAACTGATTTAAAACAAAACGATCAACTCTGTTTTGGAGGCACGCTATTTATAATTGTTTTATTTATTAGATTTTTATCCCATCTTTATTACTTTATAAGTCACTCAAGCCGGTGAACGTATGTAATACTCCTTCCTCGGTGCTTGGCTGAGGAACCCAGCTTGCCCAAGTCAAACACCACGGCAAAATAGAGTTGATTACAAACCAGCAAATAAAGGCAGACCAGCGAATGAAGTTCATTGGAAGTCTGCTCTCATCAGGTCTGAACGTGGCTACTCACACATTGGCATTCACACATTATAATATAGTTGTTCAGTTTTGACTTAGGCAAACACAGCCACAGCCTCTCTAGTTTGTACAACAGTATTGATTGTTTAGTACAATGAGTGAAGCCATCTAATTGTGACTTCTTGAACAAGCAGCAATTAAACAAATGACGGCTTTGGGCAATGTGCATATTTAATCTTTTGCCTTTTACGTCACTGGAAATAAGTACCGCATTTTTCAGAGTATAAAACGCTCCAGATTATTATTTATTTATTTATTTGATTTGATTTGATTTCTATACCGCCCTACTCCCGAAGGACTCAGGGCGGTGCACAGCCAAACAATAAAACACATACATACAAAATTTAAAAGTAGAATTAAAATCAAATTAAATAGTTTTAGCCCAGACAAATTAAAACCCCAAACTATTTAAAACCAATTTTAAAATTTGAATATATAAAATACTAAAAGATATTAAAAATTTTAAAATCTTTTATAAAAGAGGGAGAAAATTAGGCCAGGCCCGCCTGGTGAAATAATAAGGTCTTTAGAGCGCGGTGGAAGGTGCGCAGATCCGGAATCCTCCGTATCTCCAGGGGGAGCTCGTTCCCCGTTATAAGACGCACCTACTTTTTTTGGTGAGGAAAACAAGAAAAAGAAATCTGCCTCTGCCTCTCAGCAATTTTGCCTCGTTGCAGCAAACAGTAAACAGCCTGCTTTACTTTCATTTTCGTTTTAGCATAGCTTGATTAGCACAAGAAAAAAACAATCTGCTCCCAGCAATTTACCTCCTTGCAGAAAGCAGCAGAGGCCCAGCTGAGAGCAAAACAGCTGAGAGTCAGGAGGTCGATCCAGTCAACTTGTGCTAATTAGGCTGTGCTGAAGCTGAAATGAGCTGTTTCTTCTTGCTGCTTGCTGCAAGGAGGTAAACTGCGCGGAGGCAGAGGCCACAGGGTGGGGGCCAGTGGGTGGGCGGACCTACATTCGGTGTATAAGATGCACCTAAATTTTCACCCCCTTTTAGGGGGGAAAAAGGTGCGTCTTATACTCTGAAAAATATGGTAATACCACTTCTTTGTTTGCTTGTTTCTTTAAACAGTGCAGTTTTGCCTTCACCGGAAAACTTACCGTGGACCGATCTCTACCAGCAGATCAGACGGGCGTGGGCTGAGAAACGATTTGAGTGCGATGTCGCCTTCTTCGAACGGACAGCCAAAAACCCACTGCAACATCTCTATCTCCGAGTGCTCGGGAGAGTCTTTCCTGGTGATAAAACAGGGATGAAAAAAAAAAGTAGCCAATTTTCCCATAATTCAACAGGACTATATAACCCAGTAAAGTTGCATATAGTCAAGGCGATGGTTTTCCCAGTTGCAATGTATGGCTGTGAAAGTTGGACCATAAGGAAGGCCGAACGCCAAAGAATTGAGGCCTTTGAACTCTGGTGCTGGAGAAGACTCCTGCGAGTCCCCTGGACTGCAAGGCGATCCAACCGGTCAGTCCTAAAGGAGATCAACCCTGACTGCTCTTTAGAAGACCAGATCCTGAAGATGAAACTCAAAAT
The DNA here is from genome assembly GCF_029531705.1 of Pantherophis guttatus. The sequence continues at coordinate 6,151 of NW_026844086.1, read as the reverse complement.
ATTTTGGCCACCTAATGAGAAGGAAGGAGTCACTGGAGAAGAGCCTAATGCTGGAAACGATTGATTGATTGATTGATTTTTTTATTTTTTTTTATTTTTTTTTTATTTTTATTTTTTATTTATTTATTTATTTATTTTTATTTTTATTTTTTATTTATTTATTCAATTTATATGCCGCCCTTCTCCAGAGACTCAGGGCAGCTTACAATGCGTTAACCAATAGCCTTCATACTTTTGTATATACCTGCTTAGTAGGGCTTTTGGCCCCCGCTAAGCGGTGTTCTTTTTTTATACAAAGTCAGCTTATTGCCCCCACAAACCGGGTCCTCATTTTACCTACTTCAGAAGGATGGAAGGCTGAGTCAACCTTGAGCTTGGTGAGAATTGAACTCGCAATAATTGCAGGGAGCTGGCAGCTAAGTGCTACTTTAACAGCAGTTTTGGTCCGCTGCGACCACCAAGGCTTTTGATTGAGGGCAAAAGAAGAAGGGGACGGCAGAGAACGAGGTGGCTGGATGGAGTCACTGAAGCAGTCGGCGTGAGCTTAAAAGGACTCCAGAGGATGGTAGAGGACAGGAAGGCCTGGAGGAACGTTGTCCATGGGGTCGCGATGGCTCAGACATGACTTTGCCACTAACAATAACAAATATAACCCAGTGAGCCATCTCTTTGTAAGAAAGGGATGAGCAAGCTCTGAACCAAACCGTTATCACTTAAAGAGGAAGAAAACCACCATGCTAGTGTGCTTCCCTCGCTTCTTTATTCCAAACCCTCCATTAGAATTTACGTTGGGCAGGTTGGAGATGTGTGGACTTCAACTCCCAGAATTCCTTAGCCAGCCATACTGGTTGGGGAATTCTGGGAATTGAAGTCCATACATCAGGGGTAGTCAAACTCAAGGCCCGTGGGATGGATCCGGCGGGTGGGGGTGTTTAGATCTGGTCCGTAGGGCCGCCATGGAAACAGTGAAGGGCCGGCCCGCGGTGCCTCTGCCAGCAAAAACGATGGCCTCCTGCAGCCCTCTGCCAGCAAAAAAGGAGCCCGGGGAGGCCGTGTGTGGCCCTTCCGGGCTGTGTTTTCAGCCGCGACAGCCTTCTGCAGCCCTCTGCCAGCAAAAAGGAAGCCCGGGGAGGCCACGCATGGCCCGCCCAGGCTCTGTTTTTGGCCGCGACAGCCTCCTGAAGCCCTCTGCCAGCAAAAACAGAGCTGGGGAAGGCCACGTACAACCCGCTCTGTTTTCAGCCAGGACGGCCTCCTGCAGCTCTCTGCCAGCAAAAACGGTGCCCGGGGAGGCTGTGTGTGGTCCACCCGGGCTCCGTTTTCAACCGCAACAGCCACCTGCAGCCCTCTGCCAGAGAAAATGGAGCGCCCACAAGCTCCATTTTCACTGGCAGATGGCTGGAGGAGGCCATGGTGGCTGAAAACAGAGTCTCAACGAGTGACGTCGAGCTGGCCATGCCCCACTCTGGCCACCCCAAGGTCAAACACAGCCCTGATGCGGCCCTCCATGAAATCAAGTTTGACCTCCCTGCCATACATCTTCAACCTGACACAGTTGAGCAACATGGATCTAGATCAAATTTGATTCAATTCTCATACCTGTCCAGTTAACGTTGAAGCACAGTTCCTTCTGGACCGCTTGGGCGCCATTGCCTAAGATCCTTTGGGCAGACTGTAGAAGATTGTTGAGGCCACTGTCGGCCTCGCTGGGCCGCTGATAATAATGTAGAACCACCATGTCTGCCCTGAGGGAATAGAATAGACAAGGCAATGAGGAAACTTAACAATATACATACAAAATAGAATTTCAAAATTATCTGGTATTTAGAGTTCTTTATTGGCCAAGAGGGATTGGACACACAAGGAATTTGTCTTCGGTGCATAAGCTCTCAGTGTACATAAAAAAATACATTCATCAAGAATCATCGATTTACGACCACACTTGAGCCCCAAATTTCTGTTGCTAAGTGAAACAGTTATGAAGTGACCCATTTTATGACCATTTTGGCTGCAGTTGTTAAGTGAATCACAGCAGTTGTTCAGTTAGTAACACAACTGTTAAGTGAAATCTGGCTTCCCCATTTGACACGGCTTGTCAGAAGGTCATAAAAGGGAATCACATGACCCCAGGACACTACAACCGTCATAAGCGTGAATCAGTTGTCAAAGCGTCCGAATTTTGATCAAGGAATGCCACAACGATTGTAAGTGTGGAAAAACCGTCATAAATCACTTTTTTTTCAGTGCCGCTACAATTTCGAACGGTCACTAAACGAATGGCTATAAGTCAAGGATTATCTGTACAGTCATGCACGGCACTAGAAAATTGAAGCATATTTTTCTTCCTTTTTTCAAACCAGAGGTTATATCGAATCAAAGCGAACGAAAAGCTGTTTAGAACAGAACCCAAAATTCCTTTTTTCAGACAAACATAATTAATTCACTCCCAGATGACCAGCTAATAACTTGGATGTCTTGACCGGATAAATTCATAAAGAGCAGATCTATTGAAGCTATCACAGCACTGAAAAAAACAATGACTCGGGATCAGTTCTTGCACTTCCGACTGTTGTAAGATCCCTACCAAAATTTGGGTAGTGGGCAATTGACATGTATTCCGATTCACGATACCCGGGATGCTGCCGCCGTGATCTGGATCACGGATGTAGCATCCTGGAGTCACATGATCTCCATTTGCAATCTTCCCAAACGGCGTTTGACAAGCCAAGTCAACGGGGGATTCCAGATTCGCTTGATGACTGTGTGATTCGCTTAACGACGTTTGTAAAACGGTCGTAAAATGAGGCTCCGCTCACTTAACCACTGCATCGCTCAGCGAGGGATGCTCTGATCCCAACAGTGGTCGTAAGTCGAGGATGTAATTTTGCATTTTAATTTTTTTAATTTAATTTTTTAATTTAAAAGAATCTGCCAGGCCTAGTCCTGGGAAAACACTGAGAGATAAGGGAGCAAATACTGCATTTTATTTCGGAGGTCACCTGGGGACGCCTGGCAACTGCTGCATAGGAACGTGAACATGGTACTAGCAGACGTAGGTCTTACTCCAGAGAGCTGCTGATTGATCTAAAAGACCTCAGAGCAAATATCCAATGGAGGAGCCCAAGAGGTCGTTGGCCTTCAAATGGCTCACAATTCTTGCTTCACTCAAAGCTGCGGAGCAACCTTCATTACTAAGTCTACCAATTGCACAAAAATGACAGCCATTGCGTATCACAGGGCAAGGGTCCATCCTCCACTTGGCAAGGTTTTTTTTTTTTTTCAAAAGTAGTTTGCCATTGCCTCCTTCCTAGGCCTGAGAGAAAGTGACTGGCTCAAGGTCACTCAAGGCAGGACTAGAACTCACAGTCGCCCTGTTTCTAGCTTGATGTCCTTAACCGTCGCACCAAAACCAGCTCTCTAATGTATAAAACAACCAACACAAACAGATCAAATGCTATCGAGGTGCAAATTTACACCTTAAGAGTCAAAATTCACTAAAATTCTAAAAAAAAAACAATTTAAGGATGTCCCAGGCAGGAAGTCTGAACGGGGACTGTTCATTATGTACCAGTATGATGAATGTATTTTTATGATGACTATAATCAAGATTTATCACTTATTGATGAACATATCTTTTATTTTATGTACACTGAGAGCATATACACCAAGACAAATTCCTTGTGTGTCCAATCATACTTGGCCAATAAAAATTCTATTCTGTTCTATTATAGCTTTTATGTACAATGAGAGTTTATGCACCAAAGACAAATTCTTTGTGTGTCCAATCACACTCAGCCAATTGTATTGTATTCAATTCCATTTTAAATTGCTTTTTTATCAAATTTTAGTAATAATTTGTTTCTGGAACTTTGCACTTTGATATGGCCCAAGGGGGAAAGAAAGGAAGGAAGGAAGGAAGGAAGGAAGGAAGGAAGTAAGGAAGGAAGGAAAGACAGACGGACAGACAGACAGTTGGTTAATAAAGAATTCTATTATATTCTATTCAAATGCATATAAATATATGGTGCATGTATATATTTATGTATGTATATAGCATCTAAAGGGATGGGGTGGCTCAGTGGCTAAGACACTGAGCTTGTCGATCGAAAGGTCGGCAGTTCAGTGGTTCGACTTCCTAATGCCGTGTAATGGGGTGAGTTCCCGTTACTTGTCCCAGCTTCTGCCAATCTAGCAGTTCGAAAGCACGTAAAAAATGCAAGTAGAAAAATAGGGACCACCTTTGGTGGGAAGGTAACAGCGTTCCGTGCGCCTTTGGCATTGAGTCATGCCGGCCACATGACCACGGAGACGTCTTCGGGCAGCGCTGGCACTTCGGCTTTGAAACAGAGATGGACACCGCCCCCTAGAGTCGGGAACGACTACACATATGTGCGAGGGGAACCTTTACCTTTAATTATAGCATCTAAAAAGCAGAGACATCACCCTGCCAACAAAAGTGCCTACAGTCAAGGCGATGGTTTTCCCAGTTGCAATGTATGGCTGTGAAAGTTGGACCATAAGAAAGGCCGAGCGCCAAAGAATTGAGGCCTTTGAACTCTGGTGCTGGAGAAGACTCCTGCAAGTCCCTTGGACTGCAAGGCGATCAACCGATCAGTCCTAGAGGAGATCAACCCTGACTGCTCTTTAGAAGGCCAGATCCTGAAGATGAAACTCAAATTCTTTGGCCACCTAATGAGAAGGAAGGACTCACTGGAGAAGAGCCTAATGCTGGGAAGGATTGAGGGCAAAAGAAGAAGGGGACGACAGAGAACGAGGTGGCTGGATGGAGTCACTGAAGCAGTCGGCGTGAGCTTAAATGGACTCCAGAGGATGGTAGAGGACAGGAAGGCCTCAAGGAACGTTGTCCATGAGGTCGCGATGGGTCGGACACAACTTCGCAACTAATAACAACATAGCATGTGTATATGTGTGTTATGTATGTGTTTGGTTGCAGGAACTGGGCATGGCTAGTCTAGTGAAGAGAAGGACCAGGGGAGACATGATTGCAGTGTTCCAGTATTTGAGAGCGGGTGAGGGGTCAATCTATTTTCCAAGGCACCTGAAGGCCGGACAAGGAATAATGGATGGAAACTGACCAAGGAGAGATTCAATCTAGAAATAAGGACAAATTTTCTGACAGTGAGAACAATCCACCCATGGGACAAAAGTTGCCTTCGGAAGTTGTGGGAGCTTCATCACTGGAAGCTTTCAAGAAGAGATTGGACTGCCATCTGTCAGAAATGGTGTAGGGCAGTGATGGCGAAGCTTTTCGGCACCGAGTGCCCAAACAGGAACGTGCACTTCCCAAAAACAGCTGGCTGGCGTGGAAATCCAAAAACCAGCTGGCTGGCGTGGAAATCCAAAAACCAGCTGGCTGGCGTGGAAACCCAAAAACCAGCTGGCTGGCGCGAAAGCCCGAAAACCAGCTGGCTGGTGCATGCATGCCTCTTTTTTGGCCATTTTGCCCATTTTTTCGGGCCGTTTTCAGGCCGTATTCAGGCCATTTTTTGGGCCGACCTGAAAACGGCCCAAAAGCAGCCTGAAAACAGCCCAAAAAACAACCTGAAAATGGCCCGAAAAACGGCCTGTTTTTTAGCCATTTTTTGGGCCGTTGTCAAGCTGTTTTCTGGTTGCCCACGAAGACCAGCTGCCCGGCACGCGGGAAACCAGAAGATCAGCTGGTGACGGCGTGCGTGCCCACAGAGAGGGTTCTGCGTGCCACCTATGGCACGCGTGCCATAGGTTCGCCATCACAGGTGTAGGGTCTCCTGCTTGGACGGGGAAGGCTGGACTAGATGATTTACAATCTCCCTTCCAACTCTGTTAATCTGTAAACCTTAAGACACAAACTGCTGGTCCAAGAAAGTAAAATTGGGATATGCATTTGATTTGTGGGAGCTTCATCCCTGGAGATTTCAAAGGCGGGGAGATGGGACTGCCATTGTCGGGTGTAGGCAGGAGGTCCTGCTTGGGCGTGGTGGGGCGGATGGGGTTGCCTAGATGACCTCCAAGGCCCCTTCCCACTCTGTTCATCTAGGTTAGATATACCCTTTCTCTTGAGAACAGGAAAGTGAATTTCTTTTTTAACACGGTGTAGTCCCAGTAAAAAAATAATAAATGACAATATCTCAAATTATCTAAATCAAACAGA